>LR749813.1:186033-552906 GCA_902729485.2 Mus minutoides
TCTCTCTATGTGTGTGTGTGTCAACCTGTTACCTGAAGACCAGAATGTAAAACTCTCAACTACTTCTCCAGCACCACACCTGCCTGTGTGTTCCCTGCTCCCTGCTAGGGCACCAGGACATATGTGTGAGTCTATGTCACAACTGTGTGGGTGTCCAAGGAGGCCAGCAGAGTGTATCAGATCCCTTGGAGCTGGAATTGTGACTGTACTGGCTAGGTTTGTGTCAACTTGACACAGCTGGGGTTATCACAGAAAATGGAGTTTCAGTTGGGGAAATGCCTCCATGAGATCTAGCTGTGAGGCATTTTCTCAATTAGTGATCAAGGGCCCCTTGTGGGTGGGACCATCTCTGGGCTGGCAGTCTTGGGTTCTATAAGAGAGCAGGCTGAGCAAGCCAGTAAATAACATCCCTCCATGGCTTCTGCATCAGCTCCTGATTTCTGACCTGCTTGAGTTCCAGTCCTGGCTTCCTTGGTGATGAACAGCTGTATGGAAGTGTAAGCCAAATAAACCCTTTCCTCCCCAACTTGCTTCTTGGTCATGATGTTTGTGCAGGAATAGAAAACCCTGACTAAGACAGTGACCAACTGATTTGGGTTTGGGAATTGAACGCTAGTCCTCTGGAAAAGCCATTTCTCCAGCTCTGCTTTTTTCTTTTCTTTTCTTTCTTTCTTTCTTTCTTTTTTTGTTGAGACAGGGTTTCTCTGTGTAGCCCTGGCTGTCCTTGAACTCACTTTGTAGACCAGGCTGGCCTCGAACTCAGAAATCCGCCTGCCTCTGCCTCCCGAGTGCTGGGATTAAAGGCATGTGCCACCACGCCTGGTTGCTTTTTTCTTTAAAAGCCACTTTAATTTACGCCTTTAATGAAGTATGTAATTTCTTGAAATGTCTCACCTTGCTCTTGTTCAGAGAGTTTACAGTGTCAGTCCTCATCATCAGGAGGGATTCCCAGTTCTTCATCTGTTCACTGTGAAGGATCTGGATATGAAAAGTGACCCAGCACAGCATCGGAGTCATGCCAAAATCTCCAAAGAATCCAGAACCACATGAGTGAGCTTAAGAACTCGCCCTGGATCACCTGGGACTGGGTAAACTGGGGAAACTCCCTGTACCGGGGCTGAATGTGTACACCACCGGCAGCATAACGGACTCCACCGTCTCCAGCCGCGCGCGCGCGAGGCATTCCTGGAGCAGGCGGCCTCCGACGCGACCGAAAGGTACCAGGCAGGTGAGCGCAGGCATACTAGCAAGACCGCAGGTCGTTTATTTATTTATTTATTTATTTATTTTTTTTTTTTGGTTTTTGGAGACAGGGTTTCTCTGTATAGCTCTGGCTGTCCTGGAACTCACTTTGTAGACCAGGCTGGCCTCGAACTCAGAAATCCGCCTGCCTCTGCCTCCCGTGTGCTGGGATTAAAGGCGTGCGCCACCACGCCCGGCTTTTTCGTTTATTTTTTTAGTATATGCATTACAGGAAAGAAAACACAAGAAAGCAAGAACGAAGTCACCCAGTCACAAGCAGCTCAGCTCAATGTGTCGTTCTAGATCCTGCAAGCGTACACACACTTGGGTAATTGAGATTATACAGTATGTACCATGCTTTCCCCACATTGTGAATATTCACCAATTAAAAACTCCATACTACACAAGGATTTCGACAACCAAGAATACAGCATGCCATCTCAATCTGTCAGACAAAATTGTAATCCTGTCTTCCTTGGCAACAGAAATTTCATAGAAGACAAAAACGGCAGCAGGCCTCTAGATAGACGTACTGGCAAAGTTACAATTAAATTCNGCTTTCCCCACATTGTGAATATTCACCAATTAAAAACTCCATACTACACAAGGATTTCGACAACCAAGAATACAGCATGCCATCTCAATCTGTCAGACAAAATTGTAATCCTGTCTTCCTTGGCAACAGAAATTTCATAGAAGACAAAAACGGCAGCAGGCCTCTAGATAGACGTACTGGCAAAGTTACAATTAAATTCGGCAAAAATATATATTTTTGTTATTTTTAAATTATATAGAGCCGGGCGTGGTGGCGCACGCCTTTAATCCCAACACTCGGGAGGCAGAGGCAGGCGGATTTCTGAGTTCGAGGCCAGCCTGGTCTACAGAGTGAGTTCCAGGACAGCCAGGGCTAGACAGAGAAACCCTGTCTCGAAAAACAAACAAACAAAATTATATATAGATGTATTGTGGTTTGTGACCACAAATGTAGGTACCTGCAAAGTCCAGGAAAAGGCACTGAATTCCCTGGAGCTGCAGCCATAGGCAAGTCTGAGCTGCCAGATGTGGGTGCTGGGGACTGACTGACCTTAAGTCCTTAGAAGAGCAGTAAGTACTCTTAACCACTGAGCAATTTCTTCATTCCTTTCCTTTTTTCTCTTTTGAGGTAAGATCTAATAATACAACCTAGGCTATGTTATAGCCTCCTACCTCAGTGTCTCAAGTGTTGTGATTACAGTCATGAGCTGCCATTATCCCAAATCAAGGAATCCTTCCTTTTTAAACAGGATCTACTCTTCTGCTTGTATAGATCACACTGGCTTGAACTTTGGGTGATCTTCCAGCCTCTGCCTCTGCCTCCTGAAAGCTAAGATTCTAGGCCATGTGTGAGCTATCACATCTGGCCAGGGATGGGTTTCCAGCTATGGAAACCTTTCTTGAGTGGCTTTGTCTCTCTGGCTGGAGAGTGCGGCACTAGAGCAGGTCCTGCAGTATGGAGGTCATCCAGCCACTCCTGCTTCTCAGGATGCGAGTGAAGGCCTTTGCTCCTGCGCTCTTTGGGGACACATTCTGTCTTATGGAACCACTGCCAACACTGCAGCAGCTGGCATCTCTGCTTCTCATGCCACTGCAGAGCCTGGGATCTGCTTTGCTGAAGCAGCAGCAAGAAGAGGAGCCTCATCCCTTGCGAGAGATATGGCTTCCTCGGTTCATAGGCACAGGAGACGGGGTGAGGGAGACTTGGGTCAGGTGGAGAGAGGGGATGACTCCCATGAGAGCTGGGCAGGGAACACTTTTCACCCTTTCTTTCCATGGTTTCTAACCACTTACAGCATCCTAGATACTGTCCTAGAACCTGAAGATACAGCAGTGAACAATCCAAAAATCCTGCTTTAGAGAGGAGGAAGATATATTGACAATAATAATGGCTGGGTTTTCCCTGGTCCCCAACACCACTGTTTACTATGGAGTCAAACCTGCATAAAAAAATCACAGGCATTGGGAATTACTGTTAACTCATTTTACAAACAGTGACCGGAAGACACAGCTATGTGACTGCCCAAGTTACAGTACACTCCCCCATTCCTGCTGGGACTGACTCTGTGTCCTCTCAGGCTCCTTGGTTCAGGACAGCAAATGTAGAAAGAAGAACTCAGACACAGAGAGAGCCTATGTTCTCCTTACCCATCCTCATCTGTACCCTGTAGCCTGCTCTGCCCCATGATGGGTTCACTGCAAGTCTTGTTCCTTTACATGTTTAAGGGATGTTTGGGGTCCCAGGATATCTTGCATGCTAAGCAAGTGCTAAGTGCTAAGTAAGTGTATAAGCTACACCAGCAAAGCCATGACACATTGTTTCCTTCTTTCCCAGAGATTCTCACATCCTGGCTGTAACCATGGCTGCGCTACAACTGCTGATGTGATGCAGGACGCAAAAGTATTTTTAATTTCATTTCTGTGTGTTCTGTTTTAGTCATGGTTCTAAGGCTGTGATGGAGACACCATGACCAAGGCAACTCTGATAAAGGAAAGCATTTAATTGGGAGCTTGCTTTACTGTTTCAGAGGCTTAGTTCACTGTCATTATGGCAGAGAGCATGCTGGCTCTCGGGCAGGCATGGCCCTGGAGCTGAGAGCTTTACATCCGGATCTCCAAGCAAAGGCAGTAAGAACAAACCTAGCATTGGCTTTTGAAACCTCAAAGCCCACCCCCAGTGACACACTTCCTCCAACAAGACCACACCTCTTAATCCTTCTAATCCTTTCAAACAGCTAGTGACTAAGCATTCACATATATGAATCTATAGGGGCCATTCTCATTCAGCCCACCATATTTCACTTCCTGGCCCCTATAGACTTGTAGCCATATCATAATGCAAGATGCATTAAATCCAACTTTAAAACCACCAGTAAAAAAAAAAAAAAAAAAAAAAAAAAAAAAAAAAAAAAAAAAAAAAAACCACCAGTAATCTTTTACAGTCTCAATACTGCTTAAAGTCCAAATCTTTTCTGAGAGTAAAGGCCGCCTCTCTCTCTCTCAGATTTATTTATTTACTTTGTGTATGTGAGTACACTGTAGCTGTACAGATGGTTGTAAGCCTTCATGTGGTTGTTGGGTGTAGAGAGCCGCTCTGAGCACTGACAGCATTTCACCATAAAGTAATGGCGCTGGCATCCAGCATTCTCACATTGATCCTTGGAATGTGCTTTGTCCTGGAGGTAAAGCGCGGGAGTCACAGAGCCCATGCCCGGGGCGATTTGGGTTTATGGCTTTGCAGCCAATCCTATGGGAACACGCTGTCCCAGGGCTACCTCAGGGGATATAAGGGAGAGCCCTCGGGGGCTCAGGCACTCTCTCTCTCAGTCTCTCTGACTCTCAGACTCTCACTCTCGCTCTCCCTCTCTCTCTGCTCTCTCTCTCTCTTCCTCTCTCTTTCCTTCCCTCTTTTAGATTATTTTATAATAAAGGATTCCACAGACGTTTCCTTCAGTGTCAGCGTGAATTTCTCGCAGGCGAGGAAATAGCGCGTTCCACAGTTGGGAATTGAAATTTTAGGCCCTCTACCCACTCTGGTCAACCCTGCTCGCTCTAGTCAGCCCCACTTGCTCAGTTGCTGCTTGTTCCGGCCCAAAGATTTATGTATTTATTGTTATACATAAGTACACTGTAGCTGACTTCAGACACACCAGAAGAGGGCATCAGAACTAATTATGGGTAGTTGTGAGCCACCATGTGGTTGCTGGGATTTGAACTCAAGACCTTCAGAAGAGCAGTCAAAGCTCTTACCATTGAGCTACCTCCCCAGCCCCTCGAGACCCGTCTCTTAACCACAACCCCCTGTAACATCAAAGTCAAAGAGCAAATCACATACTTCCAACATACAATGGCACAAAATATACATTACCATTCCAAAAGAGAAGAGAGGGAGCATGATGAGGAGGTGCTGGACCAGAGCAAGGCCAAAGCCAGCAAGGCAGTTCTGAGTTGGTCCTCTTTTCCCACCTTTACCTGGACTATGCAGGTGAGGATGACGTTGAATTCCTGATTCCCCCCACTACCCAAGTGCTGGGATTCCAGGCCTGTGCCACCCCATCCAGCCTTAGAGAAGGTCTTGAAGGAAGTTCATTACTGTGCATATATATCAACCACATTCTAATTAAAACCTTCATAGAATATAAAACCCTAGACAGGGGGCTGAGGTGATTATTGGTTCTGGGCTATGACAAATGATGTTCTCACGCACAGCTTTTGCAAAGCTTTGTTGCAAAGTTTTCCACTGTAGAGTTGGAAGTTTGTTCCAGAAGGATCCACCTGAGAAAAACAGGGACGTTTTCTGTCAATCCAATTCTAGCTGCGTATGTTCTCTCCTCAACAACAATGCTGGCATCCTCTTCTGGAATGCATGAGATGCACAGACACACATGCAGGCAAAACACTCAGGCTCATAAAATGATGGTGCTGACGGTAATAATAAAAACAAGGTAATTTTCATAATTATTTATTTTTATTTTCATATGCATTGGTGGTTTACGTCTGTGTGAGGATGTTGGGTCCTGGAGTTGGAGTACAATCAGTTGTGAGCTGCCATGTGAGTGCTGGGAATCGAACCCTGGTCCTCTGGGAGTGCAGTGAGTGCTCTTAATTAGTGGAGCTATCTTTCCAGTCCTTAAAATAATAATTTTTAGCCGGGCGTGGTGGCGCACGCCTTTAATCCCAGCACTCGGGAGGCAGAGGCAGGCGGATTTCTGAGTTCGAGGCCAGCCTGGTCTACAAAGTGAGTTCCAGGACAGCCAGGGCTAGACAGAGAAACCCTGTCTCGAAAATAAAAAATAATAATAATAATAATAATTTTTTAAAAATCCTTTTTAAGCCAGGCAGTGGTGGCTCATGCTTTTAATCCCAGCACTTGGGAGGCAGAGGCAGGCGGATTTCTGAGTTCGAAGCCAGCCTGGTCTACAAAGTGAGTTCCAGGACAGCGAGGGCGATACAGAGAAACCCTGTCTCGCAAAACAAACAAACAAAAAACAAAAGAAAGACTTAGCTTTAATAAAAGTATTTTTTTTGTTTTTTGTTTTTTTTGTTTTTCGAGACAGGGTTTCTCTGTGTAGCCCTGGCTGTCCTGGAACTCACTCTGTAGACCAGGCTGGCCTCGAACTCAGAAATCCGCCTGCCTCTGCCTCCCAAGTGCTGGGATTAAAGGCGTGCGCCACCACGCCCGGCTTAATAAAAGTATTTTAAAAGGTCAAAATTACAGCCAGGCGGTGGTTGCACACGCACTCAATAGGCAGAGGTAGGCAAATGAGTTCCTGGATAGTGAGGGCTACAAAGAGAAACCCTGTCACGAAAAAAAACAAAACAAAACAAACAAAAAAATCAAAATATACTTTTACCTTGTACCCGAGTCACAAGAAAGAAAGAAAGAAAGAAAGAAAGAAAGAAAGAAAGAAAGAAAGAAAGAAAGAAAGAAAGAAAGAAAGAAAGAAAGAAAGAAAGAAAGAAAGAAAGAAAGAGCTGGCCAGAAGATTGTACATTTAGTGCTCCTTGTAAGTTTGAGAACTTTGCCTCTTCAGTAAGGCGGGGCTGCGAGTAGGTTCTGTGGACTCTGGCGCGAGGCCGAATGGACTCCATTTCCCAGGATGCGCCGTGCGGCATGCGCAGCCGCGTTAAAGACCCGGGTCTGCGAGCGCTGGGCGGACGCAGGTATGTGGGTCCGCGGGGTCTTCAGTTCCATTCTAGTATGGGGCGTCTTCCTGTGGATCTCTGCTGTCGCCCCCAGCGCTAGTTAGCTGCAGGGGACCTCTGAAGTGCAGCTTTCTCTTGAACTGGGTTTTCAGAGGGAGCCCCCACGACTTGCGGACACCTGGCACACCGAGCGACATTTCCCTTGAGCCAGTGGAGCTCTAGATGCCAGCTTTGCTCTGATTTTGATTTGAATCGTTTTCCTGCCTCAGTTTATCCCACTGGGTACACATTTTATGAACGTATTGTTTACTATCTGGTTTTACTTCAGGTCAACTTCTTTCTGCCTCTTGTTCTTCAGAAAGCTGCAAATTAGTCTCCTGGGCCTCTGCCCCCCCCCCCTCTCGCCCTCTCCCTCTCCCTCTTTCTCTCTCTCTGTCTTTCTCTGTCTCTCTCTCCTTTTAAAGTTTTAAAAATGCTGAAATGTGCGTAGTCCCTACCTATACCATCTTTCTTCAATGAGCATATTATGAGCTGGCAAAGTGGCCCAGGCCTGTAACCCTAGTATTGGGAAGTAGTGGAGGCAAGAAGATGGAAAGTTTGAGGCCAACTAGGGCTACATAGTGTGAACCTGTCTTAAAAATATGTACTTGGAGCCAGGCATGGTGGCGCACGCCTTTAATCCCAGCACTCTGGAGGCAGAGGCAGGCAGATTTCTGAGTTCGAGGCCAGCCTGGTCTACAAAGTGAGTTCCAGGACAGCCAGGGCTACACAGAGAAACCGTGTCTCCAAAAACAAAAACAAACAAACAAACAAACAAACAAACAAAAGTACTTGGAGTGTGTGTGTGTGTGCCTGTGCGCACATGCGTATATGCATGAGGGGTCTTATTTTTTAGTTTTTGGTTTTGGGTTTTTTCGAGACAGGGTTTCTATGTATAGCCCTGGCTCTCCTGGAACTCACTTTGTAGACCAGGCTGGCCTTGAACTCAGAAATCCACTTGCCTCTGCCTCCTAAGTGCTGGAATTAAAGGTGTGTGCCACCACTGCCCAGCTGATGGTTTTTTTTTTTTTTTTTTTTTTTTTTTTTTTTTTTTTTTTTTTTGCGGCGGGGTTCGAGACAGAGTTTCGCTGTATAGCCTTGGCTGTCCTGGAACTCAATTTGTATACCAGGCTAGCCTCGAAATCAGAAATCTGCCTGCCTCTGCCTCCAGAGTGCTGGGATTAAAGGCGTGCGCCACCACGCCCTATAGGGGTCTTATTTTATCATCCCTGGGTATGCTCACTATTCTGCAATTTTCCTGAGGTTTCCTAGCCCTGGAAAGCAAACAAAACTAAAAAACCAACAAACCAAAAGTCCTTGACTAGATGAGTTGGTGCAAGCCTTTCTTTAGAGTCCACAGGAGACAGAGGATTGAGGAAGACCAGAAGATTGAGGCCATGCTTGGCCATATAGTGAATCTGAGGCCAGGTTTGCTTCATAGGACTATGTCATAACTCAAAAAAAGAAAAGAGACATAAAAGTCCCAGTCCCCAAAACGCCAACTTGGATTGAGCAAATGAAGCTCTGTTAAAATGGGCAGGGTGCTGCAGTAATTTCTTCTCTTTATTCTAAGATCCCTGTGCAAATGCCACCAGTGACAACCCTGGTCCTTTCCTCCCTGTAACTGAGAGCTTGAACACTGCGACACACCCAGCTGTTTGTGCTAGCTCTACCTGACCTTAGGCAGCCTGCTTACTCTTTAAGCCAGGATTTCTTTCTGTGTGTGGTGTGATAAGATCAACTATTAGGGCTGGTGAATGGCTCCTGTGAGCTGTCACTACAATGCGGTTGGCTTGGTGCCTGAGAAACACTCCCTACGTGTTAGTTACTCTCCTGGCTGATGGGACTGGGGACACTCAGTAGCCTTACTTGACTTCTTGAGACTTTTCCAGATCTTCTCCTACCCTCACCCCCCAGCCCCATAGTATTCAGAGTTGTCTACATTTGTTTTTCTATTGCTGTAATAAAACTACCAAAAGCAGCCTGGGGGGAGAAGGGAGGGTATATGTCATATATTTCCAGGTCAGGAACTCCAGGCAGGTATTTTTAGCAGGAATCATGGAGACATGCTGCTTACTGGTTTGCTCTCTTGCTTGCTCAACCCTTTCTTATATGACCCAGGGACTTTCTTAGATGCCTAGGGATGGGGCTGGCATACAGTGGCATAGGGCCCCCTACACCAGCCACCAATCACAACAGTCTCTCAAAGACATGCCCAAGGGAATTTGATTGAGACAGACCTTCAGCTGAGGATCTTTCTTCAGAGGCGACCTTGTGTTATATCAGGGTGACAATTAAAACCAGGACTATGGTCTTTGACCTGGAATCTATTTCAGAGCCTTCATTTCCTCCTAAACAGGGCTAGGCTAAAACTTTCTTACTCCCTTGTCAACCTGGAAAGGTGTCATTCACTCAGCCACTGTCAGGTGCCACATATGATTTTTGCGGAGGGAACATTACAAGTCATGCCTTTAAAAAAACGATTTATAGCCGGGCGTGGTGGCGCATGCCTTTAATACCAGCACTCGGGAGGCAGAGGCAGGTGGATTTCTGAGTTCGAGGCCAGCCTGGTCTACAAAGTGAGTTCCAGGACAGCCAGGGCTAAACAGAGAAACCCTGTCTCGAAAAACCAAAAAAAAAAAAAAAAAAAAAAAAAAGATTTATTCTTATTTTATTTGCATTGGTGTTTTGACTGTATGTATGACTGTGTAAAGGTATCAAGATCCCCTGGAACCGGAGTTACAGACAGCTGTGAGCTGCCATGTGTGTACTGGGAATTGAACTCAGGACCTCTGGAAGAACAGCCAGTGTTCTTAACTGCTGAGCCAACTCTCTAGCCCTTAAAGGCATGCTTTTTATTTTAAAAGTCCAGTGAACCGAGTTAAGGATAAGGAGGGGCTGGAGAGATGGCTCAGTGGTTAAGAACACCTACTATTCTTGCAGAGGTCTTGAGTTCAATTCCCAGGATATACATGATGACTGATAGCCATCTGTAACTCCAGTCTCAGGGGAAATGACACCCACCTCTCACCTCTGAAGGCTCTTGGCACTGCACTCATGTGGTATAATGCACATATGCAGGAAAAACACACACAAAATATAATAAATTTTAAAAAGAATCTATGCTTGTGTTAGAATTCATAAAACTGTATACTAACGTATGACCACCAGAAACATTCAGGTATGCTTATACATTGCTGTTTCAGGAAGCCCCCTCCATTTTGGCCAGAATGGAGCAGCCAGAGGGGGTCAACTGGACAGTCATTATCCTGACATGCCAGTACAAGGACAGTGTCCAGGTCTTTCAGAGAGGTAGGTGCCATTTTCTTTATATATTAGAACTCTCTCCTCTTCCTTACCAGACCCCTGCTGCACTGGGGGCCTGGTAGACCTGGGTTGAAACACAGACTTTCTTCCTAGTCTTGTTACTTGATGTACATGTCATGTCATTGATCCTTAGTTTTCTTATCTGTAAACTGAGCGTAACAGTACTTCATTACCTCAAAGAGGTACTTAACTACCTGCTGTATGAAAAGCTAAATCAAGCCGGGCGTGGTGGCACACGCCTTTAATCCCAGCACTTGGGAGGCAGAGGCAGGTGGATTTCTGAGTTCGAGGCTAGCCTGGTCTACAGAGTGAGTTCCAGGACAGCCAGGCTACACAGAGAAAAGAAAGAAAGAAAGAAAGAAAGAAAGAAAGAAAGAAAGAAAGAAAGAAAGAAAGAAAGAAAGAGAGAGAGAGGAGAAAGAAAGAAGCTAAGTCAAAGTAATCAAATGAGTGTTAATAGGCTTGTTTCAGTCCTTTGGTTCAGGGCAGACTGGTAGTGACTGTGTGTGTCCCCCAACATTTATTTTGCTCACAGAGCTGGAGGTAAGGCAGAGGAGGGAGCAGATCCCTGCCGGTACAATGTTACTGGCTGTGGAGGACCCCCAGACACGAGTCGGCAGCGGAGGAGCCACCCTTAACGCACTGCTGGTGGCTGCTGAACACTTGAGTGCCCGAGCTGGCTTCACCGTGAGTGCTTCTGAGCGGCTGCCCCTCTGGCCCCTGTCCCCCTTGGAACTCAGATAGTGTCTACAACTTCCAGGTTTGTTCTGTGAGTCTGACAGGCTCATTTCTGCCCTGTCGTCTCTCCTGCTCTTGATAGGTGGTCACATCTGATGTCCTGCACTCCGCAAGAATCCTCATCTTGCACATGGTAAGCAGGATTCAGGATGTGGGCCGTGTGTGCAGAGGGTTAGAATCTTGGTTCGAGCGATTGGATGGCACTGTAGGGTGCCAGGGTGTGTGCAGGGTGTTCATTGGGTAAATCCAGAGGCATCCGAATGAAAAGAAATGTCTAGAAGTTGGGAGCTGGTTAGGTATGTACTTTAGACAAATTAAAGGTCTATCTGGAGATGGAGAGAAGACTCAGTGGGTAAGAGCATTTACTGTGTAAATATGAAGGCCTGGGGTCAAATTCCCAACTCCATGTAAAATCTGAGCATGGCTTCGTGTGTCTGTAATCCCAGGATCAGAGAAGGACATGCACCTGCACACATGTGTGCATGCAGCACGCACGCGCGCACACACACGCACACACACACGTGCATATAGACACATACATGTGCATGCAACACATACACATGCACCACACATGTGTATACAACACACACAAATACATGCACACACACAAATGTGCATGCAACACACACACTCACAAATAATAAAATAAAAGAAAGAGGTCCATCTGGGGCAGGCAAGATGGCTCAGTGAGTCAAGGCTCCTAGTGCCAAACCAGACAACCTGAATTCAGTCCTGAGGAATCAATTCTTTTTTTTTTTTTTTTTTTTTTTTTTTTTTTTTTTTTGTTTTGTTTTTCGAGACAGGGTTTCTCTGTATAGCCCTGGCTGTCCTGGAACTCACTTTGTAGACCAGGCTGGCCTCAAACTCAGAAATCCGCCTGCCTCTGCCTCCTGAGTGCTGGGATTAAAGGCGTGCGCTACCACGCCCGGCTTAAAACCTATTTTAATTAATGCCTTATGCCCTCGTACAGTGGAGGTGTCCCTGCTTCCCTTTAGCAAGGACTCTCTCATGGGGTTCTGCTTCCCTGCCAGGGCCGAGACTTCCCCTTCGATGACTGCGGCAGGGCGTTCACGTGCCTCCCTGTGGAGAACCCACAGGCCCCTGTGGAGGCCTTGGTATGCAACCTGGACTGCCTGTTGGATATCATGACCCACCGGGTAAGACCAGGTAGTCAACCCAGAGTGGGTCCTCCCAGATGAGCCAGTTTGCACAGACTGAGCCACCCATGAGGGTCGGATGGGGAACCCCAGGAAGAAGGGTCTGTAGTGAGCATACAAGAGCTTCAAGCAGTTAGTTTTGGGGACAGGTGTGGTGAGGAGCAAACGCCTTTAATCTCAGCGCTCGGGAGCAGAGTCAATTGGATCTCTGAGTCTCAGCCCAGCTGGGTCTACATAGTGAGACTCTGCCTCAAACACACAAACAAGCAAACAAGAAGTATGGGAGGAGGTTGAATGTCGGTTAACACTGACATCGTGGCACCTGAGAGGCCCTGATGCTTCAATGGCAGACGCTTTTCAGTTTTAAGTGGCTGTCATACTTAAAGTGTGTAACACTTAGAGTGGGGCAGGGTGGGGGCGGGGAGTAGGGGGTGTTGAAAGAGTGGAGGGAGAGCTGGACCAGGCCACTAGCTAAATTCCTGGTCTTTCCTCTCTTTCCCCGGTCCCCTGCAGCTGGGTCCAGGTTCCCCACCAGGTGTGTGGGTCTGCAGCACCGACATGCTTCTGTCTGTTCCTCCAAACCCTGGTGAGCATGCGTGGCCCGGGACCGCCTTCCCTCGCCAAGTCTGTCTCAGCAGCCTATTTATAAAGGAAGCATGGGCCGGCCATTGGTCTGTTGAGCCTCAGTCTGCCCTTCCGCAGACTTGGTAGCTGGTTGTGGTGCTTCATGCCTGTATAATTCTTGCACTCGGGAGGGCAAGGCCGGAAGAGTGCAGCAAGTTCAAGCTATAGCGAGTTCTAGACCAACTTACACCCCAAGCCCCCATGGGGCGGAGTTAAATAGGAATGACCAGAACTGCCCCGCCCCTTTGGCCCACAGTGATTTGTGAAAGAACTTTAAGGAAGAAGGGGGTTGCCATTTTCCCAGAGGAATGTCCACTTGGCCTTGGAAACTATATTTCCCTTTCAGAGCTCCCAGACGCTGCCGCTCTGGGCTCGTTTCCTCATGTCTGGGTCTCCCTACCTTGCCACCCTGATTGTGCCGTCCCATAGGGATCAGTTGGGATGGCTTCCGGGGAGCCAGAGTGATCGCCTTTCCTGGGAGCCTGGCCTATGCGCTGAACCACGGTGTCTACCTCACTGACTCACAGGTATTACTCCTGGTACAGCTAAGCCGCCCTGGGATCGGGGTGCTTTTCTGGTCCTGTGCTCTGGGACCTGCGGTTCTTGGTATCTGTCGTCCATGTGGTCTTGTGCCTGAGTTCTGATGCTGCTTACTTGCCTAGATGTCAGGGTGTATGTTCAGGGGCTGAGGCTGTGACAGTAACTGAAGCCTGCTCCCCCCCCCCCCCCCACAGATAGAAGTCAGCTGCTTTGTCCCCTCAAACGCACTGGTACCTGCCCGACTTGCACTTTCTCACTTGGAGACCATTTGCTGACTCTCACAGCTGTGTCTACTTCCTGGTCCTCTCTTGATCCTGGCGCTCATTCTGTTCCTCCCTCCGCACAGGGCTTGGTTTTGGACATTTACTACCAGGGCACCAAGGCGGAGATACAACGGTGTGTCGGACCTGATGGGCTGGTACCACTGGTATGGTTCGCTGGGCTTGGGACGAGGGGTCCCGGGGACTTTTGGGAATAGGGGGAGGACAGTTTCCCTTTCTGGGGAAGAACCCCACTCTTTTTTAGATGATCCGAGGCCAAACTAGAACCTAAAGTGACATGCAGCAGGGCAGACGAGGCCAGAGTCTATGGAGCAGGTAGATGTGGAAGCTCAGGGTCTTGCCTTGGGCCAGAAAGTTACCAGATTCGAGCAAGGTAGGGAATGTAATAGGAGATTAGAGGCAACCTGGTGGATGTGGGTAGGAGTGTTGGGTGTAGAGCTGAGTTTGGCAGACCTGAAAGTTGAGGGGGTTCTGTAAGGTGCTTTGGTAGAAGCTGACCAAACCTGGAACATGGGGCTGGGTCCCAAAAACCCATGCCTTTTATGATACCACACCACATTCGGCTCATGTGTGCCCTCCTCAATTCATGCCTGAGCTTGGCACCAGGGTTCCACCACATGAGCCTTGTGGGTCCCTCCAGGTCTCAGGGGTCGTCTTCTTCTCTGTGGAGACAGCTGAGCACCTCCTAGCCACCCACGTGAGCCCACCGCTGGATGCCTGCACCTATATGGGCTTGGATTCCGGAGCCCAGCCTGTGCAGGTGACTAAAGGAAGCAATCGGGTCCCTTGGCTGCGGGATGAGAGGCTGAATGACCTCGGGCCAGTCCTTTCCCCTTTCTGGGTTAGCCTCTGCAGATGGGACTAGCCCAGCCCAGCCGTGGGATTGTGGGGCCCAGCTGCTGTCCTGCCAATAGCCATGCTTCTCCCCCTCACCCAGCTGTCTCTGTTTTTCGACATCCTGCTCTGCATGGCTCGGAATATGAGTAGGGAGAACTTCCTGGCTGGGCGGCCCCCGGAGTTGGGGCAAGGTGACATGGATGTAGCAGGTTACCTGAAGGGAGCCCGGGCCCAGCTGTGGAGGGAGCTTCGAGATCAGCCCCTCACAATGGGTGGGTATCTCTTATTGGCCCTTGGGGGTGGGGAGGGGAGAGAGAGAGAGTGAGCGAGAGAGCGCTGCCTCCTGCACTGTAGACTAGGCAAGCCTAGCCCATGAACTGGACAGTTATTCTCTCCTCATCCAGAACTTTCCTTCCAAGTCACTTCCCTTCCCTGTCCTCCTGTTGTCTCTGTTTTGGCTCCTTTCGCACTGTGTCCACCTTGTAGCTATGGGCCTGAGGCAGGTTGCATACGCTCTGAAGCTCAGCTTTCATTGGCCCCAGCCGCTCATCACCCCCATGCCCCCCTCTCTAGGGTCTGGCGAGGATGTTTGTGGGCAGACAAAGGACCTTGTACTGGAGCTGTAGCAGGCACAGGGCTGGAGTTAGTGCTTTTTTTTTTTTTTTTAAAGATTTATTTTATTATATGTAAGTACACTGTAGCTGTCTTCAGACACTCCAGAAGAGGGCGCCAGATCTCGTTACGGATTGTTGTGAGCCACCATGTGGATGCTGGGATTTGAACTTATCACCTTCGGAAGAGCAGTCGGGTGCTCTTACCCGCTGAGCCATCTCACCAGCCCCTGGAGTTAGTGCTTTTAAGAAAGATTTCTCTTTTAATTTAAAAACTATATTTGGGTTTTGGAGAGATGGCTCAGTGATTAAGAGCACCCACTGCTCTTCCAGAGGTCCCAAGTTCAATTCCTAGCAACCACATGGTGGCTCACAACCATCCGTAATGGGATCCGATTCCCTCTTCTGGTGGGTCTGAAGACAGCGACAGTGTAACTCACATACATAAAATAGATAGATCTTTTTTGTTTTAAAGATTTATTTTATTTTATGTATATGAGTACACTGTAGCTGTACAGATGGTTGTGAGTCTTCATGTGGTTGTTGGGAATTGAATTTTTAGGACCTCTGCTCGCTCCCGTCAACCCTGCTCACTCAGTCCCTGTTCTCTCTGGCCCAAAGTTTTATTTATTATTATAAATAAGTACACTGTAGCTGTCTTCAGATGCACCAGAAGAGGGCATCAGATCTCATCACGGGTGGTTGTGAGCCACCTTGTGGTTGCTGGGATTTGAATTCAGGACCTTAGAAAGAGCAGTCAGTGCTCTTACCCGCTGAGCCATCTCATCAGCCCAGATACATCTTTTTAAAAATCCCCCCAAACCTATATGTATGTTTGTGTGTCTGCCTGTTGGTATGCATATGTGGGTACAGGTCTCCTCTAAGAGGCCAGAAGAGGGTGCTGGATCCCTTGGAGCTGGAGTCACAGGTGGTTGTGAACCACCTGATGTGGGTGTGTGCTGGGAATCGAACTTTGGTCCTCTGCAAGAGCAACTGGGCCATCTCTCGAGCCCCTGGGGTCCATTCTCATGTCTTTATAGTGTATGTCCCTGATGGTGGCTACAGCTACATGACGACTGATGCCACCGAGTTCCTGCACAGACTCACGATGCCTGGAGTAGCTGTGGCGCAGGTTGTTCACTCCCAGGTGGAGGTGAGACTTGTCTGCTCCCCCCAGTTCTTTTTTTTTTTAAAGATTTATTTATTTATTTTCGTGCATATGAGTACACTGTAGCTGTATAGATGGTTGTGAGCCTTCAGGTAGTTGTTAGGAATTGTACTCAGGACCTTCAGAACAGCAGTCAGTGCTCTTACCTGCTGAGCCATCTCGCCAGTGCTTGTCTGCCCCTTAACAGTCGCCTGCTGAGTACTGGAGGGCAGTGAGATATGGGCTCCAAAGATAGAAATACCCGTGCTTGGAACAGTTTACCTATGAGTTAAGGTATCATTAGCTATCTTCTTTTCTTTTCTTTTCTTTTCTTTTCTTTTCTTTTCTTTCCTTTCCTTTCCTTTCCTTTCCTTTTTTTTTTTTTTTTGGAGACAGAGTCTCATGTAGCTTGAGGCTGACCTCAAACTTGATGAATCTCTAAGGCAGACCTTAAGCTTTCTCCAAGCCCCTGCCCCTGGCCCCTTGCCCCTGACCCACCAGACTGGGTTTGTGTAGTCCTGTCTGTCTTGGAACTCACTCTGTAGACCAGGCTGGTCTTGATCTCAGAGATCTGCCTTGCCTCTGCCCGCTGCTTGGCTGACCTTGAAATTTTTTTTTTTTAAGAGAAACCTATTTTTTTTTAAGATTTATTTTATTTATTATATGTAAGTACACTGTAGCTGTCTTCAGACACTCCAGAAGAGGGCGCCAGATCTCGTTACGGATGGTTGTGAGCCACCATGTGGATTCTGGGATTTGAACTTATCACCTTCGGAAGAGCAGTCGGGTGCTCTTACCCACTGAGCCATCTCACCAGCCCCAGACCTTGAAATTTTTATTTAAAACATTTATTTTTTACATTTTATTTACTTGCATGTGTATGCATGCGTGTGCATGTACATGCCTTCATGTGTGTACATGTGCACATGCTATACCACATATAGAAGTCAGAGGACAACTTAAAAGAGTCATTTTTCTCCATTGTTTGAGTTTAGGGATCAAACTCAGGTTTTCACACTTGGCAACACATGCCTTTAGCCCTTGGGCCTAGCAGTTTTTTTTTTTTTTTTTTTTTTTTTTAAGATTTATTTATTACATGTAAGTACACATGTAGCTGTCCTCAGGCACTCCAGAAGAGGGCATCAGATTTCATTACGGATGGTTGTGAGCCACCATGTGGTTGCTGGGATTTGAACTCGGGACCTTTGGAAGAGCAGTTGGCACTCTTTTTTTTTTTTTGGTTTTTCGAGACAGGGTTTCTCTGTATAGTCCTGGCTGTCCTGGAACTCACTTTGTAGACCAGGCTGGCCTCGAACTCAGAAATCTGCCTGTCTCTGCTGGGATTAAAGGCGTGCACCACCACGCCCAGCCTCAGTAGGCGCTCTTAACCACTGAGCCATCTCGCTAGCCCCTTGTTTTTTTGTTTTGTTTTGTTTTGTTTTGTTTTTTAAGATTTTATTTATTTTATATATGTGAGTACACTGTAGCTGTCTTCAGACACACCAGAAGAGGGTATCAGACTCCATTACAGATGGTTGTGAGCCATCATGTGGTTGCTGGGAATTGAACTCAGGACCTCTGGAAGAGGAGTCAGTGCTCCTATCCTCTGAGCCATCTCTCCAGCCCTTGTTTTGTTTTCTTAAGACAAGGGTTTCTAGCTGGACAGTGGTGGTGCACGCCTTTAATCTCAGCACTTGGAAGGCAGAGGCAGGTGGATTTCTGAGTTGGAGGCCAGCCTGGTCTACAGAGTGAGTTCCAGGACAGCCAGGGCTACACAGAGAAACCCTGTCTCGAAAAACCAAAAAAAAAAAAAAAAAAAAAAAAAGACAAGTGTTTCTTCATGTAGTCCTGGCTGACCTTAAGGTCACACTGCCTCTGCCTCCCAAATTCTGGGATTAAAGCACACACCATCACGCTTTGTTATCCCAGAGACACTGGAGGCACAGAGAAGCCAAGCTACTTATTCAAGGCTACAGAGTGGCCAGTTACTGGCTACGTTAGAAGCTAGGAAGGACCTTTCTGCATGTTCTTTGGGGAGACAGGATGCCGAGGACTGGACAGATGGCATTTGGAGGTGGCCTCAGGGTAGAAGTGCTAGATAGACCAGATGGGGTGGAAAAAGTTCTTTGGCTTGGGCCAGGACAGGTCTAGAGCGGGATTTGGTTGGTTGAGGTTCCTGGAGTGTAGTGGGTCTTTATACTTTCCACCTAGATATTTGTTTCCAAGTAAGAATTGAGGTGGCCAGCCCCTGGCCTTCAGCTTTCCTGGTTTTCTTCCCTGGCTTCACAGGAACCACAGCTGCTAGAGGCTACGTGCTCCGTGGTCAGCTGCCTGCTGGAAGGCCCTGTGCACCTGGGGCCTCACAGTGTCCTGCAGCACTGTCGCTTGAGGGTGAGCCCTGACAGCATGGGCAGGGGGAAGCAGACGGAGGGTGGGGGGGGTGCCATTGCTTGGCACTTGTTGGGATGCCCTGTGTACCCGCGCCCCTCACCTCAAGATACCTGCCCGCTTCCTTTCAGGGCCCCATTCACATTGGCGCTGGTTGCTTTGTGAGTGGTCTGGATACAGCTCACTCAGAGGCACTGCATGGCCTGGAGCTCCATGATGTCATCCTTCAGGGACACCATGTGCAGCTTCGTGGCTCCCTGAACCGTGTATTCACTCTTGCTGGCCGTCTGGACAGCTGGGAAGTAGGCATCTACCTTATATTCCTCTGTCTCCATCTTTTGACACTGGGAACCCCCCACGGGTCTGCCTCTAATATCACAGGGGTTTCTGAGCACTGGCCGGAGGGATAGACTGGGCGTGGGGGTGACCAGACATCTCAATAGACCTTCGAGAACTTTATCCACATGTTAGAGGCTGGTGGTTCAGGTTTAGAGGGGGTAGCTTGCTTTGGGTCTCTTGGCTAGTAATGGCCCCCATCAGGAGTAGACCTCAGGATTCTGCTTTAAATCCTAGCCATTTGGGTGGAAGTGTTAAAAGTGGCTTAAAAGAACCTGTTCCTGTATGTGTGTCTCTCTCTTCCAGTCCTCTTTGGAGCGTCTGTTCCCCAGTCTCTGGCCTGGTGTCCCCTAGTCCCTTTCAAAGGCCCCTGCATTCCTGACTGCTTCTTCCTCTTCCCCCAGAGACAGGGGGCAGGCATGTATCTGAACATGTCCTGGAATGAGTTCTTCAAGAAGACAGGCATTCGGTAAGTAAGCTGCTTGCTCCAGCAGGCCTCTGTGGGCCTAGGCAGCCGGTGTAGCTGCTGCTTTGTAGCTTTGCCCTGGGCAGCCCTGTCCGGTCCTCTTACCACCCTGCTAGGCCCACTACAGCTGGAACAGCTGGATTCTCCCCAGCTTTGCAGTTCTGACTGTGCTGTGTCTATCTACACTTTGGGATTTTTTTATTCAGTATCTTAGGCAAGTTGACAGGGCAGCATAGCCTCCCTCCCCTAGTGACACACTAGTGCCACCCATGGGGGAGTATGTCCTGTCCCCATGAGTTGACAGACAGGCTTGGAAAGAAGGCAGGGCCCTTAGTTTTCGTCCTACTAATGTACCTTTCTGCACCCCAGAGACTGGGACCTGTGGGACCCAGATACACCCCCCTCAGATCGGTGCCTCCTCAGTGCCCGCCTTTTCCCTGTGCTCCACCCCACGAGGGCCCTGGGGCCCCAGGATGTGCTGTGGATGCTGCACCCCCGAAAACACAGAGGTGAGGCCCTGCGGGCCTGGCGAGCCTCCTGGCGTCTGTCCTGGGAGCAGCTGCAACCTTGCGTGGACCGGGCTGCCACACTGGATTTCCGCCGAGATCTGTTCTTCTGCCAGGCCTTGCAGAAGGCAAGGCACGTGTTAGAGGCACGGCAGGACCTTTGCCTACGCCCACTGATCCGGGCCGCTGTTGGGGAAGGTTGTTCTGGGCCCCTGCTGGCCACACTTGACAAGGGTGAGTGTTCTGGATGTTAATAGTAAGGTGTTAGGCTGTGGTGTCCTGCCCTGCCTGCCCTCTGGGCTGTCAATTGAAAGGACTAGGAAGCCATGCGATTCTAAAGTGGAAGAAATGCTGGAGTTTTGTTTTCTAGCAATCTTCATCCTTGTTAGCAAGGGATTTAGTGGGAGGTTGGCGCCTGGTAGCTAAGACTCTGGGTCCTTACAGCATCTACAGGCCTGCGTGTTCTGGACTGAGTGCCAGGATGGGGGCGCAAAGCTCCAGCAGGGACCTGGCATGTAGGCAGCTCTCCCACACGGTAGCTGGACCATATGGCCTCGTGGCTAAGAATCTTAGCCTCATAGAAAGTGACTCATTAATGGCCCTGAGAAGAGTGGAATCTTGTCTCAGTTCAAATCACTCACCTACAGCTAGCTAAGATGAAGACTTGAACCCAGGTGGCTTGACCCCTGAACTCTTTTTAAAAAATATTTATTTAAGCCAGGCAGTGGTGGTGCACGCCTTTAATCCCAGAACTCTGGAGGCAGAGGCAGGCAGATCTCTCTGAGTTTGAGGCCAGCTTGGTCTACAGAGCAAGTTCTAGGATAGCCAGGGGTACACAGAAGAATCCTTTCTTGAAAAACCAAACCAAATCAAATCCAGTGTGTGTGTGTGTGTGTGTGTGTAGGATTAGAGGACAGCTTGTTCTCTTCTTTCCCCATATGAGTGTCAGAGATTGAATTCAGGTTGTCAGGTTTGGCAGCAAGTGAGTTTGCCCCAAGGTTTCTCACTGACTCAAGCCTGAACTCTGAGCCACTCTTAACACCTCAGGCAGCAGTGGGGGATGCAGTTGCGTTGGAGCTAGCAGAATAAAACCTTTGCTAGGCAGAGTAGGGTGCGTTCACAGGGAGGGGCATACCTTGATAAAGCTTGTAGTAATGATGAGCCCAGAGTATTTGGGGACATTTGAGTCTGGGGTGGAGTATTAGAGGCCAGAGCCTTCTCTTCTGGAAACCCCTAACTCCTGGTCCCTCAGTTGCAGCTGGGGCAGAAGATCCTGGCGTGGCAGCCCGGGCTCTGGCTTGTGTGGCAGATGTGCTGGGCTGCATGGCAGAGGGCCGAGGAGGCTTGCGCAGTGGACCAGCTGCCAACCCTGAGTGGATTCAGCCTCTCTCATACTTGGAGTGTGGAGATCTGATGAGGGGTGTAGAGGCGCTTGCCCAGGAGAGAGAGAAGTGGCTGACCAGGTGGGTGTTAATCAAACTAAAACCTGTCAAGGAGCCATCTGTGGAAGGATCTCCTGATAGTGGAGGCTCAGAGAGGATGTTCAGATTGACCATGGCAAGTCTACTTCCAGCTTGGGGCTCCTTGAGACTGTCTTCCCTCCTGTCAGGCCTGCCTTACTGGTTCGAGCTGCCCGCCATTACGAGGGGGCCGAGCAGATCCTGATCCGCCAGGCTGTGATGACGGCCCGGCACTTCATCTCCACCCAGCCCATGGAACTGCCCGCACCCGGGCAGTGGGTGGTGACTGAATGCCCAGCCCGTGTGGATTTCTCTGGTGAGTTCCTCGGGCTAGGTATGGGTAACCTCCTCAGAGTCAGGCTGGCAGGCTCTGTGACCAGTTTGTTGAACTGCTCTAGGGGGCTGGAGTGACACACCGCCCATTGCCTATGAGCTTGGTGGAGCAGTGTTGGGCCTGGCTGTTCGGGTGGACGGCCGCCGGCCCATCGGGGCCAAGGCACGCCGCATCCCTGAGCCTGAGCTCTGGCTGGCAGTGGGACCTCGGCAGGATGAGATGACCATGAGGATAGCATGCCGGAGCCTGGATGACCTGCGGGATTACTGCCAGCCTCATGCCCCAGGTCAGGACATCGTCCAGGAGGGATGACAGCCAGAGCCAGCTGGGATGGGGGCAGACCTTGGCTATCCATCCACAGAGAACTGCAGACTATTGTGGAGTTTACCTTAGGGCTTGCCAGTATGTCTGAGGAGCTCTGAAAGACTAGAAAGGACCAAAAGGGCTGACAGTTACCCTTCTTAGGTACCAGCTGTTGCAGAACACATTTGCACATCTAGGTAGAGAGCCAAGATGCCCTTTTATGGTTTGAGGATGTGGCCTGCACTGTCTTACCAGAGGAACTCCACCTTGGGTTGGGAAATTGAGGGGTTGGATGTTTAAGTGAGGCTGAGATGGGCCTAGGAGTAGAATTCCTCCTCCTCCTCCTCCTCCTCCTCCTCTTTTTTTTTTTTTTTTTTTTTTTTTTTTTTTGGTGGTTTTTTTTCGAGACAGGGTTTCTCTGTGTAGTCCTGGCTGTCCTGGAACTCGCTCTATAGACCAGGCTGGCCTCGAACTCAGAAATCCGCCTGCCTCTGCCTCCCAAGTGCTGGAATTAAAGGCGTGCGCCACCACGCCCCGGCTAGAATTCCTCCTTTTGTGCTCATCCCTCAGGGGCCTTGCTGAAGGCAGCCTTTATCTGTGCCGGTATTGTACATCTCCACTCAGAGCTCCCTCTGCATGAACAGTTGTTACACTCTTTTAATGGTGGCTTTGAGCTGCACACGTGGTCAGAGCTGCCACATGGCTCTGGTCTTGGTAAGCCCTGGTTCCCTGTTGTTACCCTTCCCCACCTCAACTCTTCATTCTTGCTTGTGGTCCTGGTCCCTGGCCTCTGTGCAGCACAGAGAGGGGGTGTGGGACGGGTGGGATTGGACAGAAGTGTCTCGTGACTGGTGCCCTCCTCTGTGTTCTTCAGGCACCAGCAGCATCCTGGCAGGGGCTGCCCTGGCTGCCTTGCAGCGGGCTGCAGGCCGGGCAATGGGCACGGAGGCTCTCATCCATGCAGTGCTGCACCTGGAGCAGGTGCTCACCACAGGTACACAGTGGTCCAGGGCGGTGGTGAACTCTGCCTTTTTTATAGACCCTGGAGGCTTGGCTCCCCTAGATTTATCAGTAGCCATATAACTGTAAAATGGTTGTAGTTTCCTTACCACTTTGATTTCTGATGCTTTTCAACTTGAAATATTTTACCTCAAAGGAGCTATGGTCCTACTACTTGAGGACTGGACTTGAGGGTGGGAAGCTCTTGCTCCTTTTGACTTGTGCATATGTAAGTGCACCTTGTCTGGGGCCTATGGAGGGCAGAAGAGGATGCTGCATTCTTTGGAGCTGGTGATAACAGGTGGAAATGAGCCACCCTATGGGTGATGGGAACTGAACCAGGTACTCTGAAAGTAAATGCTGAGCCATCTCTCCAGTCCCAATTGCACCTTTTGTTATTGGGTACCCGTGGTCCAATGGTAGTCTTCACGACTACCCACTCCAGGCTGTCCTTCAGAAACTGTGGGGCAGATCTGGGTTTGGAGTGGAGGATGGACTTGTCTTTCTGGCAACTTGTCGCTTTCTGGGCTATAAAGAATTCTGCCCCTCTGCTGTCTGTATGATAGAAGAATGATGGCCCAGATAAGTATACTCTGAGGTAGTCTGGGCACCAGACCTCCTTCTGGTCATTATGGTACATGAAGCTGAGCATAATGTAAAGCAGCCACACATTTGTTTGGTCTTAGATCTCAGACCGCTCTGTTCACCCAGGGGTCTCATCTCTGGTGTAATTTGAAGGAAACTGACTCAAAGATGCACGAATACCTTATCACAGGGTCTTCTCCATCCCCCTGATGTATGGGTTCCTGACCACAGGGTCTCCTCCAATCCCCCTGATGTATGGGTTCCTGACCACAGGGTCTCCTCCATCCCCCTGATGTATGGGTTCCTGACCACAGGGTCTCCTCCATCCCCCTGATGTATGGGTTCCTGACCACAGGGTCTCCTCCATCCCCCTGATGTATGGGTTCCTGACCACAGGGTCTCCTCCAGTTCCTCTGAAGCCCTGCCTTTGTGCTGACCCAAATCCCATAATAGGCAGTACATAAGCAAGTTAGCTATCAGAGCTTTCAGTGTCCTTTTGAGGCCATTCGAGTTCATTTGGTCAACTGACATTTATTGATGATTTACTCTATTGGGGCCTAGGGACAAAATGAGCAAAAACATGTCTTTAATCTCAAAAGTCACGGGATATAAAGAACATAGGCACTCATCAGTAGCCACTGGAGTGCTCTGAAGAAGGGTATAGTCAAGTTCTTGGTATTTTCTGCACACTCTTTCCATCCTCATTCTGTACTTTAAATTCTTTTTTTTTTTTTTTTTTTTTTTTTGAGACAGGGTTTCTCTGTAGCCCTAGCTGTCCTGGAACTCACTTTGTAGACCAGGCTGGCCTTGAACTCAGAAATCCACCTGCCTCTGCCTCCCAAGTGCTGGGATTAAAGGCGTGCGCCGCCACCACCGCCCGGCGTACTTTTAGATTAACTACCAAAGGACTGAAGGTTAGAGAGAACTTGGTGGGTAAAGCTCTTGCCGTGCAAACATGAGGACCTGACCTTAGATTTCCAGCACCAACCAGTACAAAAGTCTAGGTGTGAAATCATGCATGTATAAACCCTGTAATAGGAGGTGTGCACAAAGAGTTCCCAGGGCCCAGTGGCCAGCCAGTGTAGCTAATAGGTGAGCTCCAGGCGGTGGAGGGGCTGGAGAGTTCCTAGGTCATAGCCACCTGTAAATCCAGCTTCAAGGGATCTGACCCTCTCTGGGTACTGTGTTCATGTGTGCATACCTACACACACACCAATGTTTTTTTTCAAGATAGAGTCTTACTATGTAGCCCTAGCTGTCCTGAAACTCACTCTGTAGAACAGGCGGTCTTGAGATCACAGAAATCTGTCTGCCTCTGCCTCCCAAGTGCTGGGATTAAAGGCTTGCGCCACCATGCCCGGCTAGCAGTAAGCACTTTTAATTGCTGAGCCATCTTTTTGCTTCTATGAATTTATTTTTCTTTTTTTTTCCTTTCCTTGTTCCGGTCAACCCCGCTCGCTCCCGCCGGCTCTGCTCGCTCAGGCCAGCCCCACTCGCTCCCGGCCGCCCCCGTACGTACGGCCCTCGCTCGTTCCAGCCGGCCCCGCTCGCTCTGATTGGCTCCGCTTGCTCCAGTTGGCCCCGCTCATTCCGGCCTTTCCCGTTCGGCCCCACTCGCTCCGGCCGTCCCTGCTTGCTTCGGCCATCCCCGTTCTGCTCCGCTCGCTCCGGACAGCCTCGCTTGCTCCGGTTGGTCTCTCCAGTCCAAGAATTCATTTCTTATTATTCTTCATAAGTATGCTGTAGCTCACTTCAGACGCACCGGAGGAGGGCGTCAGATCTTGTTACGGGTGGTTGTAAGCCACCATGTGGTTGCTGGGATTTGAACTCATCACCTTCGGAAGAGCAGTCGGGTGCTCTAACCCGCTGAGCCATCTCACCAGCCCATGAATTTATTTTTCAAGGACTCTTAGAAGACAGATTGTCCGGGTACTGGCAGATTATGTGGGAGTCTATCTTCTGATGTGTCTTGTGCCAATTCTAATTACATGATAGATCTACAACAGAACTTCCTTCCTGGGACTGGCCTGCTGGCGTGGCTTACCAGTCTCAGCTAGAGTTGGGAGAAGCTGTATTCCCATTCTGGTTCCAGTTAGAGATTCAGGGTCATGAAACCAGGCTGGGTGAGGTTGGGTCACTTAGGATCCAACAGTGACAGGACTTTGGGTTCATAGGAGGTGGCTGGCAGGACCAAGTCAGTGGCCTAATGCCTGGTATCAAGGTGGGGCGCTCCCGGGCCCAGCTGCCCCTCAAAGTGGAGGTGGAGGAAATCACTGTGCCTGAGGGCTTTGTCCAGACGATCAATGACCATCTGCTCCTGGTTTATACCGGCAAGACACGATTGGCCCGGAATCTGCTGCAGGTGAGCTCAGCCCGTGACTAAGGAAGGCAGTTTCCTGGCTGGCCTTGGCTGGAGCCAATTCTCATGGCACCATCCGTGTCCCGCCTGCAGGACGTGCTGAGGAACTGGTACGCTCGGTTGCCCGTTGTGGTACAGAATGTCCGCAGACTGGTGCGACAGACCGAGAAGTGTGCTGAAGCTTTCCGCCAAGGTGAGCTTGTTTATCCATTCAGAGGTAACTCTTGTCTCAGGCCAGACGCAACTCCACACATTAGGTCCTTGGGGATCTTGTTTTCTCCTTGGGGAGCCCCATCTCAGTATAGAACTTGTCTCATGGGAATGGCCCTCTGATCCTATTTACCAGAAAACAGGAGGAAGAGGCTCTGCTCTGAGTTGCAGGGAAATCGGGCTGCTCAAGGCTGTAGAATACTGACTGGGCACCGTGCTAGTTGCTCTGTGCGTATTAGCCCCCAGTCTTGTGCAGTTGGTGAAGACATGTTTTCTGACACTCCCTTCCCTCTGCAAAAGTTATGACCTGGGTATCTTGGCCCAGGCAAATCATCCCCTCTCCTAACCCCAGGAAACCTGCCTCTGCTGGGACAGTACCTGACCTCATACTGGGAGCAGAAGAAGCTTATGGCCCCAGGCTGTGAGCCGCTGGCTGTACAGCGAATGATGGATGTCCTGGCCCCTTATGCGTATGGCCAAAGCCTGGCAGGGGCAGGTGGTGGGGGCTTTCTCTATCTATTGACCAAGGAACCCCGGCAGAAAGAGGCCCTGGAAGCTGTCCTGGCCAAGGCTGAGGTATGTGCTGGTATAAGGTTTAGAAGTTGGTTGGAGTGAAATACCCAACTGTGTCCTACCAACTCACGGCTTTCCTGGCCCTGTATCAGGCCGAAAGGCCTGGGAATGTCTAAAGTTCTCAACACCTTCTGTCCTGCCCAGGGCCTCGGCAACTACAGTGTGCACTTGGTGGAAGTGGATCCTCAGGGCCTGAGCCTGCAGCTGTTAGGACACCACACCCATCTTTGTGGGGCCGGGCCTTCTGAAGCGGGCACCACCTAGAGCTCCAGCTGCTCGTCCCTTCAGTGGGGCTCACTTTGCTGTCCCTCACCTACCTCTTCAAGTCTGCTGCTAAGGAAGGAAGCAAGACTTGGACAGAAGAGGCAGTGTTTGCAAACAGTACTGTGCTTCATGGTGGGCAGTGGCTAAGACTTGGCCTCTATTTCATCTGGATTAAGGAAGGTCTTAGTCACAGTGTCTCATGTGGACTCGACAAATTCCATGGCCCAGTATAGGCCTCCTAGGGCCCTGGGAAGGAAGACAATCAGACCAACTCTGAAGATAGACTTTCAGGCATTCCCATATCAACTTTGATCCTCAGCCTTCTACAGCACGGGGCAGGGAAGAGTGAAAGTGTGTTCTCAGGTCTGTGGTAGTGAACCACTTTCTGCCACAGTCTACAGCAAGTTTTTGATAACCTAACCCTTTCCAGCAACACTACAGTGTCAGAGGAAGCTGGGGGGCAGTGGGTTCTCAACACAGGCATCCTTGAAATAAATTCTAATTTTCAAGTTTGTCTTCAAAAACTGTTTTTTGCTGGGAGAAATTCCTACTTCTGGCACTGTGGGAAGCTGCCACACCTGGACTGATCCAGCCCCTGGTGCTGAAAGCCCAAGAGAGGGTTGAAGTCCAGGACTGGATGAGGGTTCCACTGTTAGGTGACTAGGTGGGGGGAGACTTGACTGCAGGCCACTAGTGGAATGGCCTTGTCCAAGCAACCAGCCTTTCCTGGACCCAACACAACAGCATGTCTCCAGGTAGTGTTTTTATTTGTGAACATTAGCCTTGCAGTTAAGTCCCTAGGTGCTTCCAACCTCTCTGCTGTAGTGTACAGGAGAGAGAGTGACAAATGGCCAGGCCTATGCTGCGTGCTTAGTCCCCACCTGTCTGTTGGGAAAGCCCTCCCTTTGCCTCTGGCCTTAACTGCTCGTGGGAAGAGCCTTGCAGTGAGTGCACTCCTGGCTCCTGGTTTCCATGCAGTGGTGTAGTCTGGACCTTTGGCTGACCCGAGACAGACAGTTCTGCACAGCTCTTTGGCTGTAGCAGCTTAGAAAACGTCCTGAAGCCTGGTGGGCCACATGGCAGCACATGGCAGCTACAGGCGCAGCCTCTTGATATCCTCATTGCGGAAGTCTATGCGCAGAGCCAGCACCTGTCGCACTTCAGCAGGGGTGAGGCGCCATGTCAAAGGGCCAGAGTTAGCACCCCAGTAATCTAGTATCTCTGTCACCTGTGGGGAAGAGTAAACTAGTCAGCAGAGGTTGGTTCATTCTGAGGGAAGCTCCTGGGCTTTACTGAGACAAGGCAGGGACATGTAGGAAGGGGGGGGTGGTGCCTTGTAGAACTGTGCTGCTAGCAAGTGAGGTAGTAGGGGAGCTCGAAACTTGGCGATGGACTCTTTCCAGTCACTTTCCTAGGGTGGGCTGAGGGAGTCACATACCCGCTCTAGATTAAGGATTGTAGCCATCTGGGAGAGCCGGGCGAACTTGTCTCGGATGGTCCAGGTTGTCACAGTGGTAAGGTAAGCAATGAGTGACCGGAGTTCCTTGTCAAACTGCAGACCGCCTAGCTACAGGAGAATGAACATGAACCTTGTCTATGAGGCCTAACCCCATGATGAAGCAGAATTCAGTGGCTCTCCCTCTGAATTGGAAGGTAAAGGCTGAGGAGATGGCTAAGCAGGAAGAGGTACTTGCTACTAATCCCGATGGTCTGAGTATGATTCTCAGAACCCACATGGAGAACTAAACCAGCTACAGGTTGTCCACATGCACATTGGCATGTGCTTCCCACCAAATAAATAAATGTTAACAACAATGGAAGGAAGAAAGGAAGGGCCAGCCAGAGTAGGGCCTAGATATGCAGGGTGTGCTGGTGGCAAAGGGGATATGAATTCTGTGATGCCATGACTTCTAGGAGAAAGCTGTAGGCTCATGTTCCTTGGAACTTACCCTGTTGAAGGTGGATTTCAGAACCACTTTTTCCAGTTCAACAGCAACAAGGCTGGTCATGAGGCCGGTTAGGCTGTCATAGATGACTGGGGACAGGCTGGCCTGCACAAAAACTTGTATCAGGAGGAGTCCCATCAAGCTCCTCTGCCTTTAATACTGAGAGTCTTCCAGTGAGACAGTTACATGAAGAGGTAGTGCCTCCATGGGCTGCCACTCAGGGCATTATGGGTAACTCCACAAACCCTCACCTTGAACTCTGCCATCTGCTGTTCCAGGTTGAGGATGAACTGCTGTACCCAGGGGTCATTGGCCTCATAGTCGTTGAATTCTTCCTATTGTGAGAGGCAAGCAGGGGTTGTCAGGGCCTCTTTCTAAGAAGCACCACTTACCCTCAACCCTCCTCTGCCAACTTAGGTAAAATCAGCCTGCATGGGCATGGTGTACCCACAGAGGCTGCCCTAAGTTTGATGTCAACTCAGTTACACAGGGAGATGAGACACTTGCCTAAAAAAACAAAAATAAATAAAATTGTCCCCCTTTCAGCCAGGCAGTGGTGGTGCACACCTTTTATACCAGCACTCAGAAACGAGAGGCAAGTAAATCTCTTGTTAGTTTGAGGTCAGCCTGGTCTACAGAGTAAATTCCAGGACAGCCAGGCTACACAGAGAAACCCTGCCTCCAAAAACCAAACCAAACCAAAACCCAAACAAATAAAATTCCTAACCAAACTTAGAAAACCAGCTTCAGTCCCAGGCTGGACCATGTTCCTGGGTCTTACGTCATGCTAAGGAATAGTTCTGGGCTGCAGCAGTGGCTCATATACTGGAGTAAGGCTAGGCTAGGAGGATAAAGCTCTTATATAGTTGGGTCTGGTAGCAGAGCTCTATGAGTTCACGGCTAGCTAGGGCTACATAGAGAGACTATCTCAAAAAATCAAAACAGTCCTAGGTCTATGATAGGTGGGGCAAAATGTGCCTCAGTATTAGAAGAGTCACAAGAAGGCAAGGTCCCTTCACATGTCACTTTGAGCCATTCTTATGGCCACAAGCTGCTTCCTGGGAGGAGTCTAGTCTTGGATGGGATGTAGGTGGGCTGGCAGCACCACCAGTCTAGTCTGCCCAGATGATTCACTGCCTTTGTGACTGCTGTGGCCAGGCTGACCTCCTCGATGCTGTGCGAGACTGAGAGAAAAGTGTTGATCCAAGGTTGCACCTGCGGCTTGACTGCTGAACTGTTGAGCTCCGCCAACCCTTCCTGCAACAGGACAGACAGAGACACGTCAGACTCATGCTCCACCTACTACCTTATCTTCCACCCCTCTTTTTACTCCTGCAGCTGAGGATCCCATGGTGGAGGCCATGACAGGAATGTGCTCCTTTCCAGATCTGAGCAGATTCAGGTCCAGAGATAAGGTACTGAGACTGTCTTAGTAAATCTCAAAAGGATTTCATAATGCCTCATGCAGGGCAGTGCCTGTGGCTATAGTCAAGTATCATTGAACCATGTGGTCCAACTCCTCTGGACATCTTTCTGAGGGCTCTCACCATCTTGGGGCCAAGCAGAGATTCTAAAGGAGCAGATGCTAGCGTGTTCATGTAACACATGATAAAAAGAGCAGTGGGCCCTTTAGTTCCAAGGGCTGTGCATGCCTTCATTGGCTGGCTGCTTTGCCCTTGCCCTCTCCTCATTTCCTGCACATAATGAGGAATCCATGCTAAGTCAGCTAACAGTCTTCTCAGAGCGTCAGGGTAGCAGCCAGAACTCAGGCTTACCTGCAAGAGGTCTCGAAATTTGTTGGACACGGCAGCTAAGTCAGAAAGGCAGCTGTCAAACTTGGCCTGGGCCTGTTCCCCTCCAATGCCCTGACTGAAGAGCTTGGTACAGTCACTCTAGGGGGAAAACACAGCTTTAGAAACTGACTGTCTATGCCACCATGTGAGCAGAGGCAGAGAGGGTCAACATGCAAGTAGCCATTTGGACTTTGCTAGACTATCCTCTGAGGTTTGTATACTGGAGATTCTCTACTTTGCTCTCACCCCCTTTTTAATTTAGGACACCAGTGTCTGAGGAAGAGAATAAAACATATGGCACAATGTTTTTTTCTTTTTAATATACATTTAAGGCTAACATTTCTAGGTTCAAGTCCTGGATCAGTCATTTATTTTTTATTTTTTATTTATTTTTTTGGTTTTTCGAGACAGGGTTTCTCTGTATAGCTCTGGCTGTCCTGGAACTCACTCTGTAGACCAGGCTGGCCTAGAACTGAGAAATCCGCCTGCCTCTGCCTCCCGAGTGCTGGGATTAAAGGCGTGCGCCACCATGCCCGGCTGGTTCAGTCGTTTATTATTATTATTATTATTATTATTATTATTATTATTTTCTTTCTTTCTTCTTCCTCTTCTTCCTCCTCCTCCTCCTCTTCTCCCTCCTCCTTTTCCTCCTCCTCTTCTTACAAGATTTGTTTATTTTATGTATGTGAGTACACTGTAGCTGTACAGATGGTTGTGAGACATCATGTGGTTGCTGGGAATTGAATTCAAGACTGTAGCTGTCTTCAGACACTCCAGAAGAGGACGTCAGATCTTATTACAGATGATTGTGAACCACCATGTGGTTGCTGGGATTTGAACTCAGGACCTTTGAAAGAGCAGTCAGTGCTCTTAACCGCTGAGCCATCTCTCCAGGCCTGAGTCATGTATTTCTTAAATGACTTCAGGCAAAAAGTTCAGTTGCTGAGTGTCAGTTCCCTTTCTTTGTATTTTTTTTTTGTTTTTTGTTTTTTTTTGGTTTTTTGGTTTTTTGGGTTTTTTCGAGACAGGGTTTCTCTGTATAGCCCTTGGCTGTCCTGGAACTCACTTTGTAGACCAAGCTGGCCTCGAACTCAGAAATCCGCCTGCCTCTGCTTCCAGAGTGCTGGGATTAAAGGCGTGCGCCACCACGCCCGGCGTCAGTTCCGTTTCTATGAGAACAGATACATACTGTGGTGACAATTGTGGAATATTGGTTCCTTTAAAAACATAGATCTATAACAAAGTATTGTCATGTTAATTCCATGTGTGGGGATATTTGGCTGCTTTGGACTGTCCAAAGCAGCTGAGTATGATTTGCCTCCTGCTCTAGCAAGGCTGTGGTTTTGCCAGCTGTAGATAGTTTCTGCGATTGTGTGACATTTGAAATTCTGGGAAGTTTTCAGAGGATATGCTAGAGCTCCAATAGGTAGGGTTGGAGGTTGTTCAGGGGGGGAGGACTGGCTGTGGTTTGTTACTAGTTGTGCTCAAAGAAGATACGAGAAAGAAATTAGATTCACTGATCTCTCTCTCTCTCTCTCTCTCTCTCTCTCTCTCTCTCCTTCCCTCCCTCTGCCCCCTCTATCCTTCCTTCTCTTCTATTTTGAGATAGAATGTGAAAAGGGGGTGGGGAGATAAAGGGTGGGAAAAAGAACCCAAAAGTAGCAAATATCAGCCACAGCACACCACCCCTCTCCCCATGATAGGTTTTCTCTGTGTAGCCTTTACTGTCCTGGAACCTATAGATATCCTCCTGCCTTCCAAGCCCCACCACTGCCAGGTTACAGTACAGTACACCTTTAACCCCAGCACTCAAGAGGCAAAAGCAGGAGGATTTCTGTGTCAGGCCAGCCAGGGCTGCATAGTGAGATCCTGTCTCAAAACTGAAAAATAAGGAACATGGAGCTGGGCAGTGGTGGCACACGCCTGTAATCCCAGCACTTGGGAGCCAGAGGCAGGTGGATTTCTGAGTTCGAGGCCAGCCTGGTCTACAGAGTGAGTTCTAGGACAGCCAGGACTGCACAGAGAAACCCTGTCTCAAAAAACCAAAAAAAAAAAAAAAAAAAAAGAAGGACCATGGACCATGGAATCCTGTTCCCTTGAGGATGAGTTGTGTAAGACAATACACAAAGTGCTTAGCCTGGTACATAGTGGGCACTGGGATGTACTGCCTATGGCTTCACAGTTTCTGTTTAAATAAAAACTTGGTCTTATGAGTCTGGTGAAACTGATCTGCAGGTAAGGGTATTTGCTAAGTAAGTCCAGTGTTTAATCCCTAGGAAACACAGAAAGAGAGAACTGAATCCAGAAATTTGTCCTTTAACATCCATGTGTGTTGCAGCATGCATGTCCGTCTATCATGCACGTACCTAACAATAAATAATTAAACAACAACAACAACAAAACCCATCTGGGCAGTGGTGGTACAAGCCTTTAATGCCAGGGTTAGAGAGGCAGAGGCAGGTGGATATGAGTTCGAAGCCAGCCTGGTCGAGAGTGAGCTGCATGACAACTAAGCTATACAGAGAAACCCTGTTTCTAAAAACCAAAGAACCAGTAGGGCGTGGTGGCGCACGCCTTTAATCCTAGCATTCGGGAGGCAGAGGCCGGAGGATTTCTGAGGCCAGCCTGGTCTACAAAGTGAGTTCCAGGACAGCCAGGGCTATACAGAGAAACCCTGTCTCGAAAAACAAAACAAAACAAAACAAAACAACCCAAAGAACCATCCTTTTTAGTCTGGCTATAAAAAGAAATGACCATAATCTCAGGTCCTTGAGATCTAAATGCTTACTCTGGGCTAGCTAGGGTCTAGTTTAACATTTTGCTTTTATTATTTATTTAAATTCCTAGGCCAGGTGTGCATGGCTTTGATCCCAGCACTCAGGAGGAAGAGATAGGTTAGACAGCCAGAGCTACACAGAGAAACCCCATTCCTGTAAAAAACTAAGTAAGTAAATAAATAAAGTTCTTGCCCTCCTTCAAAACACACTTGTACACCCACGAGTTACATATTTAGAAACAGATTATAAATAACTTTGAACTTAAAAACAAAACACAAATGCTTGCCCTATGAAATAGTATTATCATTATCCTTGAGGCACAAGTGAGGAAACTGGAGCTCAGAGAAGTAATAACCTGCTAACAGCATCACAGTAGACTATGTAGCTAGATTCTGACTGAGGTGCCCGACCCAGGGCATTTGTTCCTGCAGGGTGGCCTGCTTAATACTCATGGGTCTGTGGTATTCTTTACAAAGCTGGAGCTGTGTTTTCTACAACAGCATCAATGTGCGTGAAGAGGCACTGGGAAAAGACCCCATCCCCACAGCAGTTCCCTCACTCAGCCTTTTCGCCGTCACATCATCAGCCCACTGGACCTGCTTACTGCAAAGTGCTGGTGGTGGGGCTGAGACAGTGTCTGTGAAATAAAATCTCACTTATGGGAATTACTGTTTTTGTTTTGTTTTGTTTTGTTTTAGCTATTGTCTATGTCTTTCCCCTCATATGGCTAATTCTGCTGGCTAGGTTATGATTTTCAATCATTTCATGAGTTTTGTTTTTTTTTTTTTTTCTTCAAATCTAGGCTTTATCCTTAAGGATAAAGCTAGGAATATAATCTAAAGTGTTAGAATTCAGGGGGTTTAGAGACAGAGGGGTAGCACACCCTTTTAATCCCACTTAAACATTACTGTACAAGGGACACTGCTGTTTGTATGTTTGGGTATACATTCCTAACTTGGTCCAAATCTCACTGTTTTCTCAGAGCCTCCTTTAGGAACCCCATTAGCTAAGAAGCTGTATGCCTAGCTCCAAGGTCACACCAGTTTGTACAGGCAGCTCTTTGCCTCTGCTTTAAAGTATCCTCTTGTTAGTGTCCACCTAGGGACAGGGTCCTAGCTTTCCTCTGTTCTGAGTCTGGCAGTGAGCCGTAACTAGGAGCCCACTTTGACACTTCACAATGTTTGCTCTATGCTATCTTGTCCTGTTATTTACTGATAGCACATACTTCTCTTGTATCAACTGGATAGTGATTTCATGACAACGTTATTAGTAGAGGTCATTATCTCTGTTTCACAACTGAGGCTAAGGAAACTTAAAACAGAACTTGCCTACAGCTACTTAACTTGTTAGAGGTCTTGTGGAGATTTGAACATATTAATATCTGACTTTAAGGCTCAAAAAATTTCTACTATGCTCTGCAACCCTCTTTAAGAATGACAACAGGGGGGGCTGGAGAGATGGCTCAGCGGTTAAGAGCACTTACTGCTCTTCCAAAGGGCCCTAGTTCAAATCCCAGCAACCACATGGTGGCTCACAACCACCCGTAATGAAATCTGATGCCCTCTTCTGGTGTGTCTGAAGTCAGCTACAGTGTACTTAAGATATAATAAATAAGAATGACAAAAGGACTACAGAGATGGCTCAGTTAAGAGCACTTCTTGCGGCCGGGCGTGGTGGCGCACACCTTTAATCCCAGTACTCGGGAGGCAGAGGCAGGCGGATTTCTGAGTTCGAGGCCAGCCTGGTCTACAAAGTGAGTTCCAGGACAGCCAGGGCTACACAGAGAAACCCTGTCTCAAAAAACCAAAAAAAAAAAAAAAAAAAGCACTTCTTGCTCTCCCAGAGAACCTGATTTCAGTTCCCAGCACCCTATGGGCAGCTCACAACCATCTGTCAATTCAGCTCCAGGGGATCTCACACCTCTGGTCTGTGAGAGCACCCGCACTTATGCATACATACCTTCTTAACTCCAGATACACATAATTAAGAATAATAAAAACAAATCTTTAAAAAAAGACAGCAGCAGCCGGGCGTGGTGGCGCACGCCTTTAATCCCAGCACTCGGGAGGCAGAGGCAGGCGGATTTCTGAGTTCGAGGCCAGCCTGGTCTACAGAGTGAGTTCCAGGACAGCCAAGGCTATACAGAGGAACTCTGTCTCGAACCCCCCCCCCCCAAAAAAAAAACAAAAAAAAAGACAGCAGCTGGCTTTATGCAGCATTTGGTAACCATACTTAATGTTATTTATAGAAGGCTTTGTCATAATTTTAAAAAATTATGTGTATGTATATGTTTCTAGGTGGATGTAAGCCGTGTGTGTGTTTGTGTGTGTGTGTGTGTGTGTGTGTGTGTGTGTGTGTGTGTGTGTGTAAGTGTGCTGATGCCCACACAAGCCAGAAGAGTGTGTTGGATGCTCAGGAAGTTACAGGGAGCTGATGGTTGCTATGGGTGCTCTGGAAGAGCAGGACATACACTTAACTGCTAAGGCACCTCTCTAGCCCTTAATGCCTTTTTTGAAAAAAAGTATTTTTATGAAGCATACTCAACTGTATTTCATGAGAGCACCCAGCAAATCACCACAGGGCAGGAAGGAGAGTTGTACCTCACTGCACAGGGCAGAGAACTGAGGCTCAGAATAAAGGACTCGACCATGGCTATGGGCAAATGAACCGAAAGATCTTCCATCTCGTGGGCCAGAACTTCCCCAGCAAGTCCTCAGACCTCATGCTGTGCTGCCCATCACCTCTGATACAAGTATGGCTCTGTCAGACAATGCTCACTTCAGGACAGTTGTTTGATGCCTTTTTTCCAACAAGAGTGGCTCTAATCTACTAAAAGCTGATAGGACAGGGCTGGAGAGATGACTCTGTGGTTAAGAGTACTCAGAGGTCCTGAGTTCAATTCCCACCAACCACATGATGGCTCACAACTATCTATACAGGGATCTGTTGCTTTCTTCTGGCATGGTGGTGTACATCATGTGTATGAGATAGAGTACTCATACATAAAATAAATCAGGCCAGCCTGGTCTACAGAGTGAGTTCCAGGACAGCCATGGCCACACAGAGAAACCCTGTCTCGAAAAACCAAATAAATAAATAAATAAAATTTTAAAATTAATAAAAAAGAAGCCCTGACAGACAATTTCCTGAGTACCTCCAGAGTCTTCTTCAGAGTTGAGATGTTTTCACTGCAGACTTCCACATTGTTCAGAGTCACCTGGAAGATGATGGAGAAGGAATGTTCCTGTTATTTCCTGCTCACCAGGCTCCCTGCCCACTCAAACACGAGGTCAGAGACGTGCACGCGTGAGTCTGCAGCCTGAGGGAAGCCTGCACCTCTGTTATTAGGCAGGATGCTTAGACCTAAGCTCAGAATGGTGAGGCTATTCCCTGTTCCCTATACCAAAGCAGAAAAACCATACTGACTGCAGCAGTATCACACCCCAGGCTCCATATTACTTATAGACCAAGAACATCTCAGGCAAACAGGTATGTGTATTACACTCTAAAATGCCAGGCCATGGTAAGGATTGCAAACATATACCAAACACTTGTGATGACCCAGGCACTGTTCTAGATAGTGAGGAAAAAAACCAAAACAAAACAAAAAAACAAAACTGCAGCAAAACAGGCAACATACACCCGTTATAGCAGGCACTATACTTTAGTGATGGTATGCGTGCTTAGCAAGAACAAAACCCTGAACTGAATTCCTAGCGCCAGCCCTGGCCCAGTCTTCTGCCCCTGATACTTATGATGTAAATCAGGTAGTGATAAACATTATGATAAAAAAATAAAACAGGGATGGAAACAAATTCACAGTGGAAAGCTCACAACACTAGAGTAGGAATTAGAATCCATGAGTCCCTAGTGTGGACTAAGGGCTCCTTCTTTCGTGACTCACATGTCTCTGAGAATAGTTGTAAAAGCAGTGTAGGGATTGGAGAGACAACTCAGCAGTTAAGAGAGTGTACTTCTGCTGGGCATGGTGGTGCACGCCTTTAATCCCAGCACAGAGGCAGGCAGGATTCTTCCTCTACTTCCTGAAGTTTCAGATGTGTGCCATCATGTCCAGTTTCTGGTAGTATGCTTTAGAGCAGGTGAATGGGTGTAGAATTAATGTATTTGGGAGAATCTTGCTGCTTCAAGCTGGTTAGTGGGTGGCATGGCCCAGAAAGACAGGGCAGGAATGAGCCACAACTGAGGAACTTAGGGATTTTAGGGTAAAAATAGAGTTCCAGATCCACATGGGTTTGGAATGAGAAATCTGCTGTCTTTGGAGTACTTTTCTAGTTGGCATCATGCAGTCAATACTGAAGACCCACACTCTGACTACGGTGCTTAGACCATGCCTGCCTTATGGGGCTGGGGAAGGGAACTAAAGCCATAACGCAGGCCTGTTAACAGGGAGCGTGTACAGAAAAACAACTATAAAGCCGGGTGTGGTGGAGCACACCTTTAATCCTAGCACTCGGGACGCAGAGTCAGGTGGATCTCTAAGGCCAGCCTGGTCTACAAAGAGAGTTCCAGGCCAGCCAAGGTCACTTTGTCTCAAAAAACAAAAAAGAAACATCTATCCAATAGCTGTATGATATCATGGGTGTGGCCCAAAAAGAGGAGCAACCTAATCCTAGCATATGGGAGGTAGAGGCAGGAGGATGAGTTGAAGGACAACCCTGGTTATTTAGGAAGTTCAAAGTCAGATCTGTTTGCCTCTGCCTCCTGGGTGCTGGGATTAAAGGTGTGAACCACTACACCTGTCTCAAGGGAAATTTTTCTCAATGTCAAGGAGAGACAGGGGGCTAAAATAACCATGTTGGATGTGTCTGGTTACTAGTTAGTATGATTTCTTCACATTGGTTAAGGTTTCAGTAAAGTTGCAGCCAAGGTCTCTGAGATCCAGAACCTGGATCAGAGAGAGGCTGAGCACTAGGAACTGCATGGACACATTTTTGTATTTAATTCATCTGCAGATTGTTGTCTGAAAGCTCAGCTTTGGTGTTTCCTTCAGCCTCTAGGCCTCAGGCACCAAGCTCACATCTAGTGGAGGTGGAGGACAGCACCAAGCACCACAGCAGTACTGTTCCCAGGCATGTCCAGTGAGCGTGTGCCAGAGACTGGAGTATGAGCCCCTGATTCTCCTCTGTGCTCCTGAGGATGTTATATACTCTGCTGCCCTGTACAAGTGCTTTCACCTTCTCAGGCTCCAGTCACCACACGACGGGAAGGCCCACTGGCTCATTTGCTCTCTTAGTTGTCTCTGTGAGGCTAAATGGCCCCTCCCTTCGTTGAAACAGTGTCCATAGTAGCCCAGGACAACCCTGGATTCATGAGCCATCTTTTTCAGCTTCCAAAGTCCCAAGATTACAGGCATGTTCTAAAGAGGAAGTTACTAGAAAAGCAGTCTTGGGAGGCAAAAGGATCTAGATTGTCAGCCTTCCCTCAGAAAAGCAGAAGTATAGAAGCCTCGCCACCGATGTTAGAGTTGGTTTTGGTGGGTGCATACAGCGTGGGGCCCCTTACTAGCTTCTAAGAACGCTGAGAAGTGAGGAACTTAGGTTTTTAGAAAAAAGAAGAAAAAAAAAAGTACATTTTCTGCCTCTGGTTACTCAGAGCAGGTTTCTGGTAAGAAGTGGCTTCAGAACCTAGAGGAACTTTCCTTAAAGGTGTTTTCCTTTTCAATTAGGTTCTAGAGAAAAAGTCTTCACCCTGAGGCTTTTTAATGATATGACTAAGGAGTTACAGTATAACCTTTGCAGGAGTCTGGGAATGTGGCTCGGTTGATAGAGCGCACCCTGCCCAGCACTGCTAAAATAGGACACATGCCTGTAATCCGAGCACTCCAAAGGCAGAGGCAGGAAGACTGGTTATTCTTTATTATGTACCAAGATCAAGACTAGCCTTGGCCACAAAACTTATTTCAAACTTACAATAACCCTTAAGAAAATCTACCCTGGCTGCCGACCTGAAGGCCACCTACCAGGAAGGAGAGCTTGGCTTCATCAGTGCTCTCGATGCCTTTGGTGTCAAACTTGCCCTGCTGGAGGCTGCTGTGCATGATGTTCACGGCACTTGTCACCCCACGCTGGATGTCCTGTAAGGTGGTGGCTGGGAAGCCCATTCTTAGCTTATTACATAGAACATCCCTGTGGGGCAGAATGGAATATGCAGACTGTTGAACCTGGCCTTCAGGAGAGCAAGAACAGAGCACCCACTAGCCTGACCCAACAGTACCAGCTGCTCTTTTGGGGTGGCGACTGGGCCAGGACAGGACAGCAACCGGTACTTGCTCAAAGATACTAAGCATATATAAAGGAGACTGGTCACTTCTTTTATAAAATACAAGATAAAAGAAAAAGACCAGCCATCATGTACTAGACAGCAAAGGTGGGGGAAGGGTTAGGATGGACCCCAGTCTTCAGCAACCACACTGTCCATGGTGGTCCTGATGGTGTCACTGTGGTGATAGCTAATGTTTACTTCTTCATCAGGCGTTCAGTTATTACCCAAAGAGGAGACAGTAGAGCTCAGTGGAAAGCAGTACCATGGAGGAGCTGAAACACATTCTGAGTCAAGTCAATACCAGCCTCTCTGGGTCACAATATAGTTTCTCTTTGCCCCAGTTCTACATTTACAGAACAGAAAGAATGGTTTCTGTATCTCTTTTAATATATTTATCTATTCTGCAAGGGGAACACATGATTGGTTCACCCTCCACACCATGGAGGCTCTGGAGATTAAACTCAGATCATTAGATTTAGCAGTAAATATCTTTACCTACTGAGCCATATCACCTGTTCTACATCAAGATTTTTAATACAATAAAAAAAGGGGGTGGGGGTAGACATGGTGGTGCACACCTTTAGTCCCAGCACTCAGAAGGCAGAGGCAGGCAGATCGCTGAGTTTGAAGCTAGCCCAGTTTACAGAGCCAAGTTCCAGGGCAGCCAGGGCTACACAGAGAAACTGTTTCAAAAGACCAAAAACAAGGGAGAGGCGGGAGTGTGTTGCTATAGTGCTTGGCTTGTAGAAATATAAACTACAAATGTCATTAGAGCCAATGTTTTTATATAAACCACATGCTTTTCTCTCGGTCTGAGGGTAAGGACACCTTTAACACACTTAAGTGAATTAGGTTAAGTATTAGAAATTAGGCACTTAAGGTATTTGGCTGAGAGACAGTTTCTCTGAGCTAAGGATGTCTTATTTGGAAAAGAAATACCCCCCCCCCCCCACACACACACTTTTTTTTTTGAGACAGGGTTTTTTTTGAGGCCTTGGCTGTCCTTGAACTCACTCTGTAGAACAGGATGGCCTTAAACTCAGAGATCCACCTGCCTCTGCCTCCCGTGTGCTGGGATTAAAGGAGTGTGCTATCAGGCCCAGATAGCTTAATCTTGTTTAGAACTGAATTTGACCCATAAAGACAAAAGGAAAGAAACAAATAAGACAAGGAATTAAATACTAGAACTTTTATGCCCATAGAGCAGAAAGGGCAGCAACAGTACCTGAAGTCAGCTTCCAGTTCTCTGGTGGCAAGGTTGATCATGGCACAGAGACAGTCGATGTTAGAGCTGGACAGAGCCCGCCCAATGCACTTTTTGACAATGTAGAAGACATCATCCACCATGCTGGATGTCAACTGGCCCTTCTCATAGGTATCCAGAGCCACAGCCTATCAAAAGGCAAAGTCCTCAGTGAGTATTGCAGTTCTGATGTTCTGGTTATACTAGCCCTGTCTCCAAATCATTTTATATACTTTGTCCACTTTGGTCACAGCTTGACAAGAAAAAGCTCACTTCTCTAATGATCACTACATGAGAAAACAGTATTTGGGGTCTTTGCTTTGGGAATATCCATTCCCTGGGATGTCAGACAGGAGAGGCCCTACCCCATACATCTGCAGGGAGGAGGGGACAAGCAGGCTCCATGGGAGCTAAGCTGTTCTTTTGTAATCTCTGGGAAAGATCCAGCTAGGAATGTGAAGAAAATGACAACTTCAGAGATGTCTTCTTACTACATCCAAAAGTACTCTCAAAGCAGGACCCAGAAATATGGCAGGTCCCAGCCATCTCCTTTAGCCTGGCTTCTTGGACAGGAAGCCCCGCTGCAAGAGATGTATCCTAATGTCCTACCTTATTGACCGTCTCTCTCATGAAGTACTCCTCCATGGTAATATAGAAGCCAATTAGCTCCTGCATGGTACAGCTCAATAGGCAGTTATTGAGGAGTTTGTCCAGGCACTTCTGGTGCTCTAGGGGACAGCCAAGAAAGGAATATTCACTTTTCCCTTGAGGGAATGAGAGCAATGTTTTTCATTTATCAAGTTCTCTTCTAGTCTTTTTGCCAAACAGGCTCATATTTTCCATGATTAAAATCAGTGTAGATAGTATTTTCTATATCTTTTTTTCTGTAGCTTAACTTTTTTTCCATTTACTTATTTTATTTCTATACACTGTTGCTCTCTTCAGATAAACCAGAGAAGAGGGTGAAGATGGTTGTGAGCCATGTGGTTACTGGGAATTGAACTCAGGACCTCTGGAAGAGCAATCAGTGCTCTTAAATGCTGAGCCATCTATCCAGCCCTAGTTTAATTATTTTTAAAGACTTAACTAGCTCTCTAGGCCCTTAATTATTAGTACTTTTTACCTTGGGACACTAGGATGAACCCAGGGCCTTGCACATAATCGATGATTCTCCTGCTTCAGCCTCCCAAGTCCTAGAATTACAGACCACTATACCCAACTCCACTGGACATTTTGTTAGATAATTTATATTAAATTTCATTTGTTTATGTTTTGAGACAGTGTCTTACTACATCTTGAACCATTTTGTCTTGAGCTCACAGAGATCTGCCTCTGCCTCCAGAGCATTAGGATTAGAGGTGTGGGCCACTATCTACAGTCCTAAGTCCACTTTTAGACACCTGGGGTTTTTTCTTTCCTTCTTTTTTTTTTTTTGTTTTTTGTTTTTCGAGACAGGGTTTCTCTGTATAGCCCTGGCTGTCCTGGAACTCACTCTGTAGACCAGGCTGGTCTCGAACTCAGAAATCCGCCTGCCTCTGCCTCCCAAGTGCTGGGATTAAAGGCGTGCGCCACCATGCCCGGCTTCTTTCCTTCTTTTTTTCCTTCTCTGTTTTGGTTTGAGACAGGATTTCTCTGTGTATCCCTGACTGTAACTTGCTCTGCAGACCAGGTAGGCCTTGAACTCAGGGATTTGTTTATCTCTGCCTCCTGAGTGCTAAGATCAAAGGGATGTGCCAACACTTCAGCTAACATGTGGGCTATTTCTGAATTTTTTTTCATAACTGAAAATCATAATAATTGAAGAAAATAATAAATATTTCTGAAAAAAATGACTTTTATGTGTATGCCTGCAGTAAATGTACTGCATGAATGTCCAGTACTTATGGAGGTCAGAGGAGGGAACTTCTCTCGTACTGGAGTTACAGATGGTTGTGGGCAGTCACATAGGCACTGGAAACAAAACTCAAGTCCAGAACAAAACTGTTGACCCACTTCTCCCGTAGTGAATAATTCTGTACAAATAATTTAATTCCTTTTCATTAGTTTCTCCAAGATGACATAAAAGTCTAAAGATGCATGTTTCCAGGGCAAAGACCAAAACACACTAGATATAAAGCACTCCACCCTTTCTATCAGCACTGTTTAGCTGCTCAATAAGAGTATCTGTAATGAGCCGGGTGTGGTGGCGCATGCCTTTAATCCCAGCACTCGGGAGGCAGAGGCAGGCGGATTTCTGAGTTCGAGGCCAGCCTGGTCTACAAAGTGAGTTCCAGGACAGCCAGGGCTACACAGAGAAACCCTGTCTCGAAAAACAAAACAAAAAAAAGAGTATCTGTAATGGCACAAATTTTAAAATATTCATTATTATTGTGTGTGTGTTAATGTGTGGGAGTGTGGGCCATAGATGCTATATGTTCTTGTGGAGGTCAGGGGACAAGGATTGGGGAGACAGCTCTTTCTTTCTACCACAGGTTCTAGGGATTGAACTCAATAAGGCTTGTAGGGCAAGCATTTTCATGGTCTGAGCCATCTTGCAAGTCAAAGACATGTTTTATAATTATGCCGTTCAGTGTGGTAGTCAAAAGCCATGGCATAGCTGGGGAAATGACTCAGTGGGTAAAGTGCTTGCTGTACAATCACAGGACCAGAATTCAGATTCCCCAGCCGTCATGGTAAAAAGTCAGAGGAAAGTATCAGGGGAAATGGCGCATACATTCAATTTCAGCTCTCAGAGGCAGAGGTAGGGAGATCTCTGTGAATTCCAGACCAAGCTGGTCTACAAAGTTCCAGGCCAGCCAGGGTTACATAATGAGACTGTTTCAAACCAAAACCACAACCCAATAGGGAGTGTGTCAGCCTGCTTGTAATCCTATTCTGGGAGAGGGAAACAGGCAATCCTGAGAGCAAACCAGCTAGCCAATGGAAGGCTCACTGAAGAAGACACTCAATATTAACTTTAGGCCATGTGAACACACACACACACACACACACACACACACACACAGAGTCATGGCAGATTCCCCTCCCCCCCCTGAAGTCTTGTTATACTCTAGGCTGGGTTGGTAGCCCAGGGTACACACAAGCTTGTGGTGGTACTTCTGCCTCAGACAAGTGTTGAGGGCTAGACTAATCCAAGGCTTTCTCTAAGGCCCTGATGCGTGGAGAAGGAACTTAGCTCCCTCTCTAAAACCAGGAGTATGCTTGGTGAGCCAGTAAAAGCCTGGAGACTCTGATGCAGGAAACTCAGAATGGCTTGGGGCCTGGGCTTTGGGGGAGCTGTGAATGGCTTTGGGTCCTGAGAACCCAACTCTTTCTTCAAGGCCGTTTGTGCTTAGTCTGTAATGGTCTGGAAATAACCTGTGTTCCTCTAGTGCATCACTCTTTGATTAGCTTCCTGTTGACTTTGCCCCATTTCTCCCTGAAAGCAGTACATGCGATGCTGTACCTGATAAGCTTGCCTGGCCTAAGACATTCTTTATGTGAGATCTCCTAGCCCTCCTGTTTTCTCTTCTTTATTTCTGATCCCCTGGATCTACCTTCTTAGGACCTTGTCACTGAAGAATGACTTGTTGGTCCAGGTCTGCCAAACACTGGCATTATCAGGGTGTGCCACCATGTCTAACTTCATGGCAACTCTTGAGACTTCAAATATGGCTAAGGATCAAGGAATTGTATTTAACATTTTTAACTTTTTAATTTATTATTTGCTTATTTGTTGTTGTTTTTTTTAAAGATTTATTTATTATTTGTAAGTACACTGTAGCTGTCCTCAGATACTCCAGAAGAGGGCATCAGATTTCATTACGGATGGTTGTGAGCCACCATGTCGTTGCTGGGATTTGAACTCTGGACCTTGGGAAGAGCAGTCGGCACTCTTAACCAATGAGCCATCTCTCCAGCCCCGCTTATTTGTTTTTTAAGACAGGGTTTTCCGGGGGCTGGTGAGATGGCTCAGCGGGTAAGAGCACCCGACTGCTCTTCCGAAGGTGATAAGTTCAAATCCCAGCAACCACATGGTGGCTCACAACCATCGGTAACGAGATCTGGCTCCCTCTTCTGGAGTGTCTGAGGACAGCTACAGTGTACTTACATTAAAAAAAAAAAAAAAAAAAAAAAGGACAGGGTTTTCCCTGTGTAGTTGTGGCTGGCCTGGAGCTCACTGTGTAGACCATGTTGGACTTGAACTCCACCTATGCCTTCAGTGCTGGAATTAAAGGCATGCACTAAATGCCCAATTTGATTCTAATTAAATCTTAATTTCAGGGGGCTAGAGAGATGATTGGCAGTTAAGAGCACTTATGTGCTCTTCCAGAGGTCCTCAGTTCAATTCCCAGCAACCACATGGTGGCTCACAACATCTGTAATGGGATCTGAATTCATGTACAGGTAACTGTACATGAAGACAGATCACTCATGTACATAAAATACATGAATAAATAAATCTTAAAGTAAAATAATCCTACTAGTAGCCAATTTGTCAAGAGAGGTTTCCGTAGTAAGATCTCTGTGACTTGACTATGAGAAGTCAGGGCCAACTGCTTATGCCAGTCCTCCCATCAAACACGAGAAGGATGCTTTACCTTGCTTTACTTCTTCTGAAGCCATGGAATCCCCCACCTCAAAATCTGCACTGATCCTCTTCCTGAGGAAGCGTAAGTACAGTTCACTTCGTGCATTCATCAGGGTAACCTCAGTCAAGACAGGGTCCAGCTCCCTGAGACACAGAGCATAAGGAATAAGAACATTCTGTCCCTATAACAGCAAGGCTTCAGGGTAAATAGACTCCTGCTCCTAACCCAGGTACAGAATGGTAGCTCCGTCAGAGGATGGTTGTGCCGCCTGTTTGTTACAGAGACAGCTATCAATCACATTTTCTTTTTTCTTTCTTCCCTGTTTCTCTCCCTTCCCACTCTTGTTTCTCTTTCTTTTTTAGTAGGGTCTCTCTCTCCATGGAGCCCTAGTTGTCCTAGAACTCACTATGTAGACCATCCACCTGCTTCAGCCTCCCAAGTGCTGGGATTAAATTGTGCCTCTGCACTCAGCTTCATCCACATTTCCCACTTGCCAGTGGCTGAATCATTTACCTCCAATATGAAAACTACCTAGGCTTCTGTGAAAGAAAATATACTTCTCTAATATCAAATTGAGCCATGAGATTTAGGACACAACACTGAACTATGCCCTATTCATCTTGAGAACAGTCAAAACAGTCCCGAGAAAAGAAATTGGAGGACTTGGTTGACTTCACAACTTACTACAGGGCAGGGAGGTGGCACCCTGGCTAAGAGTGCTTGCTGCACAAAATGAGGGCCTGAGTTGGAATTCCCAGCACCCATGTTTAAAAAAAAAAAAAAAAAAAAAGGCTGGGCGTCAGTGGTGCACATTTTTAATTCTCAGCACTTGGGAGGCAGAGGCAGGTGGATCTCTGTGACTTCAAGACCACCCTTGTCTATAAAATGAGTTCCAGGACAATCAGGGTTACCCAGAGAAACCCTGTCTCAAAAAAGACAAAAACCAAACCAAACCAAACCAAACCAACAAACAAACCCTCAAGCATAGCCACAGGTGTCTAATTCCAGCATCATAAGAGAGTGGTGGGGTGGAGGTGGTGGGGTGGTGGTGTTGGTAGAGGTAGAGGGGTGGGTCCTGGGAACTCACTAGCCAATCAGCCTACCTGAAACAGCAAGCTTCAAGACTGAGGTCTTAAGTGAATGAGGTGGAGAGTAAAAGAGGTGGAGAGTGACAAAATAGGATACTCAAAGTTCTCCTCTGGCCTGGGGACTTGCACAATTACACATACACACAGTCTGCACTTGCGCACACACTGAAGCTATACTAGTACAGACTATGTATTACTAGTATAAAGATACAGGTATAAATGAAATAGAACAGAAAGTCCAGGCAGTCAACTGATTTGTTTTTCCAAGACAGGGTTTACTATGTAGCCATAGCTATTCTGGAACTAGCTCTGTAGACCAGGATGGCCTGGAACTCAGAAATCTGCCTGCCTCTGCCTCCTGAGTGCTGGGATTAAAGGCGTGCACCATCACTACCCAGCTCTTCCCTTCCCCAGACAGGGTTTCTCTGTGTAACAGAGCCTGGATGTTCCAGACTTGATTTGTAGATCAGGCTAGCCTGACCTTGAACTCATAATGATCTGCCTGCCTCTGCTTCCTGAGTGCTGGGATTTAAGGTGTGTGGCCAGCTCTTTAAAAGACAGGGTCTCGGGGCTGGTGAGATGGCTCAGCGGGTAAGAGCACCCGACTGCTCTTCTGAAGGTGATAAGTTCAAATCCCAGCATCCACATGGTGGCTCACAACCATCGGTAACGAGATCTGGCGCCCTCTTCTGGAGTGTCTGAAGACAGCTACAGTGTACTTACATATAATAAATAAAATAAATCTTAAAAAAAAAAAAAAAAAAAAAAAAAAAAAAAAAAAGACAGGGTCTCTTTATGTAGCCTTGGCTGGCCTAGATTTCACTCCATACACCAGGATGGTCTCCAACTCATATAGTCCTCCTGCACAAATGATTTTTTTTCCACAAATGATTTTTTTTTTTTTTTTTGGTTTTTCGAGACAGGGTTTCTCTGTGTAGTCCTGGCTGTCCTGGAACTCACTTTGTAGACCAGGCTGGCCTCGAACTCAGAAATCTGCCTGCCTCTGCCTCCCAAGTGCTGGGATTAAAGGCGTGCGCCACCAACGCCCGGCCTCCACAAATGATTTTTAATGGAACTACTACTAAGACAACTGAATAGAGGGATGAATGATCCATCCAATGAACTGTGCTAGAAGCACTGATATCCACATGAACAAGAATGAAGTTGACCCTCATCTTACATTATATATACAAACTCCCTTTACTCACTGAAGGGAACTGGTCAAAACATGTGTCTGGTCATAAAGTCTCCAGTTACTGATACTGACCTGAGACCTCTATAGTGCCCCCTCACAGTCACGTTACTTCAGGCTCTCTCAAGTGTTTAGGACATACTTTCCTTATGCTGTCTGGGACACTCTTATCCTCCAATCCACCCTTCAAGTCTCAGGCCTATGGCCAGGAAGAACCCTGGACCTTGCCCATATCTGATTATATCTCATTACATGTTCTCTCCTACCCTATAAGTCAGATTCTCCTCAGTGGTCCACAGCAGGTATTCAGAACTAAATTGCTTGGATTCTATTTCTAGCTCTGCCATTTTCTAGCTTTATTATCTTGATAAAGCCATTTAACATATCTAGGCTTTAGTTTGTTCTTCTGAAAACAGTTACAGATTAGTGATTTACCAATGATTTTGCAGCCGGGCGTGGTGGCGCACGCCTTTGATCCCAGCACTTGGGAGGCAGAGGAAGGTGGATTTCTAAGTTCGAGGCCAGCCTGGTCTACAAAGTGAGTTCCAGGACAGCCAGAGCTACACAGAGAAACCCTGTCTCGAAAAAAGAAAAAACAAAACAAAACAAAACAAAAAAAACCAAAGCAATGATTTTGCTCTCCCAGGGTGTATAGTGGATAGACAGTAATGATTTTTTTTTTTTTTATAGTATATAGAACAGTTCCTGGGGAAAAAAGCTATCTAGCCAAAATGCCAGTAGTGTAGAGGTTAACATACTTTGAAGTGGTTTAATATTTATTAAGCACTTATAACAATGTACAATTAACATTATAAATGTGTCAACTATCATAACTATGCTGGTGAGTTTTTCTGACAACTTAACACAAGCTAGGATTTTCTAGAAACTACAACTAGCACCAAATTTTTAAAATGGGTCTCATGTAGTACTCACTAGCCTTGAAATCTAGGTCGGTGATTATGACCTTAAACATCTTATCCTCCCGCCTTTACCTTCTAAGGTACTATAGGCATGAGCCATCATGTCTGTTTTTTGGGGGTACCACGTGCGTGTTAGGGTATAGGGTACTTATGTCTATTAGGTAAGAATTCTTACCAACTAGATATTTTTATACAGTGTCTTCTATAGGAGAAATTGATAGAGTTGGAAATTGGTGGCTCATGCCTGTAATCTCAGTACTTAAAAGACTGAGATAGGTGGCTTGTTATGAGTCTGAGACTAGCCTGGGTTACAGAGTTGTCAACAACTTACCTGTATTATATTTTAAAAATGAAATTACTCCATGTGTGGTGGTATAGGCCTTTAATCCTAGCACTTGAAAGGAGAGGCAAGAGGACCTCTGAAGTTTGAGGTTAGCTGGATATACATAGAGAGTTCCAGGACAGCCCATAAAAAGACCTTGTCCCCAAACCCAAACCCAAACCAAACCAACCAACTAAAAACACTCCAAACCAAAATCCCCTACATTTGAACAGAAGTAGCCTCTAAACTCGATGTAACTAGTACCTGGAATTCTTATGGGTTGAAGGAGCCTCTAACTCGATGTAACTAGTACCTGGAATTCTTCTTTCTTTTTTTTTTTTTTTTTAAAGATTTATTTTATTTATTATATGTCAGTACACTGTAGCTGTCTTCAGACACTCCAGAAGAGGGCGCCAGATCTCGTTACGGATGGTTGTGAGCCACCATGTGGATGCTGGGATTTGAACTTATCACCTTCGGAAGAGCAGTCGGGTGCTCTTACCTGCTGAGCCATCTCACCAGCCCCCGTACCTGGAATTCTTATAGGTTGAAGTAGCCTCTAACTCGATGTAACTAGTACCTGAAACTCTTATAGGGTTGAAGGGTTATTATTACCTTGGTTCAATTTTTTCTGTTGCAGAATTTCTCATCAAGTTACTCTGGACAAGCCGAAACTGAAAAACACCACAGAAATCAGAACAGCATCTCTGCCTCTCACTGGCCATTCTAGCCTACAATGATAAGCTTCAGGTTGCTAATGAGGCTTACTTTTCTTTCAAGCCAAGAGTTGCTTTTGGCTAAGGTACTGTTGCTTTCATTTCTGTTATATATTTATTTATTTTGTATTTTATGTATGGATGTTTTGCCTAAATATATGTATGTATATACTATGTATGCACTACCTGTGGAGGCCAAAGAGGACTTCCAATCCTCCGGAATTTGAGTCACAGATGGTTGTTAGCTGCCAAGGGAGTGCTTGGAATCAACTCAGGTCAGTCTTCTAGAAGAGAAGCAAATTCTCTTAACTGCTAAGGCACCTCTCCAGCCACTGTTATTTTATTTTAAAGTAATGAATGGAAGGGCTGGTGAGATAACGTAGTGGTTAAGAGCACTTGCTACTCTTGCCGTGGACTGGAATTTGGTTCCAGAACCCATGTGGTAGCAAAGAACCATATGTCCCTCTCCTTGCACTAGGCCTATACATGCTGCACATACACACGTCAAACCATTCTTACAAAGAGAATAAAGAACAGCAAGGCTTAAAAAAAGTAATGCTAAGGACACTCTCATGGACTGCTGTCTGGTCTCACAGTCTAGGGTTCTGCTTATAGATAAGAGCCAATAGACAGTGGCTATGTAACTCAGGTTGGCCTGGATCTCCTTATTCAGTCCAGGCTGACCTCAAAATAATGGTGATCCTGTTGCTTCAGCCTCCCCATGGCTGGGATTATAGTTATGCACCACTCAGCTGGCCATTCCTACTTCTGTGTACTACTTTTATTTCCTGAGCTTATGGGGATGGAAAAATAGTTCTGAAAAGGAGAGCCATAAGAACTAAAGTGAAATTAAAAACAAATTATTAATACTTGATACTCAATAGCATCCATAGGGCACTGTTGAACGTTCAATGATAGAGAATCTGGTCTTCTGTTTCTGTTGTGTCAAGGTACTAAGTAATAGGCAAAGTGAAGGCCACTATACCTTCAGCATCTGTCCTTCTCCTCTAGGCAGTGGGTCCATTCATCTATCCATCCACCCATTCATTCGTCTTCATTTCTTCTAATGCACTCTACCGAGTGCCCTGACTACAGCTGCTTCCCCCGGCTCACCTGCTGGTGGTAGTCCCTTTGCTTGATGAACTTGTTCACCACCTTCTCCACCTGTGTGTCACATTCTACTTGAAGATATTTGATCAGGGTAAAGAGTCGCCCTGGTCCATAGTAAGTCTCCACTATGGGTTGGTGAGTTTCCACAATTCGGGCAATCCCTAGAAGGAAGTGAGAGCTGGACTTCACATGTTTTTTTTTTTTTTTTCCACAAAATAATTTCCTGCTGGGTGTGGTGGTACACATCTTTAATCCCAGTACTTGGTAAGCAGAGGCAGGCGAATTTCTGAGTTTGAGGCCAGCCTGGTCTACAGAGTGAGTTCCAGGACAGCCAAGGCTACACAGAGAAACCCTGTCTTGAAAAAACAAAAACAAACAAACAAACAAACAAAAATTTCCTTTCCCCCATCAAAGATTAACCTAGGTCTAATGAAATCCCTGCAAAGAATTTAGTTCACTATCTGAAACAGAGAATTCTAGTTGATGCTAGATGTTGTCTCATGAAGATTTGATACTTATCAACAGTGATGGCCTAGTAAAAGGGCACTTGAAAAGTCACAGTGAAGCCGTTTTCTCTTGAGGGATCATTGAAATCGATCACCTTCCTTGTAACATATTTTAGATTAAATTTATTATTATTTTTTTAGGGACTTGAGGTCTATGGAGGTTCAAAATACTGGAGAGACTCCAATCTTGCTAATCAGATACTAATCTGGAAATCGATTTTTCAATGAGTCAACACATAGAAACTACAGGATTGTGTCAAACACACCTGAATGGGGCGAAAGGCTAGGATGCATACGTCAGAAGAAATGTCTCTGGTCTCCCTAGAGTAGAGAAAGAGGCTCACCTTCAAACAGGAGTGTGAGAGTATCTGCAAAGATGACTGCAGCTCTCCGATCACTCATGTCTGACCCCAACACCAACAGCAGATTCTCCTCAGCCTTACTGGCCACCTGGAAGCAGAGAAAATGTACAGGTATTCTTCAGATCAACAGCTTCCCGTTTGCTTGAGGTTGGAGTTGGAGGCAGCACCGAGGAGCCTCTCTTGTGGGTGATCAAGTAGGACAAGGAACCTGAGGATGTGGTATCTTTTTCTGAGACAGGGTCTCGTAATTCCCACTGGTGGCACAGAACTTGCTATATAGATTAGGCTTGCCTCCAACATACAGAGATCCACCTGTCTTTGCCTATTCAGTCCTGAGATTAAAGCTATGTGCTACTATGACTACCATGACAGTTCATCTATTCAGGGGAATAAATAATCTTTTAAACTCTTTGAAAATACAGACTACCATTAGCTGAAAGGAGAAAGCACTTCTATTTTCACTGATGATCTTAAAGTGTAACTTGACTCATTTACAGTGCTTTGTTGAGGGGGCTGGAGAGATGGCTCAGTGAAGAGAGCACTGGCTGTTCTAGGGGACTTCCATCCAATTCCCTGCACCTACAAAGTAGCTCACAACCATCTGTTAACTAGAGTCATAGAGTCTCTTCTGCATGCCTCCACAGGCACCAGGTAGGCAGGTGGTGCATAGCTACACATATAAGCAAAACCCCTATATACATAAAAATACAAATTAAAAATTAGAACTTTAGCCAGGCATGGTGGCGCATGCCATTAATCCCAGCACTCGGGAGGCAGAGGTAGGCAGATTTCTGAGTTTGAGACCAGCCTGGTCTACAAAGTGAGTTCCAGGACAGCCAGAGCTATACAGAGAAACCCTGCCTCAAAAAAAAAAAAAAAAAAAAGGCAGCCATCAAGCTCGGCTCACCTTAGAACATTTTTATTTATTTATTTAAAGGTACAAGAGTTCTGTCTGCATGCACATCTGCATGCCAGAAGAGGGCATTAGATACCTTTAAAGATGGTCATGAGTCACCATGTGGTTGCTGGAAATTGAACTCAGGACCTGTGAAAGAGCAGCCAGCACTCTCAACTGCTGAGCCATCTAACCAACCCTATTTTATTTTATTTTATTTTATTTTATTTTATTTTATTTTATTTTATTTTTTGAGTCCCAGTCCCTCTATAGTCCAAACTGGCTCTGAACTCATCGTATAACTGAAGCTTGCCTTAGACTAGTGATGTTCCTGCCTTAGGCTCCCAAGTGTTAGTATCACAAGCATATGCTATACTGTGATGCCTAGTAACTGTACTTAATTGTTTCATTATATTGTGTATTGTGTGTGTGTGTGTGTGTGTGTGTGAGAGAGAGAGAGAGAGAGAGAGAGAGAGAGAGAGAGAGAGAGAACGCCTCCGTGCATGTATGGAAGACAGAGGACAACTTGCTGGAATTGTTTTTTTCCCAACACATGGGTCCCAAGGATTGAACTCACATTGTTAGGTTTGACAGCAAATGACTCTACTCACTGAGACATCTTTAATTTTTGTTGTTGGTTTGTTTTGAAATGGGGAAGTCTTTCTATGTAGCACTAGATCTTGGGATTTACCATATACACCAGGCTGGCCTAGAACTCTCAAGAGTTCTGCCTGTCTAGGTACTGGAATTAAAGGTATGTGCTACTAGGCCTAGCCATCTTGGTTTTTTTGTTTTGTTTTGTTTTTAAAAGATTTATTTATTTAGTATATCTAAGTACATGGTAGCTGATATCAGACACACCAGAAGAGGGCATCAGATCTCATTATAGATGGTTGTGAGCCACCATGTGGTTGCTGGGATTTGAACTCATGACCTCTGGAAGAGCAGTCAGTACTCTTAACCGCTGAGCCATCTCTCCAGCCCAATTTTGTTTAATTTTTTAACTAAATTTTTAGAATTATTAAGACACACATTTAAGTATTTAAAGGTCCTTTCTCTTACCTATATTTCAATATCTATCTCTCTTCCAAAATATTCTGTGCTTACATAAATGTGTCTTTTTATTGCTACTCCCCTCAACTGAAGAATGATAGCTTACTATTTTTTTTAACTTTATTAATTTAACAAACCGCAAATGTTAGAGAGCAGTAGTTCTACACCTGAGGGTTGCAACCCCTTTGATAAACCTCTCTCTACAAAAATACTTGTATGCCACGATTCATAACAGTAGAAAAAGTACAGTTACAAGTTGCATCAAAAATAACTTTATGGGGGGCTGGAGCGATGGCTCAGAGGTTAAGAGCACTGACTGCTCTTCTGAAGGTCCTGAGTTCAAATGAGATCTGACTCCCTCTTCTGCAACGTCTGAAGGCAGCTACGATGTACTTACATATAATAAATAAATAAATCTTAAAAAAAAATAACTTTATGGTTGGGAATCACCACAACCTGAGGAGCTGTATTAAAGGATCTCAGCATCAGGAACGTTGAAAACCACTGTTACAGAGCAAAGGATGTAGCAAAGGATGTATGGAATGCTGTCATTTTACTTTTTCGGTTCTTTTCTCCTTTAATTAATTTGACAAGGTCTTTCTACATAGCCCCAGCTGTTCTTTCTTTTTTCCGAGACAGGGTTTCTGTGTGTAGCCCGGGATATCCAGTTTCACTTTGTAGACCAGGTTGGCTTCGAACTCAAAGAGATCCACCTGCCTCTGCCTCCTGAGTGCTGAGATTAAAGGTGTGTGCCACTACACCCAGCCTGGTCTCATTTTCCTTAATGGTAGAATAGTGCTCCATTATAGAAAATTCTTGGATGTTCAAAGAATATAGTGATATAAAGTTAAAAAGACTCAACGAGTCTGTATATTTGTTGACTCTGCTTCTGTCCAACTTTGAAAATTAACTTTTTTTTTTAAAGATAAAATCTCGTAATCTAATGTGCTGCAGAAAATAACCTTAAGTTCCTGACTCTCGTGCCTTCTTCCCCAAGTACTGGGGCTCCAAGCATGTGTGTGGAAGTGGGAAGACAGCTTCGCTGTGTCAGTTTCCCTCCTCTCCTCTTTACATGGTTTCCTCTTTACAGGGATCAAATTCAGGATGCTAGACTTGCACTCAGGAGCCTCTGCCCACTAAACTATCCAACTTGTCTCTTCAATTGATCTTAAATGAAGCCCACACCTTAGTGATGCATGCCTATAACATGCCTATAACACTATACTTGGGAGACAGGGGCAGGAGGAACACAAATTTAATCAGGTTGGTCTATATATTGAGCCACCCAGGCAATAAATTAAGACTCTTTCAAAGAACAAACAAAATCAGAAAGTATCTCCTGAGTAACAGTTGGAAAAAAAAAAAAAAATCAATCAGGGCTGGAGAGATGGCTCTGTAGTTAAGAGCACTGACTGCTCTTCCCAAGGTCCTGAGTTCAAATCCCAGCAACCACGTGGTGGCTCACAATCATCTGTAATGGGATGCTCTCTTCTGGTGTGTCTGAAAACACCTACAGTGTACTCATACATAAAATAAAAAAAATCTTAAAAAAAGATGAATCAACTTCTCAGGCAAGTTGCATTTTAATTGTCTTGTATTTTCACCTGGTCTTTTGAAAAATCAGTGTGTACCAGATGTCTAGGCTATGGCTGGGAAAGAGCAGGCCATAAAAAAATTGCTGAGTGAATACATGTATTAATTCTTCCAGGTTATAGTGAATGTAGAATCAATTATCAAGAGAAACAGAATTTGCTAATTTCTGTGCCCTTAGGGAGGCAGAGGCAGGAGGACTGTACTGAAGTCTCAAGGCTAGCCTGGTCTACCCAGAAAATATCCAGCCAACCAGGGCCACAAAGTTCAGCCCTTCCTCAAAGGACAACACAGGACTTGTCACCTGTTGGCTGATGGCTACAAACAGCCTGGCCTGTTGTTGATGGCCACAAACCCAGAAACCTGTGAAGCTGCAGTAGAGTCAGGCTAGTGAGGGCTGAGGACATAGCTCAGTGATAGAGTGCTTGCAGAGTATGCATGAGGGCTACAGTTTTTGTTGTTGTTGCTGTTGTTTTTTGTTTGATTTTTTTCGAGACAGGGTTTCTCTGTGTAGCCCTGGCTGTCCTGGAACTCACTCTGTAGACCAGGCTAGCCTCAAACTCAGAAATCCACCTGCCTCTGCCTCCCAAGTGCTGGGACTAAAGGCGTGCGCCACCACGCCCGGCGAGGGCTACATTTTTTTCTAGCACTATACACGAAAAATTAAAAAACAAACAAGTTGATTTTTTTTCCAATGTCCTACTCTGTGGGCAAAGAACCATCCCATCATCCTACTAAATAATTACTGCTTGTGATGGCTATTGTCAACCTGACTACATCTGGAATGAACTACAATAATCCAGAAATGGATGGCACATCTGTTAGAGATTATCTGTTTGGTTTGAAGTGGGTGAATCTACTTCTAGTCCAGACCTTGAGGTAGGAAGACACTCACTTGCCTTTGATTTAAAAAAAAAAAAAAAAAATCCTCCACTAGCACTTAAGCCTACTTCTTTAGAATTCCAGCATATACAGAAGACCAGCTGAGACACCCAGCCTTGTGGACTGAGCAACTATTAGATGCTTGAACTTTCTGATTACAGCTAGTCATTGTTGGATTAGCTGGACTGTAGCCTGTATGTCACTCCAATAAATCCCTCTATGACTCTAGAGAACCCTGATTGATACACTGCCCATACCTGTTTGCACAGGTATTCCGAGAACTTGCTTAGTCCATCCTCATGTAAACCCAGCAGTGGGAAGATCTTGAAGAATCGCTCCACCTGTGGCAAATCACCTTCTTTGGTAGCAATAGCAAACTTCTCTGCGACTATGGCCTTTAGACGTTGCTCAGCTTCCTGCAGTAATTTCAGGTTGGCATCAATCATGCTTCCTGCTCAATGGAGATAAAACGAAAGTCAATATAAAGACTGGTGCTGCCGGGCGTGGTGGCACACACCTTTAATCCTAGCACTCGGGAGGCAGAGGCAGGTGGATTTCTGAGTTCGAGGCCAGCCTGGTCTACAGAGTGAGTTCCAGGACAGCCAGGGCTATACAGAGAAACCCTGTCTCAAAAAAAAAAAAAAAAAAAGACTGGTGCTAGGTCAGATCCATGGCACTTTGTGTACCACTATTAACTTGGCAAATATGTTTAAATACCTACTATGTATAATATACAATGTGGATGGATAGAAAGATGAACCTACCATGATTGTACTGCTGTGGAAAGTTATAATCAGGTAAAAAGAACTGTGTCTGTGTTCTAGTACACATAATGCAATTCAATTTATGGTAAAAGTCATAAGAAAGGTGCCTAAAAGTCAAATTTCTGTGTGAGAGTATTAAATAGACTTCCTAGAGAAGGTGGACAGGATGATGGTGGTCAAGCAGGAAGAACACACATTCCAGGAAAAATGAGTGTAATAGACAGAGAGAAGCTCTCTGCCTCTCCAGCACACAATTACAAACAGAGTTATAAACATCTGCCACAATGCCTGTCATTTTTACATAGGTCCTGAGGATCAAACTTAGGTCTTCACTAAGGCAAGCACTTTACCAACTATGCTATTTTTTTCTCACGAATTTAATTGTCTAAGCAAGCAATGGGTTAAGTGTAAATAGCCTATGAGGCAGATTCAGAAGATACAGGATCAGGTTCCTTTTCCATTGTCTTAGCCTTTCTTTGCTATCACAAACACCTTGATCAAAACTGACTTGGGTTGTGAGGGGTGGTTCTCTGGCTTATAGGTAATGGTCCATCATTCAGTAAGCCAAGATCAGTCTCAGGATAGGAATCTGGAGGCAAGCAGCCAAAGCCACGGAGTAATGCTGCTGCTTACTGGCTGGGTCTTCTGCATCATCAGCCTCAATGTGCTACCACACATAGTGAGGTGGGCCCTTCTACTTTAATCATTAATTAAGCAAATGCCCGCAGACTCACCTATAGACAATCTAATGCAGGCATTCTCTTCATTGAGATTTCCCAGGGAAATCTAGTTTATGTCACGCTGGCAAAAATAGCAACTAGGATATCCTTTCTATATTTTCTTTTGTTTTTGTTTGCTTTTGGTGTTTTTAGAGATATGGTTCTCACTTATAGCCCAGGTTGGCTTTGAACTTATTGGATTACCCCTGCCTCAGCCTCTCAACACCGACTTGAGCCACCATACCTGGCAACACTTTTCTTAATTGAGTTTGCTCAGTTCAAATCACAGATGCTCCTGACCAAACGAGGATCAACAGTCTGCGATACTGACCTTCTTTGCCTTGTCGGCTGAGCTCAATGACTGACTTGTCCAGGCACAAGTAACGATGAATGTGGGCTGCAGCCTGCTCATAATCTTCATTCCTCAAAGCAGTCTGAACTCCGTCCATGCAGAACTTCAGGTCCAAGATGTCATCGGCTCTCTGAATGGCCTGATAGAGGCGGTTCTACAAAATGTGTTTAAAGACAATGATCTATTCCTTCAAAATGGTCCTCAGGACATACAGAGATTTAAGAGTAGAACATAGTTAACTGTCAGTTCTTTTCAGCTATAACTGGCAAATTAATCATAACCACTTACAAAGTGTTATGGATGCGAATTCAGACACTAGTAGATACCTAGATTTAATTAATATGGTTACTTCATTTTAATAGAAGCACAAAGGGCTGGAGAGATAGCTCAGCAGTTAAGAGCACTGGCTGCTCTTCCAGAGGTCTTGAGTTCAATTCCTAGCAATCACATGGTGGCTCACAACCATCTATAATGGGATGGGATGCCCTCTTCTGGTGTATATGAAGGCATGACACTGTACTCATAAACTTAAATAAAATCTTAAAAAAAAAAATCAAAGCACGAATGGGAATAATCCATATTTATTTTGCTAACCTTATAAGAATCAAGAAGTATGTGATACCTGGAAAGCTAACACTGCCGTGCTGGCCTCTAACCTAGGGTGTTGATGTGTGATAGGCAGTGCTCTATCAAGCTCCATCTCCAGTCCCTTTACTACACCACTTGACTTTCACACATAACACCAGCTTTGCACTTCTACCACTCGTGGTATATAATCTTCTCTATATGTTACTTGACTTTCACACATAACACCAGCTTTGCACTTCTACCACTCGTGGTATATAATCTTCTCTATATGTTACTTGACTTTCACACATAACACCAGCTTTGCACTTCTACCACTTGTGGTATATAATCTTCTCTATATGTTGCTTAATTTGCTTTTAGTATAAGTTGAGAATTTTTTATATGCACAGAAGCTATTGGTCTGGAGTTTTCATTTGGTATCTTTATCTGGCTCTGGTTTGTATTTTGTATTGCATTTCACTGGATGGTTCTTATCTAGGCATAACTTGTTCCCTCCCCTCTATGAGCACAAACATCGCAAGCTCAGTGGGATTACCTTTGCCAGGTCAAGCTGACGGACTTTGCTTGACACATTTTCAGCCAGGTTGCAGGTAAAGGTGATCATTCCAGCCAGCTGCTTTGCATCTCCCTCAATCAACTGCAGGTTGGGACTAGAGATAGATTTTGTCAAGGCACAGAGGCATAAGGCACAAACAAGAAGGGAAATTAGGTGTTTTTGGTTTTTCCCCCCAGGTGTCTTCTACTCTCACTTCTTTTTTCTATTTGGCCATTCTCTCCTTCTGTGTGCGTGTATGCTGTGGCCATTCTCTCCTTCTGTGTGTGTGTGTATGCCGTGGCCATTCTCACCTTCTGTGTGTACATATGCCGTGTATGGTGGGCCAGGGGTAGAAGGATTGAGCTAAGCAAATGCTCTATAGCTGAACCACACTCCTAGCTCTTTCTCTTTGCTTGCTTTGAAATGAGGTCTGAGGTGAGCCAAGATGGCTTCAAACTCACTGTGTAAGCAGAAAATAACCTTGAACTCTTGATCTCTCAACTGTGCTTTCCAAATATTAAGTATTACAGGTGTGTATCGAACCACAGACAGGGTCTCTTGTTCCCCTCTACCATTTTGAATCAGGTTTCAAGCTGGCCTCAAACTGAGATCCTATTTCACCTTCTTGAATGCTTAAGATTATAGGCATATGCCGGTCGTGGTGGCGCACGCCTTTATTCCCAGCTCTCAGGAGGCAGAAGCAGGCGGATTTCTGAGTTTGAGGCCAGCCTGGTCTACAAAGTGAGTTCCAGGACAGCCAGGGCTATACAGAGAAACTCTGTCTCGAAAAAAAACAAAACCAAAACCAAAACAAAACACAACTTGAACTGCAAATCAGAAACACCTGGAAGACGTACTAAAATACAGGAAGTTTAGGGCGAGGGTTTCAGAATTTGCATTCCTTTTCTTTTATATATACTTTTTGTTGTTTTGTTTTTGTTTGTTTGAGATAGGGCTTCTCTGGAACTCACTCTTTGTAGTGTACATTGACTTCAGACTCAGAGATCCCCCCCTGCCTCTGCCTCCCCAGGGCTAGGATTAAAGGCATGCACCAGCACTGCCCAGCCACAATTTACATTTCTATTAAGGTTCTAAGTGGGTCAAGGAGATTATTTTTCTTTTGTTTTTTTTTGGGGGGGGGGAAGGCCATAAGTAGCCAAGTTTAGCTTCTTAGTTCACTGTGTTGCTGCAGCTGGCCTGGGGCCCCACATCCATCGGGCCCCTACTTCCTAAACCGTGTAGCACCGTGCCTGGTTGGAGTCTAAAGCCAAAGATTTCCCCCTTTTTAGACAGGGTCTCATGTACTCCAGGCTGGCCTTGAACTCCTGATAATTCTATCTCTACCTCCAAGGGTTGATTATCGATCTGAGCCACCATTCCCAGTTCCAAGGACCTGTTGATAACTAACAGACTGCGTATCCTTAGGTGCTTACTTTGAGCTGCCGTTCCTTAATGTTCTAAATGCCTATCAGATAATAAAACACTGTTAGGAAAAAGAATCCTTTTTTTTCCTTTCTTGAGTCAGTGCCTCACTCTGGAACCAAGGCTAGCCTCGAACTTACAGCAGCTTCCCACCTTAGCTTCCCAAGAGACTGGACTATTGTGCGAGGAAAACTAATTTTATCCTGTGGTCCCAGTGGAATGTACAACTTTTGCTGTGGTACATACTCACCCCATCCTGTGGAGAGTGACCATCTTACTTTCAATGGTGTTTTGCTGTTCCAAAAGAGCATCCAGTTCTTTCTCCACCGCTTTCTGAAACAGACAAACATTATCAGAAGGGATATAAGTAATCTTCTTCTTCTTCTTCTTCTTCTTCTTCTTCTTCTTTCTTCTTTCTTCTTTCTTCTTTTTTGGTTTTTCGAGACAGGGTTTCTCTGAGTAGCTCTGGCTGTCCTGGAATTCATTATGTAGACCAGGCTGGCCTCAAACTCAGAAATCCGCCTGCCTCTGCCTCCCAAGAGTAATTTTCTTAAGTTATTAGAGGATTAAACTCAAGATCTTGTACATGCTAGGCAAGTGTTTAAATATTACACTCTATCCCTACCCCTAGGTAGAAAGAACTTTAAGAGTTATCTAAATTAAGTCAGGTGAAAAATAACATCCATCTTTTATGCCAGCATTAGGAGAAGGAGGTGTCTAGATCTCTGTGCTTGCATACATACTTAGGACAGCAAGTGCTACATAGAGACCCCGTCTCAAGACAACAAACAAACTCATAACAAATACATTTATGCAATTCAAAACAACTAAAAGGTGAATTTCAATTCAAAATTTTTTCCCTCCCACTACAGTCCCTTTGGACTTCAATGCTGCTTTGGTTTGTTTTGTTGGACTAAATAATTGGCTGTGTAATTTTTCTCATGCTTGTTTTGATGCAAGGTCTCCTGTAACCCAGGATGGTTTCTCACTTGTTCTGAAACAGGGATGACCTTGAATTCTTCTTTCCTTTCTTCTCAAGTGCTAGGATTATGCATGTGCATAATCCCCCCTTTGTTTATTTTGAGTATATCTTATTCTATCTGGCAGATTAATAATACAATGGGAACAAATAAATATTCAATACTTCTTGTGGAGTGTAACAATGACGCTCTAAAATTTAGTGGCTCATCCAGATGTGTGATGTTCCCTTATTATCCCACATTCAGGAGACGGGCAGGAGGATCAGAAGTGAATGCCAGTTTTGACCATGTAGGCAATTTGAGATCCTGTCTCAGAATCAAAACAAGGACTGGAGGAGGACTCCTCCCTCCAAGTCTGATGACTAGAATTTGATCGTCTGCATTCATACAGCAAAAGAGACAATTCTGAAGTTGTGCCCTAACTTCTACACTTGTGCTATGACACACTTGCTTCCTCATGCACAACACTTTTGAAAGGAACAAAATAAAATATAGTAGTTAAAGAAATGAAATTGTCAAAGAGACCATAAGTTTTTTTTTTTTAAATCCTTCTTTCTGCATCCTTAGTATTCAGAGGGGGTGATTATATTTCTAAGCCAGTGAAGCCATTTATTGTGCTACCTCAATTTATGCACCTTTGAGACAGGGTTTTTGTGTAGTTCATGAACTCTAAATCCTATTGCTTCAGCCTCTTGCATGCTGGGATTACAGGTATACAGTATATTTAGCTCAATTTCTGTTTTGTTTTTTTCCTATGAAGTAGGGAGCGCAATATGTACCTCATCGACTTCAATATGTACAGTACAGGATTTCTGTGCAAATGAAACAGGTTAATAAATGTACACAACACAGTATGCAGTAAACAGTTCCAACAGCCTTAGCTAAAGAGTTTCATAAAGACAGTCTAAGACGGATGCAGAGGTCAATTTCCAGTCATTAAAAACAAACACAAAGCCAACACTACTACATTTTATAAGATCTCAAGAATTTCTCCAATGTATTAATTGATTCAGTGAATATAGAGTTAGGACTGTTAAGTCAAGAGCACTCAACTTTAAACCACTTCTTGTGCGGGAACTGCTGGAGCTGATGCAAGGCAGTATTTGAAAACATTCAAAGATAGTAACGACTCTCTTTCTCCATTCAAAGTGCTTTGAGAGCTGCATGACATTAATCCCAGCACTTAAGTGACAGCGGCAGGCAGATTACTGAGTTCACTGCAAGCCTGGTCTACATAGTGAGTTGCAGGCCAAGTAGGGCTAGATAGTTAGACCTCCGTCTAAAAAGGAAAAAAAAAAAGTTTCCTGGGAAAAACAGCTGCCAAGGTTTTAGGTGAGAGTTTACATCCTCTGACTTGCAAGGAATCCATCCACATTGCAAAATGAACTGACAGCACCAGATTGCCATGGAAAAGTAGCAAAGGTATAAAGAAAAGGGCGGTGGTGGCGCACGCCTTTAATCCCAGCACTTGGGAGGCAGAGGCAGGTGGATCTCTTAGTTCGAGGCCAGCCTGGTCTACAAAGTGAGTTCCAGGACAGCCAGAGCTACACAGAGAAACCCTGTCTCGAAAAACCAAAAAAAAAAAAAAAAAAAAAAAAGAAATATAGCATTCGATCAATGGAAAGAAATCTGAATCCTGTCCACACCTGTTACTTGACCACACATCCAAGGTACAAGAGATGAAATGACTTGTCTGAGACCAGACAGCTGCGCCTTAGTCTTAAACATTCAAAGTCCTAACAGGGAACTTTCAAACTTCTAGCGAGTTGTGAGCTCGCCCTATAATGTCAGTAGCTTGATAGGTTGCTCTGGGAAGGTAGGTAGCCAATATGAAGACAATATGGGCAACACCGAGGTCGTCTCAAAATAAGAAAATGTCCAAACTCCTACACCTATAACTGAAATGCTAAAATTACACACATAATCATTTCCTCCAAGAGAAAGTCTTAGTACTTCAAGCCAATTTGAAGAAACCTTTCCTTTAAGTGAGTCGAGAAGAAACTTTCGAAACTTTTCACTTCCCAAGCCAAAGCAATTCTTATTCTGAGATCAAGCCAATTCCGTATACACATATGTATGCATATATATAATACACACAAGTGTATACATGCACACACATATACACCACTACTAGTTTTACTCGTCAGGGAAATCAATACGGAGGCAGACCAAGGACGCAGTCCAGGTAACAGGTCAAATAAGCTTGAGTAGAACTGACAGGTGTACCCAAATGCCCAACTATACTAAAGCGTCTTGGGAAGGTGCTTTCTCCTTTTCCCTGGTAAAGCGATCGACGCCCGTGATGCCCTCTGCCACCGGATCCTCCAGGAAAAAGGAGGCTCAGCTCCCCACCTCCTCGTCGCAGAGTCGTTCGTATACAGCTTCCAGCTCCTGCAGCTCTGTCAGAGAGCGAATGAGCTCGGTGGAGATTTCGGAGCAGCGGCCTCCTCCCACCCCCTCGGGTGGCGGAGTCGCTCCTGACAACTTCAGAGGGGACTCCACCTCCGCCATCTTGGTTCCCGGTACTCGCTTCCGGGTTCGCGAGGTCCCCTCCGCGTTGGCGCGGCGACCTTTGGGGCTGCCCACAGACATGCCCGATCAAAAACATTGGAAGTCTATTTTTAAAACTAACTTTCCATTTGACAGAAAACTTACCGTAAAGTATCAATTTTAGATAACTTAGCAGACTGCAGGCGCAAGATGAAAGCACTTAAAATTACATGTATTTATCAGGCGGGGGCTGGATAACTTTTCCCCCCCATCGCGCGGCACCCGAAGGCCCGTCTTGAAGGCTAATGGCGGACGCCGGCGTATCGGCAGTGGCGGTGGCTTAGGCCTTGAAGGGATTCAGCATCCGTCGGGTACCGAAGCCATCCTTCCTGCAGCAGGGTAAAGAAGTGGCTTCCCCGCTTCTCTGTCGCGGAGGAAGTGGAGAGCGGTCACAGGAGAGAGCTGCCCGGCACCTCGGCGGGAGCCGCAGGGGCAGTTTTAGGCCCGAGAGGTTCGGTAGGCGTGAGGTTAGGGAAATGCTTGCGGCCCGACCGCAGTTTGCCTCTTGGGCTCGTCTCCCACTTGGGTCCTCCGAGTGGGGACGAGTCCTTTAAAATAAGGCTTGCGAGTCTCTAAGATGGTGGCGCACTCGTGTATTTCCACCACGCGGGGTTGAGGAAGTGGGAGTCCCACCGAGGCTGCATAGGGAGGCTCTCGCGAGTGAATGAATATTCGATCAGCAAGGCTTATAAAAAATCAGTTTGTTCAAAATGTGCAAATATCAGAAACCGCCCCGGAGCCGGGGATCTGGTTTGAACTTGTGCATTTGGTAGTTGGACAAAATGTTGTTTCTCCTCTGAACCTCTTTTTACTATAAAAGAGAGAAAAAAAAACCCCGAGTGCTGATAGTACTTATTTGAAGACTGTGCAAGATAAAAAAGAGATGATGGTGGAACCAGAGAAACCACAGGCAGAGGAGGGGAGGAGAGCTTTCCACGTTTTGGCGGTTATGGTTACCTGATACCGGATATTCCTCCAGGAAGCACCTCTTCAATAAACGAGGAAATTCGTTTGTTTTAGTGTTCAGTGAGTGAGTAGGTGCTCATTTTAATTCACCAAACCTAATGGTAGAGCACTTGCCCAAGGCCGTGGGTTTCATTCTCATAGCCTCAGACACAAGTGAAAACTGGACCAAGGTACCATCCCCTGCGCACCCCCCCCTTAAAGCAAATGTCCAAAGTCATAACATCACTTAGGCTGCTTATGGTGCAACTGGAACTCATCCTTGAGAGCCTTGTAAATTGTAAGGTCCTCTACCCTCAAGCTGCCAGTGTCAGTTCAACCTTTAGGAATAAGCCCTAGAGATATTAGCTTATTATTAGGTATTTTAGGATTGGGTCTTAGAGGTATAACTTCATTCACTTATATATAGTGTTAACAGTTCCTCTAATTGAATTATAGTATAGGTATTGAATAAGATTCTCTGTAGCAGAAAACCATCTTGTTGGTTTCTCAAAAAATTCATCCTTTGGTTAAAGACAGGACATAAAATGTGGAATAAATGTATGTTCTTGAACGTGCACATATAGAAGCATATGGAAAGATTAAGTTCGATAACCCAGAGAGAGAATGGGGTCTCTGGGAAATGAGGTTTTTAGAGTCTTGAATGGTGTGGATGTATAGACCCTTGAATACAGTTAACTGTAGGATTTCATTTGTCTGGCAAAAAAATGACAAAAGGCATGTTTTGTTAGGTTCTGACATTGAACCACTTGCTATATGTTGTGCAGTTGATACAGTTTTTGACCATAAGAAGTTTCCTTGACCATAAGAAGTTTGGTTTTGTTTGAGACAGGGCCTCACTCTGTATCATAGGCTGGAACTGAGTGTGTGACTTAGGCTGTCGCTGAACTTGTAGTGATCCTCCTTCCTCAGCCTCTCTAGTGCTAGGATTACAGAAAAGAGCCATGATGCCTGTCTTTTTTTTTTTTTTAAATACCTAAAATGGGTGTTGCTAGGTGTAGTGGCACACACCTTTAATCCCAGTGCCTAGGAGGCAGAAGCAGGAGAATCTCTTAATTTCCATGATAACCAGAACTACTTGAGAGAAAGAAGAAAACGAAGGCTAGGCTATTTCTGAATTGTCCATTCTGGAATTCACTGTGGAATTCACTGCCCTTATACTTGCAGATATCCTCTTGCCTCAACCTCTTGAGTATTCATGCTAATATGCAGGCTTTCATAGAATTCACTTGAAATGAAAAGCAAAGGATGTAGTATCCTAGAATGGTAACCACCATATAAATGGTGCTGTATTTTTCCCCTTGAGACTGCAGCCCAGGCCCTCCTGCGAGCTTAGGAAGCACGTGGTTGGAGAAAGCACTCTTAGCTCTACCTGTTCTGATTTCAACAAGAAGTTCGCATACAGGGTTCCTTTTAAAAACAACAATTCTTCTGTTTTTGTGACGTAGCCTGCTTTGCCTTGAAACCGTTGCTGTAACCAAGAGTTGACTGAGTGCCACAGCTTTGCTCGTCACCATGTTTCTGTACAACCTGACCTTACAGCGGGCCACTGGCATCAGCTTTGCCATCCATGGCAACTTCTCTGGTAAGTGCTATAGGTAGTATTTTTGTGGATGGAAGTGAATTACTATATATTTTGCTTGTCTTTTGTCGAAATGTTTCCCATTTATAAGAAAATAAATGTTGGTGTGGGGTTTGTGTTAAATTACAATGTATTATCTGTCACTCAGTTTCAGGGGCATATCTTCCCAAATTGTGTGAGACATGAGCTTTGTAAGTTATGGTAGTCACACTTTAGCCCAAAATGGTAGTCCTCTTCCCTTAGCTTCCCAGAGCTGGTTCTTAATTTTGACATCAAATTTGATAAAAAGAATATGGGTGTCAGTAGATGCCTGTAACCCCAGCACTCTAGAGGTGAAGTACTACTACTTGAGCATGAGTTTTGGCTAGCTGGAGCTTGAGGCTAGCCTAAGATGCGTAGTTTTGTTTTGCTTTGTTTTTCAAGACAGATTTTTTTTTTTCTGTATAGGCCTGACTGTACTGGTAATGGCTGTAATAGATCAGGGCGGCCTCAAACTCACAGAACTCCTCTCACTTCTGCTTGGAGTGTTGAAATTAAAGGTGTATACCACCACTGCCCAGCTAAGATACCTAGTCTTTTTTTTTTTTTTTTGGTTTTCGAGACAGGGTTTCTCTGTGTAGCCCTGGCTGTCCTGGAACTCACTTTGTAGACCAGGCTGGCCTTGAACTCAGAAATCTGCCCGCCTCTGCCTCTGCTGGCATTAAAGGCGTGCACCACCACGCCCAGCTTGATACATAGTCTTTTAAAAAAAAAAAAAGACTGACAAGATCCAAGAAAAGCACTTGTTGCTGGAGCCTGACAGACAGGTTTTGATTTTTAGGGCCCAGTGTAGGAGAAAACTGACTTCTGAAAGTTGTCCTCTGCCTCACACATGTACCTTAGTCACATTGCACACATACACAACATTGTTATCATAGAGTTAAAAACCACGGGCTGGAGAGATCCTCTTTAGAGTCTTGCTGTATAAGTATAGGGACTCGAGTTTGGATACCTAGAACCTACATAAAGCTAAATTTAGTAGTTCTACTGTAATCCAATACTTGTGTAGGCCAGCTTGCCCGGTGTCTTACACAAGGTGGAAGGTGAGGGCTAACTCTTGAGATTGTCCTCTGACCTTCCCATGTGTGCTTGTGGCATGTGCTCACCTGCACTTACACAATGCACACATAAATCATACACAGAGAGACAGAGATTGTGGTTTATGTTTTGGAGCCATATGTGGAGGTGAAAGTTAGCATCAGCATCATGGGTGCTCACCAAGCAAGTGGGGTCTGGATCCATGCACATCCATCAGGAACACATGCTTCCCAGTTAGGTATATTGGTGGCCAGTCTTAGGACAATAAAGTTTTTTTTTTGTTTTGTTTTGTTTTCCCCTCGTTCCTCCGGCCGCCCCCTTTTGGCCCTGCTTGCTTGACTGCGCTCACTCCGGTGCGCCCCTTTTGCTCTGGCCGGCCCGCCCCCGCTCGGTTTTTTTTTTTTTAAACTTATGTAACCCTTTATAAAAAGCTTGTTTGATAATTTTATTAGTTCTGGGTAAAGTGCCCTTTCGATTAGAATGAATTCAAAACATAGATTTCCCCAGATTATTTTATTCTGTTTGTCTTTATTGTTGTTTTTATGCATCCTAGTTATCTTAGGGGCTCATTCTGTTTATGATCTTTATTTTGGTAATTTAGGAACCAAACAACAGGAAATTGTTGTTTCCCGTGGGAAGATTTTGGAGTTACTACGCCCAGACCCTAACACTGGAAAAGTACATACCCTCCTCACTGTTGAAGTATTTGGTGTTATCCGGTCACTTATGGCGTTTAGGCTAACAGGTGGCACCAAAGACTACATTGTAGTTGGCAGTGACTCAGGCCGGATTGTTATCTTGGAATACCAGCCATCAAAGAATATGTTTGAGAAAATTCACCAAGAAACTTTTGGCAAAAGCGGATGTCGCCGTATTGTTCCTGGCCAGTTCTTAGCTGTGGATCCCAAAGGAAGAGCTGTCATGATTAGTGAGTGTCTTACTTTTATTTGCTCTGAGTGCTTCTGGTTTTTATGTGTGCTCAATGGAGTGTGACATGCTGTGATCTTGGCGATGGGCCAGTATATCACTTAATCGCCAACATTTGGCATTACATTTATATTTACTATGTTGAAACAAAGTCATAAGGTAAACTACTTTATTTAGTTGAAAGAATTTATTTTATCTGCAGCAAAGGCTACAGTGAAGTGATCTCAGTTGTGTAGTTTGGTTGCTTTCTTCAGCCTGAAGTGATGATTCACAATCATGTCTCTTCTCTGAAGAATTCTTGGAGAGTCTGTGTATCTGATCAGGCCTCTAGAGGGCAAGCTACCTTTTGACCAGTTACAAAACCACTGGGGCTTGGGCTGGAGAGACGGCTCAGTGGTTAACAGCACGGACTGCTCTTCCAGAGGTCCTGAGTTCAATTCCCAGCAACCACATGGTAGCTCACAACCATCTGAAATGGGATCTTATGCTCTCCTCTGATGTGTCTGAAGACAGCTATAGTGTACTCATATACATAAATAAATCTAAAAAAAAAACACTGGGACTAATTCAAAGAGGAGTTAACAGACTGATTGGGTATTTTTGCATCTCTCTGTGCCTTAAAGTCCAGGGCACCTTAAAATTTTCTTAAGAATTAGAGGAGTATTAAGATATTTGTTGGGGGGGGCGAGTTATAATGGTTTTTGTTGTCTGCTAATGGTAGAGGGCAGGGTATTTGCACAGTTAGTGATGACTGCTAATGATGCTTTTTTTTTTGTTTGTTACCATTTATTTGTGAAATTTAAAATGAATGATAAAAAGTAAAAACTGCCATACGATATTTTTTGTTTTGTTCTCTTTTTTTTCTTTCTTAGTTTATCTCATCTTCAATAGATGGTTAATGATCTTATTTAAAAGAGTAAATATTTAGGTTTCTGTCTTTTCATGAAATCTGGTGTTTCATCTCCTTCAACCACAGGTGCAATTGAGAAGCAGAAATTGGTATATATCTTGAACAGAGATGCTGCAGCCCGACTTACCATTTCATCTCCTCTGGAGGCCCACAAAGCGAACACTCTAGTGTATCATGTGGTTGGAGTAGACGTGGGATTTGAAAATCCTATGTTTGCTTGTCTGGAAATGGATTATGAGGTACCAAGGTTTCTCCCTCCTACCCCCTCCCTCCCTTCTTCCCTCCTTCCTTGTTTTAGTCATCTCAGATTTTTTTCCTAAAATAAGTTTAATTGTGTCTGTAGATCTTAAAGTCATCCTTGCTAGTAGATCTTTTTCAAGATATGAATGCTTTACTGAAAATCTTAACTATGAAGATTTACTGCACTTAACTATGAAGTATTATTTGTTCTGACTTAAATGACTGGTCTGAACTGAGATATTTATTGAGAGGAGCTGCATGAGAAAAGCAGAGTTCTGTGTGGTTTTGGGGTGGTGGTAGTAGTAAAGGCCAAGCATGCTGCTCCTTGCTTTGGACAGAAGGCAGTGTTCTCTAGTAGTGGCATGCCTGAGTCCAGAACAGAGATTTTGATCCTTGTGGTTCTACCTTTGCAGCATAAACTTTGTCAAACTATTTGCAGGGTTGGTGAACCTTTGCTTCACTGTATGGAAAGTCCTGATATCCTTTCCAAGTCTAAAGCTTGATGATTGGTTTCTGTGGCACTGTCTTACAGGAGGCAGACAATGATCCAACAGGGGAAGCAGCGGCCAATACCCAGCAGACACTTACTTTCTATGAGCTGGATCTTGGTTTAAATCATGTGGTTCGGAAATACAGTGAACCCTTGGAGGAACATGGCAACTTCCTTATTACAGGTGATTTTCTGCAGTCCTCCTTTGTGCCTTTGGGGGCTGGGGGGACTTACTTTATTTGGGTGTTTTGCTTGTGTGCATGTCAATAGAGACCAAAAAAAGACATTGGATTTCCTATGAACTGGAATTACAGACCATCTTAAGCTACCATGTGGGTGCTTACCACATAGGATTTGGATAGGATTTGGATCATGATCTCATTGTAATAAGCTAAGTTTTATTATATGTTTTTATTTTGTTGTTTTAGACAAGTTCTCATTCTGCAGTCCTCATTAGATGGTCTCAGTTAACTTTGAACTCAAGGAAGGCCATCCTTGCCTTAGTCTCTAGTGCTGGGATTAAAGATGTTAGCTACCATACCAGGTTTCTGTTTTTCTTGAGGCTAAAGATGGTAAAGTGAATTTTTTTTTAAGGCCAAGAGCTACGCTCTTTAATTCCAGCTTGGGATCTCTGAGTTGGAGGCCAACCTGTCTCAGAATGAGTTACAGGTCTTGAGGGGCAGAAGAAATTGGATCTTAATGTGTTTGAGAATAGCTATGTGTATTTGTGAGACTCCTGTCTCACAAGAAAAGGAAAAAAAGAAAAATAGAACACATTTCATTAGAGACTAGTAAAATAATAAAAGCTATTTATATAGAAGACTAAAACTATATGAGACTGTATGGCCTTATTCATATAAGATTTGAGAAAGGGACCTGGAGGTGCAGCTCAGCAGTTATGAGCACTGGCAGCAAGCCCCGGGGATTATCACCCACCCCACCTACCCACCCACCCACTCCCTAACGATCAGGGTGGGCACTCACTTGGAACCTTTTTGCTTTTTTGGGACAGGGTTTCTCTGTGTAGCCCTGCCTGTCCTGGAACTCACTTTGTAGACCAGGCTGGCCTCAAACTCAGAAATCCACCTGCCTCTGCCTCCTGAGTGCTGGGATTAAAGTCATGTGCCACCACGCCCAGCTTCACTTGGAACTTTTAAATGGGCCTCATGCTTGTGTGGCAAGCACTCCAACTGAGCCAGGTTTTGCTTTTTGAAATTTTCTCATATTCCTCAGGCAGGCTTCAGGATTTACTATGTAGCTAAAGGTGTCCTTGAATTCTTGATCCTCTGTCCTCCCAAGTGCTAAGATTACAGAAGCAAACTACCATGCTTGGCTTTGTTTTTTTAATTTTTTAGACACAGGATCTCATATAGCTCAGACTAGCCTCAAACTCACTCCACAACTGAAGAAAGACCACTTGACTTTTGATCCCCTCGCCCCTGCTGTCCAAGCACTTGCATTAGAGGTGGACATCAGAAGACATACTTGGTTTTCAGCATCATCAAATAGGAGGAGGAACAGTTGAAAATAAAGGCAGCTCAGGGTAGTGTAAGCTTTTTTCCTCTCTCACAGTTCCTGGAGGGTCAGATGGTCCAAGTGGAGTGCTGATCTGCTCTGAGAATTATATCACCTACAAGAACTTTGGCGACCAGCCAGACATCCGATGTCCAATTCCCAGGAGACGGGTAAAGTCTTTGTCATAGAGCCACTACTGTTCAGGAAATGAATTGGGTTTTTGTTTTTAATGATTACACCATAGTATCTTCTACTCTTACATTTGTGTGTGTGTGTGTGTATGCCATGGTTCCTGTATGGAGGTCAGAGGAGAAGCTCAGGAGTGAGTTTTGTCCTTCCATCATGAGGAACTCCAATTGAACTCAGCTTTTTAGTCTTGGCCAGCATGTTACCTGCTGAACCACCTCACCTGCTTGGTCTCTTAAATGTATCTGTTGCCAATTTTTAGTTATTTGGAAAAAAACAATGCTGTTTTACTAAAACTAGATACTTTTTAGAGGGGAAGTTATTAATATTTTTGGAGTACAGGGCTTTCTGTGTGCTAGGTGATAACTACATATTAAGCAAGCTATCACTTTATTAAGGTGGTACCTCCTATTCACGTCATTGTGAGGGTACAGTCTATTGACTTTTTTTTAAGTGTAAGTATTCTTTCCTTTGCAGTCTGTTCGTTCTGTGGATCCTTTACCGATCTTATTACTGAGTCAGTTCTTACATTGTTGCTCCCTCAACTTATGCATTTTTAATAGTGTCTCTGGGTCAAACCTTATAAGTTAAACTGTTAAATTTAATCTTGGTTAAAAACATTGAAATCGGCCTGTTGATGAGACATTTACTAAGCATCTAATTGCCAGGAATTTGTATTAGGCTTGGAGCAGTGAAAATGAATTTAATAATGAATTTACTTGCAGAAATATTTTTATAAAACGTTGAAAACATTAAAACTCCAAGCGCCAGACTTATTTTTAGGGGAGCAGGAACTTGGTATTGCAGAGGCTGGTGTTGGTGAAGGGTTTCCATTGCAGTGTGGGTGAGTGTGCTTTGGTTTAAAATTTTTGAGAACAGCCTGAAATGATGACCATTTAATTCATGTCTCTTCTCTGACATTCTCCTCTGGAGATGAATTTTGCCTTATTGATCTGATCAGGCTACAGAGTGGAATATTAGCTGTTTCTTGTTACTGGGGGCAAGTTTTAATTGTTACTAGCTATTGTGGGCAGTATTTGTATGTTAGTCCTTGAGTGGTCTGTATAATTCCTTTTGGGAAAGGATGAATTCCAGAACACTGAGTTGCTTATTTCTAAGCTGTTGACTGTGTCTCTCATTTTGCCAGAATGACCTGGATGACCCTGAAAGAGGAATGATTTTTGTTTGCTCTGCCACCCATAAGACCAAGTCCATGTTCTTCTTTTTGGCCCAAACGGAGCAGGGAGATATCTTTAAGATCACTTTAGAGACTGATGAAGATATGGTAAGTCCACCTAGGATAGAGGAGTGTCTATTTGCTGTAATCTATTTTTATTTTAATTTGAAAATAATTTAAAACCTTTGTCTAAAGTATCCACTGTTTGTGCATGTAAGAGTTTCAACGCTGCTTGACTTTTTTTGTTAATGTTTTGGGGTTTTTTTTGAGATGGGGTTTCTTTGTATAGCCTTGACAGTCATAGCTCTGTAGACTAGGCTGACCTAGAACTCAGAGAGATGTGCTTGTCCCTGCCGCTGCGTGCTGGGATAAAGGTTTATGCCACCACTACCTGGCTCTCAAAGCTGCTTAACAACTAACTACACATCCTAACATCTATGCATCCTAATATCTGTTCATCCTAACTTTTCCCTGAGCTAAGATAGGGAGCAAGTGCAACTGATTCCCAGCAAGTGAAAAGGAAGAATTTTGCTTTATCTTACTTTTCAGAAGAGGGAATGGAGAGAGAGTGCATCTGGGGGAGAAGGGTTAGGGGAGCTGGGAGAAGTGGAGGAGATGAAACTGGCTGGGGTATATGGTCTGAGACCAGAATCTATTGTGAATAAAAGAGGGAAAAAAGTTAGAAACTTAGATACTTTAGAAAGTGGTTATCTATGGGTTTGACTTTGAATTTGGGTTTTCTCATTCTGGCTAACAAGTATCTGGCCTTGTAAAGCCACTTGAGATTTTTAGTATCTCTGTTCAGTATGAAGTGGCCGAGGGTGAAGCAGAGAGCAGTAGATCGTGTTCGGCCCTCAGCCTGTCTGCACAGTCATTTGCTCACGTGTCCCTGTGTGGTGTGCAAGGGCGGTCTTCTGTGGCTGAGTCGCACTTGCATAGATACCCGTCTTTCTGTTCCAGGTAACTGAGATCCGCCTCAAGTATTTTGATACTGTGCCTGTTGCTGCTGCTATGTGTGTGCTTAAAACAGGCTTCCTTTTTGTGGCATCAGAATTTGGAAATCAGTGAGTAATCCTTTTATTACCCTAACTTACCACTGTAACCCCCAGGTTAAGTATTGCTCCTTATTTTCTGCTTATTCATTCTTCCCTATTCCTTTTCTTCTACTGCATTACCTTTTTTATGGGGTTTTAGTTATTTAAAATTTTGGTTTATATGTATGTGCACTGAGTGCATGTACATGCCCCACATACATCTACAAAGTCAGATGAGGCATCTAGAGCTGGAGTTGCAGTGGACATGAACTGTCAAGACAGGGAAACGGGGAACCAAACTCAGGTCCTCTGCAAGAGCAGCAAGTGCTTTTAAAATACCACCCCCACCCCAAGTCGTTCCTCTAGCCCTGTTTTTGTGTTAATTTTCATTGTTAACATCCTTTACTGTGGTGGCTTCAATTACTACCCTGGATGTCTGTAAGTATGGTGGCATGGGCTGAGGCAGGAGGAACTCAAGTTTGAAGCCAGCTTGGGCTAAAGAACAGTAAAAGCCAGTGAAATTTCTTTCTACATGTGGTTAATGGGCCTCTTGTGAAATCTCAATTTATTTTTCCTCTATTGCTTTTAGTCAAGTGTAAGCATTGTAGTTTTAGTTGCTACAGTGGTTCCAGTCTAAACTTAAGTTGCTTTGCTTTCCTGCAAAATCCAGTCTTTATAGAGTCATCTCAACAAGATAGGACATTATCTTATTGATAATATAGATAAGATAATATAGATAGTATGTTAGTGACATTATTTCCTCTATCTCAGTATTAACAATCTTTGATGGATTTTCATTGCCATATGGAAGAAGTCTGAACTATAATGACCAATTTAAGACCAGTTTCCACAACTCCAAACTACTTAAAAATGACAGGGTCTTGCCAGTTACCTACTAACACGTCTGCAAATCACTTTACTGACCTGAGCTCAATTTACTCATGATTAAAACGTACATGTTTCTAGGATTTTGTGCTATTTATGGATTGTGTACAGGGGAGGTGTGTTGGGTGTATAGGTCAGGTCTTCCTCTATGTCTCCTCACCTTATTTTCTGAAACAGACTCTAACAGAAACCTGAAATGTACTGATTCTGTGTAGGCTGGCTAGCCAGTAAGCTCCAGGGATCTGGGACTGTCTTCCCCAGCTCTGGGATTAGGATGGGTATGGCTGCAGCCTGGTTTATACATGGGTATTGGGGCTCTGATCGTAGGTCCCCATCCTTGTGTGTCGAGCACTCTTCAAACTGAGCTATCCCCAGCGCATACTCTGCTCTACTGCCATTTGTTTCAAGTACCTTGTTTGATCTCTCCCTTTGAAGTTTTTGCAGCTAACTGCTGTCACATCCTATTTCCAAGCATACTGAAATCTGTGCTCAGATTGTTTCTGTATAACCTGTGCCAAAGAAAACCTCTTGCTTTTTCCCAGTTACCTGTATCAGATTGCTCATCTTGGAGATGATGATGAAGAACCTGAGTTCTCGTCGGCCATGCCTCTAGAAGAAGGAGACACATTCTTCTTTCAGCCAAGACCACTCAAAAACCTCGTGCTGGTGGATGAACTGGACAGCCTCTCTCCTATTCTGTTTTGCCAGGTATGGTTTTATTCAATCACCTCTCTAGTATTCTAACCCACTGTTACTAAATCTGAAATGTAATGATTTAAAGTTTTTCTCAAACTGAGATGTAGTCTGAAAACAACTTACCTGTGAAATCATCACTATGGAAACCTGGTAGTTACAGAAGTTCAGGGACTAAAACCTGTCAATTTATGAGGAGTGTTTCTTTTGAAACAAGACATTCTTACTCTGTATAGCTCAAATCTAGTCTTGAACTCGCTGTCCTCCTGCCTGAGCCTTCTGACTGCTGGGGTTAGAGGTGTAAGCTAGCCCGTGTGGCCGAGTGGTGAAGTTTGAGTTCAAGCTCCTGGTGCAGTTACCTAGGAGTTGGCTCACTGTATCATGTGCATGTATGTGGATTTGTAACTAATAATATTCTAATAACAATGGGGCTGATAGGTTTTTATAGTACTGGTTAGGTAGAGTAAATGACTCTTGGAACACCTGAAAACTTAGTAATTGTTTTTATGGGTAGCAACGTTATAATTATTCAGTATAGCTTGGTACTTATAAATACAAGGAAACACTAATCTTGAGTGCAGGTTATAACAACACTTCATTTCACACAATGTCAAAGTTTATTTCTGACTTTGGAATAACTGCCATAAGTGTTTGGGTTGGTTGGTTTTTCATCATGATCTCTGTGTGCAGCCTTTGCTTTCTTGGAGCTCTGTAGACCAGGATAGTCTGACTCAGGTCTTCCTGCCTCTTCCTGCTGGTACTGCTTCTGGAGTGCTGGGAATAAAAGTGTTTGCTACCACCACCCACCAAGGTGGTGGGTTTTATTTGTTTCTTTATTCGTTTTTAAGATTTATTACTATACAAAAGTACACTGTAGCTGACTTCAGATGCACCAGAAGAGGGTGTCAAATCCCATTACAGGTGGTTGTGAGCTACCATGGGGTTGCTGGGATTTGAACTCGGGACCTTTGGAAGAGCAGTCAGTGCTCTAACCCGCTGAGCCATCTTGCCAGCTTCCTGTTTGTTTGTTTTTTTAAGATTTATTTATTTTTATGTATATGAGTACATTGTAGCTGTCTCAGACACACCAAAAGAGGCCATTGGATCCCTTTATAGACGGTTGTGAACCACTATGTGGTCGCTGGAATTGAACTCTGGACCTCTGGAAGAGCAGTGGTTACTCTTAACCTCTGAGCCATCTCTATAACCCTTTTTTTTTTTTTATTCTTTTAAATGTGGAATGCATGGGTCCTTTTCCCTTTTTCCAGTCAGTAGCCCTTATGTAACTTTAAATCAGAGAACAGTTCGTCCTCTTGTGCTTAAAAATGTAGTATGACAGACATTTTTCTCTTGTTTGTGCAGATAGCTGATTTGGCCAATGAAGACACTCCACAGCTGTATGTAGCCTGTGGTAGGGGACCCCGGTCATCCCTGAGAGTCTTAAGGCATGGACTTGAGGTAAGATGGGAATTTTTTGGTTCTCTTATGGTGTCAAAGGAAGTCCGCACAGAAGGCTATACAGTCTTACTTTGAGGAGATCAAAGATAAATTACTGTTTTCTGTGAATAAAAATGTACTTTATCTTGCCCCTGAAGTTTATGGAGTTGAGATTACCTACTCCTTAGCTTACTAGTATGGTAGTTCAGATTCATTCCCTGCGACATCTTGGCAGAAGTAAATAATACTGTCTGTGACCATTTGTGGTTGGCAGGTTATGGTCTGGTTGTTTCTTTCTTTCTTTCTTTCTTTCTTTCTTTCTTTCTTTCTTTCTTTCTTTCTTTCTTTCTTTCTTTCTTTTTCCCCCACTCCCCATGGTCTGTTTGTAATCATTTTTTGTTGAAAATATAGCCAAGATGACCTTGGTTTTAAGTCTGGCTTTACTAAGTAGCTGCTTTTAAGTTTTTGTTCTGCAAAATTCAGCTAATGATGGTATTTGTTGTCTGGTTGAGGTAGCTTAAGTTATAGCCTGCTCTAGTTATAAAAGTGGACACAATGCACGTGTAACTTGAGCCACAGTAGGCAGAGATAGGATTTTTTTTATTTAGTTCAAGCCTAGTTTGTTCAGCATAGGTGTTATTTTGAAAATGCAGATGGAATTTATAGAAAATGTTAATATTGTTTTGGAAATCTGAAAATATTTTCACTGCCAAAATATTCATCATGTCACTAAATTTTGAGTGTCCTTGGTCAAATTTAAAACTAGCATGTGTGCCTGTTTGCTTTTCCTCTTTTTCTTCTCTCCCTGTCTGGTTTTTCTGTGTAACCCTTGGCTGTTCTGGACCAGGCTGGCCTCAAACTCAGATATCCACCTGCCTCTGCCTCCTAAGTGCTGGGATAAAAGGTGTGCGACACCACGATGTACCTTTTTTGTTGTTTTTAGAGAAAAAGTCTTACTCAAACCTGGGCTGGCACCAGACAGAAAGAACAGTTCCACTGCCTCATCCTGCAGGGAGCCGAAGGTTTTGATTACTTACTGTTCGTTCACTCCTAGTGAAGATGTGATGCACATTAACAAAGAAGGAAGAGTGCTTTGTGTAGTATAAGATAAAGCACTCCATAGTTGCTCTTTTTGTTTTTCGATGTATGTGTGTGTGTGTGTGTATGTATGTATGTATGTATGTATGTATGTATGTGCACAAGTACCCTGTCACTTTCTTCAGACAGACCAGACGAGGGCATCAGATCCCATTACAGGTAGTTGTGAGCCACCATGACATGGTTGCTGGGAATTGAACTCAGGACCTCTGGAAGAACAGCCAGTGCTCCTAACCACTAAGCCATTTCTCCAGTCCTGAGGTTGCATTTTAATGCCTTGCCTTCTGTCTTTACAACTTTATAAGCAGAGCTCTTGTTGTATTTTGAAAATAATTCAAAATTGATGATTATTGCTTAGTTCCTTCTTATATGTCTTGTCTTAGACTGTTGTCTTGAATAAAAACAAAGTTTTCTGTTTGGCATACTTGATAGTTAAGTTTTACTGATGAAGTTTTTGTGTTCTACATTATACTTAGAAACCCCAAATGATAGTGCCTTGAGTTTATTCACTCTTCCTATAATATGTAGTTAAGTAGTACTGTGCATTAAGCTGTCTACTCTGTTTCTGGGTCATTTAACAGTACTTAACAAATCTATCTTAGAGCAGTTTTATATTAACAGAAAAAGTCCAAAGATAATAAATGCAGAGATTGTGTCTAATCCACTACTGACTGTCTTTAAGGAATATCAAAGTAGGGCTGGAGAGAAGGCTCAGCAGCGAAGAGTACCAGCTGCTCTTCCAAAGGTTTAATTCCCAGCAATGGCATGGTGACTCCCAACCATCTGCAGTGGGGTCTGTTGCCCCCTTCTGGTCTATCTGAAGACAGCTATGGTGTACTCATATACATAAAATAATGAGTATCAAAGTATAGTTAAACAACAAAAAGCCCTGATTGATTTTTGTGCGCCACTTGTAAGGTGGGTGTCAGCCCCGGGGTAGAGCAGTATGCTCCCGAACATGTGTGGCGTTTGAATTTGTGGAAAGATGTGCCTTTTGCTTTTGTCTTGTGGAATTTAGAGAAAGCAATGATGTTCTGCTATATCTCTGTCATTTCCAGTGGTGCTTTTTTTTTTTTTTTTGGATATAGGCATTCAGGGAAAAAAAAGTGTTTAGGTTTGGCTGTAAAACCTGTTTCCTTCTGTATGTTCCATGACTTTTTTCTGAAGTCTGTCATGGGGCCTGCCAGTGCCTCCAGTCTGAATTTTAGGTTCTTTTTCCATAAGTGGTCCAATTCCTTTTCTGTATTGTAGGGTGTGAGGCCTTTGCCTTGGGGTATTATTACCTTGCTTAGCCTGGAAGTCATAGAATTTCATGCTCACTTGGCTTGCCTCCTCTCCTGTTAGGTGTCGGAAATGGCTGTTTCTGAGCTCCCTGGTAACCCCAATGCTGTCTGGACAGTCCGTCGACACATTGAAGGTAAGTGTCCCTTTTGTTATAGTCAAGAAGGGGCCTGGGAGCCATTGCCATGAAACTTAGAAACTGCATTCCTACTATGTCTGTATCGTTTCATCTAGTGCCACATGCCAGAAACTTCTGGCACAACACCACATTTTTTGAGGCTTCTCCTGATCAGGGTACCCTGGTTTACTACTGCTTTTTCTGAAAGTGGATAGAGAGGGTATAAGTTGACTGTTAGTTGCATAAACATTTCAGAATTGTTGAGCTGCCTGTGTGATCTATAAACCTCTGCTTTTATCTGTGTATGTTCTAAGTGAAAGTTGTTTTCTCATTGTACTTGAACTATGTTTTCATTGTGGTAAAAATCACAGTGAAAGTCAAGATTTTAAAACCTGTTGATCAGTCAGTTCTGCTTACTCATTAGAAAAGCCTAGATTGAGTGAGTGGAGTCAGTTTTAGAGTGCGTAGAAAAGAAGTTGTGAAGGAGATGGAGGCTGAGTCCCTCACCTTAAACCAGAAAGGCTTGGAGCGTGTGTGATTCTCTAGTGCAGTGGCAGGAAGGTCTCCGTAAGCCTCAGTCCTGGGACAGCGGACCGGGTCGGACCGTGTCGTGTTTTTCAGGGTTCACTTTGGAGCAGAAGGTTTGTTCTATGACCTCATTTTCATCTTTTCTCTCAGGAATGTGGAACTAGAAAATGAGGTCTGGCCAGCAAACAAAGTTTTGGCTAGAAAACACCCGTAATTCTGCCTGAAGGTTTGATGTTCTAGTTGAATGGATGAGCTGAAGGGAGCTGGGAAATGTGTAGGAGGGGAATTCATTAGAATACTTCATATTTTTCTGTGGATTTTGTTCTTATTAGTTGGAATCAAATGAGTGTCAAGGGGAACTTCAGCAGGAAATTGGTGGGCTCCTTTTATCTGAAAAGGTGATTGGATGTTTGAATATAATTTCTACATAAGAAGCTAGCTAATGTTGATCTTAGTTTTGGTGGGCTTTGATAATGAAGCTCTGGCAACTGTTACCTTGATTAGTTAAACTAGAAAGATGCTTGAGAGCTCTGCTGTTTTTAAAGGTAGATCTCGCTTTGTACGGGCTGGCCTGGAACTTGGTGTGTCCACGATGGTCCTGTCTTCACAGCCTTCCTGAGTGCAATGGTGACACGCATGCATCCTGCCCACCTTCTAGTTTTTAGATCGTTTTTGAAAATTTTAGAACAGATTTAGGTTTGCCAGAAGTTACTCATTTTTATGAAGAAAGCAGAATATCTCAAGTAGTAACTCTAAAGCTAGTACATCTACATAATAGCGGCAGAAAATTGTCTTCTGCATCCTGATTGGATGCTCATTTGACTCACTCTTGGTGGGAGCTTATACATTGGTTTCTTGTGTGCTGTCATCCTGTACTCATTTAAGTGCCCACTGTCCATTTAGAGTAATTAGCACAGAATTTCTACCTAAAAGCACTAGTTATGTAAAGGAGAGCACTTGGCTACTGGGGCCAAATCCTATAGAACCATCAAACAATAAAAATATAAAAAGAATAGGTATCCAACCCCTGTGTGCACTGATGTGGTGAAAGGCATACAAATGCTGCTAGAAGGGAAAGACTATAGGATAGGAAACAGACTTATTTAAAGGTGAAGGAAGGTATAGCATTCAGTGATAGGCAGGCTGTTTCTAGTGTGGTGGATCTAGTAGTTGAAACTATTCTCTGTTAAATATTAAAACCTAGGTAGCAAATGTTTCTTGATCAGTTTTACTTTTTACTGCACTTTGGTCAATTATCCACAAAAACATGTTAGGTTTTCTGGTCATTTTCTTTCCAGATACCCTACGATCCTATTGAGTGAGCATTCCTCTATCCACACGTGCCTCCGTCTTCAGGCAAATACTAACCTTGGCTGGTACTTGGTGATGCATACTACCAATACCAAGCCTTTTTTTCTCTTCCACAGGTGGCTGGTGAAGGTGCTGATTATCACAGGTGTGTACCTACTGCTAGGGTCTACTGTGGGATCTATAGGGAGAGGGATGGCCTTCACAGAGCGCTGAGGCTGCCCTAATGGGATCTCAGAGGGAACTTTGCAGGTGGATGTCAGTGTGCATCCGAGTGACACTCATCGCTCTGCCAGCATCTCAGCTGGTCTAAAGCAGGAATTAGCCTCTCTGGACAGTAGGAATAGTTTGGCTTTTATGGATCTGACAGAACATGTATCTAGCAAACCACAGCTTCATTCTCCTTTGGAATTATCCATCCAGATGTCGTGACTGACAGATTAGGTCCTGGAGAAAACATTTTGAGTATATAATATATTAAACTAAGGTGAGATAAGAGCCAGGTACTCTGAAACCAAGTGTGAATGAAACGCGGGAGGCTTGGTCAGCTCCACTGGGGCCCATGTTACTGTTTGGAGAGGACTAATAATAGAATAATTTAGTAAGGTTAGAAAACTAAAGCATTCTCTCTCGTGGTTGGTTGTACAGTGTGCAAAAAAAGGAAAATGAAATATACTGAACTTGGCCCTAAAGAGGTGTTCTCTTACCCTGAGAGGTTCCTCATTGAGACAGGAAGAAAAAGGCATTGTGAATATTTATAATTTCTAGTAATAGCAGTGCCTGAAGCTTGATTTTTGTATTGAATGTCAACTTTTAAGGTCTTTAATCACCCTAAGAGTATTAATGTGTCTCGGGACTTCATTGCTGGGAATGGCAATGGTAGAAGTTCCAGTGTGGTTGGTATCAGGGAAGCTGTGGTTAAACAGATTTTTAAAGCAGTAGTCATTGCTCTTTTCCTTGTGGGATTATTTAGCCAAAGTGTACCTGCTGTTAATTGAGCATTTCCTTTATATCTGAGTAGTCGGGTCTTGTGGCTAAAGGGAAGGTGAAAACATGGTAAAAACAAGTAAAACAACAAGTAAAGAACTGCATGATTTCTCTTCCAAAGAGACCGCTCTCCTCTCTCAAGTGAGGAAAGACACTGAAAATTGTAGCTGGTTAAAGTCCTTTATTAGTTGGCTGTAATTTAGCATTACACAGCTTTGAAAGTACAGTAAATGGAAACATGGGAGATGATGTAGTGTTCTCATAAAAATAAGTTACTTTCTACATGTCAGAAATTTCTGAGTCAAAAGTTCAGAGCTGGAGTAAAGTTTTAAGTTTGATGTCATGTTGAGATCAATTTAGGTCTTTGTAAGTTATTAGAAATCCATTTAGGGACAACCATATCCTAATTTCCTTTTTAAATGTATTTACTTGTTATAGTGTATGTGTGGGCATGTGCGACACCATGTGCATGTGGAGTTCACAGGTCAGCTCTGTGGAGTTGGTTCTCTCTGTCCATCCTTATGTGGCTTTTGTGGGTGGAACTTGGAACACCAGGCCTATACAGTACCTTCATGCTCTGAGCCATGTCATGATAGCAAGCAGGGCTCGACATGTAAAACCATTGTAAATGATTTTCCCAAACATTTGCTGATAGTAAGTACAAAGAAAAACCAAGTATCTGGTCTAACACTGCTCTTTAACATTGTATACATATTTATGGGTTACCTGTCTGTCCATCTATCATTAGAACTGGGTGACAGGTTGGGAAAGATCTTTGATTCTTACTTTTTGCTACCCATGTGGTATATGTGTATTATTAACTGGAAGTTTTGTTAACAGCGCTTAACCCTTACTGTGTGAAACAGTCTCTTACCATTATTTCTATAATAAAATACTGATTACAATCACTAGACTGTGTGTCCTGCTAATGGGTTAGAGTCCTGTGTAGGCTACACCAATGATACGCCTTCACCCTTCCTATAAAGAATGCTGATTAAAGTAGTTCTAATGATAATCTGGAGTAATACAAACTAAAAATGGTCCTTGATGTGTGTGGAGTAAGTAGGTTAGTCCTGTGGCATCGAGCTCTGACAAGGCTCAGGGTAAGCAGAGCCCTATAGCTGCCAATCTAGTTTAGTGCCTTACCCTGTTCTGTCCTTTGTTTAGCTGATTTCTGGGTTGGGCACAAAAATGACACTCAAAAGTTGATAAAGAAATACAGATATTGAGTGGGGAAAAAAAGCAGTAAATGTAACTTTATTCAGTATATATCCAGTGTTCTGTATTGTTGACGTAGACAACTCAGAAGTTGTTTTATACTGTAGAGTGAAGGTTTGGGAAATAGATGGCCTTTAGCAATGGGGTTGGGCAGGAGATTAAACTTGCCTTTTATAGAACTCAGAACTTAGGACCTTGAGAAACTCATTAGTGTTTGTTTATTAAAACTGCATTATGAAAAGCAAATTCTAGAAAGATTGCTCGTAACCACTGTGCTGCTAACATTTTTAAACAGTGGAAAACCCTAGAGGTCAAGGACTGACAATATCAACATTCTCCTTCCCCCATTTCCTGGGTAACTGGTTCTCTATCTTCTCAGTGGGATTAGGATTTCTAGGCTCTAGCACTTGAAAAACCAAATATGTTCAACCCTTAAGTAATCCATTTTCTTCACTAAAGATTATATGTTTGCATTCACTCCCTTTGGAAGAAGTTAGTGCTTGGGTATCTTTTTGTTTTTGGGGGAGGTGTTTTTTGTTGTTGGTGTTTTTGTCTGTTTGTTTGGAGACATAGCCTTGATGTCTTCAAACTTGAGACCTTTTTCTGCCTCCTGAGTGTTCAGATTCACAGAGTACCCCACCATACCTGGCTGGTCTTTTTTCTCTTAAAATGTCCCTTAAGTGGGTTAGAATTAGGCAGGATTAGCTCAGCTGCCTATCATGCAGGAAACTCAGTTCCATCTCGAGCACTTCCTAAGCCAGGCATGGTGGTACACCTATAGTTACTAGTGCTAGGGAAAGTCAGAAGTTCAAAGTCATCTTTGGCTATAGATTGAGTTTGAGTCCAGCCTGAGCTACATGATACCCCATCAGTCAGTCAGCAATTGGCACAAATAGATTTGCTCTAGTTTTTCACACAGTTGCTTACGGTTTTCTTATACTTTCTATTATTATTATCTTCTCTTTACCAAATACCTGAAGGAAATACTAGTTTTCAGACATTTATACTCAGTGTGTTTGGGCATTTATTTGTAGGTTGCTAGGACAATCAATCATCTTTTGAATCATCCTGTTTTGTGTGTGCATGTGTGTAGTGATTGCACATAGAAGTGTTGTGAAAGGTTTCTAAAACTGTTCTGTGTCTCAGCTGCCTTTCTAATGCTAGTAAATTTGAATTCTTTTCTAACAACTCCTTTGTTTTCTTTTTTCCAGATGAGTTTGATGCCTACATCATTGTGTCTTTCGTGAATGCCACGCTGGTGCTATCTATCGGAGAGACTGTGGAAGAAGTGACTGACTCTGGCTTCTTGGGCACCACTCCAACCTTGTCCTGCTCCTTATTAGGAGACGATGCATTGGTGCAGGTGAGCTTGCTTACCTCCTCAGCATGCCATTGCCGTCCTTGGCCCATCATTCTCTTGTTTTGTGGTGTGCTTGAATTCATGTTTCTTCATTCTCACCTTCCAGAAAACCTGAGGGGAAGGTCTAATGGTTTATCAGCATAAAAGTGTACTGAGGGGGTTGGGGAGATGGCTCAGTGGTTAAGAGCGACGACTGATCTTCTGAAGGTCCTGAGTTCAAATCCCAGCAACCACATGGTGGCTCACAACCATCTGTAACGAAATCTGATGCCCTCTTCTGAAGTATCTGAGGACAGCTACAGTGTACTTACATATAATAAATAAATCTTTTTTTTTTTTTTTTAAGGGTACTGAGAATTAATCCCTTTCAGGCTTTTACTAGCTCAGCAGTTAGGAGAATCTGGAGCCTAACATTTCCTCCCCGTTGGTCATTCCCTATAACTGCTTTTCTCATCTTTATCATTAACTACGTGGGCTTGGGACCTTTCTCAACTGAGGTGGCAAAGCACAAACATTTCAAAAGTAAGCAGTGCCTCACTTGTGCAGTCCAGGTGTGTGGTATGAGGGTCATTCTGGTGACAGTCAGGTTGCTAGTGAGATTTTCTTCTTTGACTGACTTCTAGGTGTATCCAGATGGCATTCGACACATTCGAGCAGACAAAAGAGTTAATGAGTGGAAGACTCCTGGCAAGAAAACGATTGTGAAGTGTGCAGTGAACCAGCGACAAGTGGTGATCGCCCTGACTGGCGGGGAGCTGGTCTATTTCGAGATGGATCCTGTATGTTACTGTTTTGTCCTCCTGGCCCTGTGTTACCTTGCATTATGGTTCTTGGGAAGGTTCTGTTGTGCTTTGGTTCTGTTCTCAGTGTATGTATCTCAGCATGCGTAGATTCAGAAGAAAGAGAATTGAGACTCAAAGTGTCCACAAATAAGATAGTTTGGCCCCTTTTTTTAAAGATTAAGGACAAAAACTAGGAAATCTAATTCAGATTACAGTTGTGAAATCTCTTTTGAAAGCCAAATAACTTGTTTTGTACCTCATCCTCATTTTCTAATGAATATTTGGCAAAGAATTCTTTTATTTTCTTCTGTCTTGTTTCTCTTTTTTTTTTTTTTTTTTTTTTTTTTTTTTTTTTTTTTTTTTTTTTTTTTTTTTTTTTATTTTGTTTTGTTTTGAGATACAGTCTAATGTAGGATTCTAGGCTGGTGTCAAGCTCACAGTAGTCCTCCTGTCTCGGCTTCACAAGTGCTGTGGTTAGTCATGCGTTACTGTTCCTGATTTTGCTATTTTATAAGAAAATGTATCCAGAACTTACCTTCGACAAAAATCTCAAGTAGGCTTGAGATTTGTTGTTGTTGTTTTGACTGTGTTTGAGTTGACTTTGGTGTTTTAGGAAAGGGTTTTTGAGATGGTCTTATGTAGACTTGATTGGCCTTGGCCCTATTCTTCTGTCTCCCCTTCTGTTTCCTACGTGCTAGAATTATATTCTTGTATTACCACAGCTGGCTTTGTTCAGGGTTCTCATAATGAGAACAGATAAATGGTTTTATATATTTGTTTCTTGGTCTAAGTTAAGTGTATAATTATGCCACATCCTTTTTTTTTTTCTTTCCCTCTGGGGCACTAACCTGTGGAGTTGAATTGGGACTTGAAATGGTGAGATTTTTGGTCACTGACCTACTAAAAAGTGGAGTGAAATGGAAAACAAGTGTTAGCAGTGTTGCTGAGTTGATAGATAGACTCTAGCACTGTATAAACAGGGTGTGTCCAGACCCTTTGTAATCTTAGAACTCAGAGGAGGCCCATGGTCTCAGGTTCATCCTTGAACATAGCTAGTAATAGTTACATGAAACTATGTCTCAAAAGCAAAAAGAGGAGTGGGGGGAGGCAAAAAATAAAATAAAATAATCTTAACAGCCCATCTTCCTTTCCTAGTCCAGAGCTACAGGGTGAATTACTGCACACAGACCTATTTTGTTTTTCTTCCTGTAGTCAGGACAGTTGAATGAGTACACGGAGCGGAAAGAGATGTCAGCAGATGTGGTGTGCATGAGTCTGGCCAACGTGCCCCCTGGAGAACAGCGATCTCGGTTTCTGGCTGTGGGGCTGGTGGACAATACTGTCAGAATCATCTCCCTGGACCCATCAGTGAGTGGCATCCTTAGTGTTACGGGTGGGCCCTAAGCACCTGGCTCCCTAAAATCTGTGCCTGTTGTCTTTCTCTCCTTCTCTTCCCCTATTTCTTATCCAGCAGTGAGTTCCTAGGCACCCTGTTTGGTGAGGTATAAGCTGCTGCCACCTTTGATACCCATAGCACACCTCACGATGTTTAAGGATGTTGATCTGTGGCTACTACGTATTTCTTTGGCAAAAGACTTGTAGTGTGTTTTCTGTTTTATCTATATTATTCGTGTTTTGCTTGCATGTTTGTATCATAAAGTATCTAAGCCAGCATGTAGATCCTGGGAGAGCAACAGGTTCTTTTAACTACTGGAGCCTTGCTTTCAGTTTAAAATCCTAAGACTGTTGATTAAAAAGGAATTTTACTTATTATAGGGCCTAATATCACTTTCTTACTTTGACCATTAACCACTTTGACAGAAATAAACGAGAGCTCCCCAAAACTTACTCTGAGATTTAGATTTAATAAACATCTACTGTCTCAGTTTTCTTTTGGGGTTTTCATTTTCTTCAACAAAGATCCTCCTTTAATCCTAGCAGATTTCTGTGAGTATGTGTTTTCCAGAATTGTCTCTTACAGCTCTTTTTCCATCCCACCTCCGTCCCTTAGGACTGTTTACAGCCTCTGAGTATGCAGGCTCTCCCAGCCCAGCCTGAGTCTCTATGTATTGTGGAAATGGGTGGGACCGAGAAACAAGATGAGCTGGGTGAGAGGGGCTCTATTGGCTTCCTGTACCTGAACATCGGACTACAGGTAAGATGTCCAGGGGCTTATATTGGTGTAAGGCCTTCTTTGGTATCTATCAGCATTTTCTTTGCCCATAGTTCTAGATAGTCACCTTAGGAAAATCATCTTATAGTGCTGTCAAAGATTAATTTTTCTCAACAGTTAGAACATATTAGGCAGGACTGGAAATAGCATACACAAAGAGTCTTCATATCTGGTAAAAAAAAATGCATTGTGATAGATATTTTGGTTTGGAATTAAATGAGTCTTCAGTGGTGACCTGTAGTTCCCATAGTATTCTAGCCTTTTAAAGTGAACTCCTCCCAGTTCATAATTGACCACATTAGCTCTAGTGTGTAGAAGAAGCCTGGGTGTTTTTGTAGCCAAAGCAGATGAGCTTGTCATGGCACCAAAAGCAGGAACCCAGTGTAAACTAGCATCAGTGCTCTCACGATGTGCTTTTACTTCCTGAATCAGGACCTGCAGGGACATCAGTTAGATGGAGGACTTGTGCTTTTTCAGTTTTAGTTTCATACTTTAAAATGCTTGGGCATGAGATACAAATGAGTCTTCATTTTCCCTTTTAAAGCAAATCTAAGACAGTAGCTCCTCCCACCTAATACTTAGTAATGTTATCTCTACGGTGTTCTGCTTTAAGGAACTAGTAAATGTCATACCCACCAAGAATATCTGATAGTTTGCATGTTTATTTTCCTCCTGAGAAAATCAGTTAGTGCAGACTGTAGAGGTTGATGGCAGTTGCTCATGCGTAACTGCTGTGGTGGAAGTGGTCCTGCTCACTGTTGCATCCCATTGGAGGGGCGTGATGGTGAAATGTTTGTAATCAAGTCTGTAAGATAAATTGAGGTTTATTCCTTTGCTCTAAACATACTTTATACAAAAAAAGGATAATGGCTCTCTCCCAACCCCTTCTTGAGTCACTAATTTTACAATAGGAGTTAGGATTACAACAGTCGTTCTAGTTGAGTCTGATGAAGTAGGGATTTTGTTGGCTGGGGGTAGATTTTTATTTTTTAACTATAAATTTGTGGGTATTTTCTTCAAATTGCTGTTGTCTCTTAGATTTTTGTTTGCTTCATTTTTGATTGTGGTTTCCCTTGAAGTTTGTTCATTTATTTGATCCGGCATCTTGCCTGCCTTCTTGCACAATTAGGTATCTGTTTGCATTGAGAAGGTTCTTGCTTCAGCCTTGAATCAGTCATCCCTTGGAACCATGTTCCTTTAGGGAAAATGAGCTTTACAGGTACCATAGTCAGTAGTACATCACAGCCTTTAATTTGGCTTTGGATTATTTGTTGTTTGCTTTTTTTTTTTTCAGAGGTCTGCTTTTAAATTATAAGAAGCATTTAACTTAAATGATTTGGGGGGGATGGGGAGGTGAGATGGGGTTTCTTGTCCCCTGGCTGTCCTAAAACTAGCTCTCCAGACCAGGTTGGCCTCAAACACTCAAAGATTTTCCTGCCTCTGTTTCTTGATTGCTGGGCTTAAAAGACATGCACAATCCCCACTTGGCTTAAATGAAATATTTCTTAATGTACAGGAAATGTATGTATAATGACAAGTGCTAGTAGATGCTTAGTAACTAGGAGAAAATGAGTGAATTCCTGATTGGTGGGCGCTGTGATTTGTTTTATGTTGTTTTTGCCACCAAGTCATATCTTTGTCTTCTACTAAAGTAGCCAAAGGAAAATCTCACATAAAAGTTCCCATCATAAAGTTCCCATCATAAAAAGGAGGCTTTATCTGTCTTTTCCACTAGAACGGTGTACTGCTGAGAACTGTCCTAGACCCTGTTACTGGGGACCTGTCTGACACCCGCACTAGGTATCTGGGGTCCCGTCCTGTGAAACTCTTCCGGGTCCGGATGCAAGGCCAGGAGGCTGTAAGTAGAAAAAGACATCTGGATGTTGGTACCTCTGTGAACTTCTAACTCATTCACTTTGTAGGCTGATGTTAGTTTCACTTACAGGAAATTCTGGGTTCTTTGGAGTTTTCTAAGAGATGGTCCATGACATGGCACTGGGCATTATGAGGTTATAGGAAGTTTGAATATTGATTCTTTGAGTCTATTTAGGCTTAGCTATCTGAGATAGAAAAAGGATTATAGTGATCTCATGAGTCTACCTAATAGGAATGAGAGCCTATTCTTCTCAGTTCAGAGTTAACACTGCCACTGCTGTGATGGTTCTTAAATGTTAGCTTATTCACATATACAGCTGTCCAACCATGTAATAGAGTCTCTAATCTATACCCAAGGGAACAAGTCAGTCCAGAGAAATGTGATTGATAAAGCTTGCTTTTTCTTTATTTTTTTTTTCCTTTTTTATACAATAAGCCATGTACTGCCTCTTTGGGCTCTCTTTGTTTAAAGTGGCTTTGTAGACTTCTAAGTATGTTTAGACTTCTATGTATGTTTGTTTGGTCAGTCTACCATGTATGAGCTTGTCCAGTCTGATTGGAGCTCTTCCTCCCCAGGTTCTGGCTATGTCCAGTCGCTCGTGGCTGAGCTACTCTTACCAGTCTCGCTTCCATCTCACCCCTCTGTCTTACGAGACCCTGGAATTTGCATCGGGCTTTGCCTCTGAACAGTGTCCTGAGGGCATTGTTGCCATCTCTACCAACACTTTGAGGTGAGAAAATACTGCAGGGTGGTGCACGCCTTTAATTCCAGCACTCCAGAGGCAGAGGCAGGTGGATTTTGAGTTCCAGGACAGCCAGGGCTACACAGAGAAACCTTGTCTCAAAAAACCAAAAAGAAAAAAAGAAAATCCTCAGGCTTGAAGCCCAGCAGGAAGCTTTTGTGCCAAGTCCTGAGTCTGTGGTTCTACCAGAGTTGGAGGAGTTTGTAGAGATGGCTGAGAACAACCTTTCACCAGGAAAGAGTGTTGCAGCTGAAATTTAGTTTGGCTCAGGCATTTAGAAACTGTGAGCCAAGTTTGAATGCTTGGCATTTAGCTTCTGTTTAGACTTTAGGAGCTAAATTGTAAAACTAGTCTTGCACTTTAAGATTTCTGTTTCCTGGTGAAATGGTCATATCCCAGGATTAGTTTTAGAGCAAGTATTAGATCTGTATTTATCTATAGAATTATATCTTCTTTTTTTTTTTTTTTTTTTTTTAAGCCAGTATTTCACCATGTAGCCCAGGAACATGTTACATAGACCAGCCTGGCCTCAAACTCATGGAGATCCACCTGCTTATGCTTACTGAGTGCTAGGATTAAAGCCTTGTTGTTTATTTTTCATGACAGACTCTTACTAGGCGGCTAATGCTGGCTTCAGATCAAATTTCAGGTGTTCTTGGGCTCAAGTTGCATGCACGCACATTCACACAAAGAAGGCCACTGAACATTTTAGTACTTATGTTAGAGTCAATCACTTTTTGTCTATTAGTAAATAAATATTTGTCTTAATGTTTTTGTGTGAATGCAGGTTTTGTTTTTTCTATGAAATACAGTTTTTGGGAAAAGTGAATTAGAAATATGATCATGTGTTGTGGGGTATTTGCCAGACTCTGCTGCTCTGATACGGGTTTAAGCCAATAGAAAGTCTTTATTAGCCAGCTGGCGACTACACTGGGTGTTTTGGATCCCGTGTACCCTCGAGCTGAGTTTAGAACTCATCCTTAGGATGAGTTTTAAAGCACGAAAGCCATGTTCCAGCGAGACTTTCCCAGAATGATAGACTTTGGTGGGTTAGGCCTTTTAGTTTTGGCAGGTGATGCTGTGTATGTGCTGAGTTTTATAGCCTGAGTGGTATTTTTCCAATCCTATTTGGAAGGACTGTTTGTTATAAATGGGGATTTCTTAAACCTCTAGTCTCCATTTATAAGAGTTACCATGGACAGAAGTAGACAAGAGAGAAATAGGAAAAATCTGTGTCCAATCCAGTAGAGTCAAATACAGCTTCTGGCTTGAAGTCTCATTCTTCTGGGACCAGGAACAAGGTGGTTGATCTCAGGGGTCCTCTGGAACTTAAGGGAGCCAGGGTCTTGTTAGGGTTGGTATGTGGAAAGGGAAGTTATCTCAGGTAGAGGAGTAAAGGGTTTGAGATGGGATAGGTGAATTGTTCCATGGGAGGGAGTGGAGGTGACAGTTAAGGATGTGGTGAGGAGATCAGGGAGAGGTAAGGGTTTGGATGAAGGCTGGGGGCAGGGGTATCAAAACTTGTCATCCATGCGTGAGCTCATAAAAATGAGATAGAAAGAAAGGTCTGTTGGAGAGAGCCTGGAGCCTGAGAAGAGTCAACAGCAGGAACTTCTGATTACAGCTTTTTCATCTCTCATGGAACAGCTTAAAGGCCTGTGGGATTAGGAATGTACCAGGACTTTCAAATGAGACTAAAAGGTGAAAACCAAGCTCAAAAATGAAGCCTCACACAAGGAAAAGGATCAGAAGTGTGCTCTGCACAGAGGCTCAACTGTGGCCTTACAGACTGGCTTGAGGTGGCTCTGCCTTCGAGAGTACTGGGGGTGGGCATGTGGGGGGGTGATCCAGGGAAGTGTTTATACTGACCAAAGCTTAAGTTTATCAATTGTTACTGTAGGATGGGGCACGCCGTGGGCTGGAAGCTTAGTCCGTTGCAGATGGACCAGAAATAAGGGATAGTGTCTTGTTGTGGCTCAGACTCCCAAGAAGAAAGCATGAAGGCACCAAGACACACGCCACCAACATCAGGGTTTCACTAGTGTTATGGTTTTGTGGCAGAAGGAAGGGTGACTTGGTGGATTGGGACCAAAGAACACACACTGCAAAGAGTTAGGCCATGTAACAGACCTCGTGTGAGAGGTTTACTTCGGGAGGCTGCCTGAGTGAGGGGCTGGGGGGGGGGGGGGGGGGGGGGGGGGAAGAGGGCATAGGCCAGGAAGGCTCTGGCTTATAAAGTGGTCCAGCACGTAGGGAGAGTACACAACGCATGGTGACAATGGGAATGTGTCGAGTTTAGTGGCCGCTGTAGCTTGTTGAAGTTGTAGTTGATGAACTGTAGACACTAAGATAGAATAGGGCATTTCCAGCATGTTCACATATGTCTTCATCAATCGCAGCCCAGGGCTGGAGAGATGGCTCAGCTGTTAAGAACACTGGCTGCTCTTCTAGAGGACCTAAGTTCAGTTTCCTGCAACCACAAGGTGGCTCACAACCATCTGTAATGGGATCTGATTCCATCTTTGGTGTATCTGAGGAGAGTGACAGTGCACACACACACTTACATAAAATAAGTAAAAATGTCTTTTTTTTTTAATGCACTCCTAGAATAGAGTTATGTGAAAATTCTGAGTGCTTGTGAAAAAAACTCCAAGAAAACAAGAGTCTGATCTCAGTTTCTTGGGGTGTATTGTGTTCCTTCCAGCTGTAACAGATAGGAGTGAGCTGACCAGCTGTTATTACTATGTGCCGCTATGAAAGAACATGGTGTGTTGTCCTTGTGATTGAATACCTTACTCTTCTTAACCTTCAGGGTATAAATTGGCTGATGCTCTGAATGAAGTTGGCTGTCACATGAGAGTTTAGCCTTGTTTTTAGACCCCACTCTCCCAGGTTCACAAGGCAACTGGAGAGATAAACAGTCAACTCTATTTTTTGAGGCAGGATCTCTCACTGAAAATAGTTTGCAAATTAGCTAAAATGACTACCGTCAAACCCCAGAGATCCTCCTGTCTCTTTTTTCTTAGCATAGGGATTATGGGGTATTTCTGTGCCCTGCCTTTTAAATGGGCTTTAGAGTTCATAATTCAGGTCATCATGGTTCCATACAAATACTTTACCAACTGAACCTTCTCCATGTCCCCAGAACTTCATGTTATTTTTTTTTTCTTTATTTCTATTTCTTAGAACTTCATGTTATTACATTAACTATGGAATAATAAGGGTTTGACAATGTCAGTGCAGATATAATATGTGCAAGGCTCTAGTTCAGTGTATTTCAGTGGTAAAGACACAATTGCAGTGAAAAGTGGGGTGTGTTACTGAAGGGGAAATCTCCATGGATCTCCTTGTCTCATGTACAGTCCTTTAAGCGCACACAGTTGTTACCGTGTTGTCTTCTGTCACTGGAGCATAAGCAGGTCTATTTTCTTTGACTGATCATGCTTCATTTCATCAGCTCCTAAGCTGAGTCAGCAACGCCTTTAACTCTCTTGCCTATTACCATAGGATTTTGGCTTTAGAGAAGCTTGGTGCTGTCTTCAATCAAGTAGCCTTCCCCTTGCAGTACACACCCAGGAAGTTTGTCATCCACCCTGAGAGCAACAACCTTATCATCATTGAGACGGATCACAATGCCTATACTGAGGCCACAAAAGCTCAGAGAAAGCAGCAGATGGCTGAGGTAATTACTCTGACCTCCAGAGGGGCAATTTCAAAACACCTGCCTGTGAAGTTATTTAGAAAAGTTTAAATTTTAAAAACACCTCTAATTCTCTTCTCCCTGCCCTACATACACACTGCTTTGGAGACAGGGTCTCAGACCATAACCCTGGCTTGCCAGGAACTCTTAATGATCCTGCTGTTCCCAGCTTTCCGAGGGCTGGAATTCTGTGTGCATTGTCACACATAGCTGTAGTCTTTGCTTTTTGTTTTTTGAGACATTTTGCTATCCGCCATGTAGACCACACTAACCTTGAATTTGCAGGGATTTGCCTGCATCCACCCCTGGAGTGCTGGGGTTAAAGCTGTACACTACTACACTTGGCTAGTTTTGTTACTTTTTAAAGAACCAGGGCTTGTGGTGTGTAGTGCAGTGGTAGGATTCATGTCTGGCATGTGCAGAGCTCTAGGTTAGATTCCTAGGACTGAAAAACAAGGGTAAAGTAGGTTGGACCCTAAAACCAGCCCCCCCCCCTTCTAGGACCTTTAAGCAAAGATTTTTTGCCCTATTTCTTTTTTTAAAGATTTATTTTATTTTATTATATGTAAGTACACTGTAGCTGTCCTCAGACACTCCAGAAGAGGGAGCCAGATCTCGTTACGGATGGTTGTGAGCCACCATGTGGTTGCTGGGATTTGAACTTATCACCTTTGGAAGAGCAGTCGGGTGCTCTTACCTGCTGAGCCATCTCACCAGCCCCTTTGCCCTATTTCTATTTCTCCCTTTTACAAGCTTTTTTGTGACCTGGAACAAATATGCTGACCTTGGTGACTTGGAATTCAGTTCCATCTGGGCATCTGTTCTCTGGTCCTTGATCCTCTACAATAGGGAGGGTGTGTTACATGAAGCCTGGATTGGAGCCCTGCCAGCACAGCTTTCAGATTTTCCCCTCAGCACCAGCTCATCCAAAAACTATTTGCCAGCAAAAACCAACTAGCACCAAGCATGCAGAAACCATATCTAGTCTAAGACAACTAGTCTTAGCCAGGGAAACCTGGGGATGCTATGTGAATGAACCAGGTTTTCATTTCTGAGTTTTCAGACATGAAAATATTTGTCACAGTTAATGTTCTGTTTGGCTTTTTTTTTTTCTCAGATATAACTACTAGTATATCTTTTTTCCTTTTAATGATCTCTTTATTTTGCCTTTTTCCCTTGAATCTTTTTTTTCCCCTTATAAATTGTGTATCTGAGTTTGAGTGCAGACCTGAACATGGTATCTGCTGCACCGTTGTTGAAGTTAGATGCCTGTCAGGCCACAAGTGCCTCTACCAGTGGGGCTGTTTGAAGGCCCTTCCTTTTGAATCTCTGAGGGAACCGTGGTACTAGGCAATAGTCTTTGCTACTTCACGTCTTACCTGTTCTTGCTTTTTGGATTTAGGAAATGGTAGAAGCAGCAGGGGAAGATGAGCGGGAGTTGGCTGCAGAAATGGCAGCAGCATTCCTCAATGAAAACCTCCCAGAATCCATTTTTGGAGCTCCCAAGGCAGGCAACGGGCAGTGGGCCTCTGTGATTCGGGTGATGAACCCTATCCAGGGGAATACACTCGACCTTGTCCAGTTGGAGCAGAATGAGGCAGCCTTTAGGTAAGGACCTGAGAGCAGTCGGGAATTTGGTGGTGTGAGCAGGGTTCTTGGGGTTTTAACTAATGCCTGGCTTTTCCTTCTTGGTCTGTTTTTAGTGTGGCCGTGTGTAGGTTCTCCAACACTGGTGAAGATTGGTATGTGCTGGTGGGTGTTGCCAAGGACTTGATACTGAGCCCTCGGTCTGTGGCGGGGGGCTTTGTGTATACGTACAAGCTTGTGAACAATGGGGAGAAGTTGGAGTTTCTGCACAAGGTGAGAACAAACCTTCAATTCTCTTGGATCTTAGATCTTACTGGATTCTCTTATTTTTGCCCTAAGCTTCTGGGTCAAGTCTTCTTTCTTGGTGTGTGTGTGTGTGTGTGTGTGTGTGTGTGTGTGTGTGTGTGTGTGTGTTTTGAGGCAGAGACTCGCTTTGTAGTCTCGGCTATGTACCTTGCTATATTGATCAGGCTGGCCTTGAGCTCAAAGATGACCTTGCCTCTCTGCCTCTGTCGTGCTGGGATTACACCACCATGCTGGGTTGGCCTTTTACAGACTACCTGTTGACTCTGATTCATCTTTGTGTTGTAGCATTTGGAACATACTAGGACCTTCATGCTTCAGTGATGTTCCTGTGCTGTGTTCTCACCACTTTTGGTGTTAAAGAGGCACACAGTGAATGGTCCCTTGTTTGCAGTGTTACTAAGCAGTTAAAGAATTAACATGTCCAGGAAGTTAGTATTTAATAATATTTAATAGAAACCGTTTCTGTTTGGGAGATCAACATTATGTGGTCACTGCAGTGTAAATACCCCTGAAGCATGTACTTTAAAATGTAGGGTTTTATTGTTTCTATTTTACTACAATAGATTTTTAAAAAAAAAAAAAAAAAAGATTTTATTGATATATGTGAGTACACTCGTCATCAAACACCAGAAGAGGGCATCAGGTCACATTACAGATGGTTGTGAGCCACTGTGTGGTTTCTGGAAATGAAACTGAGGACAGCTGGAAGAGCAGTCAGTGCTCTTAACTCCTGAGCTTAATCTCTCCAGCCCCCTACAATGTACTTTTTCAAAGGGCTATTTTATGTTCTGTCCTCTATTCTGACAGTACTTAAATCTGCCTGCTTCCTCTGGGGAATAGAATATATACTCTTTATACTAGGCATCTCTTCCATAGAACTAAGATGTCACACTTTTCAGTATTGTTTTTTCTCGTCCCTCCACAAGCCTCAGTGGCTTCTTGGATGTTAAGGCTTTCCTGTAGCTCACTGTGTTAGTAACTAGTACAGGCCTAAGCAGCATTTACCAGGCACTGGGAATCGGAGGCATTTCCCACTGGGCACTGTTTTACTCACATGCCTTGTTTCATGGATTAGTTGTTGCGTTTGCAGTTTATGTGTATAGTGAGCAGACTGAGTATTGTTGCTGCCTGTCTTCCTGCTTGATACTTACCCTGTGTCCAGGGTCTGGTGAGTGTGGCTGAAAGCTGTCACTATATTCTTTTCATAGACTCCAGTGGAAGAAGTCCCAGCTGCCATTGCCCCATTTCAGGGGAGGGTACTGATTGGTGTGGGGAAGCTTTTACGAGTTTATGACCTGGGGAAGAAGAAGTTACTTCGAAAGTGTGAGAATAAAGTAAGTGTGCTGTTGGGCAGATTAATAGCACCAGTTCTTAAAATCATTTGAGAGTGTCTTGAAAAGGCAATCGGTAGCCTGGCCTTGTGGCACGCCTTTAATCCCAGCACTTGGGAGGCAGAGGCAGGCAGATTTCTGAGTTCGAGGCCAGCCTGGTCTACAGAGTGAGTTCCATGACAGCCAGGGCTATACAAAGAAACCCTGTCTCAAAAAAAAAAAAAAGAAAAAGAAAAAAAGAAAAGGCAATAGGTGATCTTATCTCTTGGTTCTTAGCTCTTCCAAAAGAGCTTCCTATCCTGAGTTAGAAGGAATTTAACTCAGAGAGTTAAACATATATTCTACGATTCACAGAAAATAGCTTCTGTAGGTGTTGTAGTGATCTCCCATTATCCAAGCATTAAGGAAGCCCAGGCAGTAGAGCAGTAAGTTCAAGGCCGGCCTGGGCTACATGGAGACCCTTTCTCAAAAAGCCAAACAAGGTGCCACAACATGGATCAACAGGTTAAGGCACTTGCCACCAACCTTGCTCGTGTTGGATTCCTGGGACCTTCATAGTGGACGGAGTCATACTCTGATGCCTTGTGTACACGGAGTGCACATACACAATTAAAGAAAAGCAATCCAAATAAGGACTGGTGCTGTAGCTCCGTGGGAATGTTTGCCCAACGTATGGCCATGTGCTTAAAACTCCAAAATCCCATTCCATCCTTGTTCCCAAAATAACTCATAATCCTCAGTACTTACTATAGATTGGTGTTCTTTGATGTATGCACATTGTTCTTTGATGTATGCACATTGTGCTGTAGTTAGGGAAAGCTGGGCTTTTCGTTTCTGAATTCAGGGATTACACAAATTGCCATTTTTGTTTTTCCCTAGCATATTGCCAATTACATATCTGGGATCCAGACAATTGGTCACAGGGTAATCGTGTCTGATGTCCAAGAAAGTTTCATCTGGGTTCGATACAAGCGTAACGAGAACCAGCTCATTATCTTTGCTGATGACACCTACCCCAGATGGGTCACCACTGCCAGCCTTCTTGACTATGATACTGTGGCTGGGGCAGACAAGTTTGGCAACATCTGTGTGGTGAGTTGATGTCGGTTCTTTGGGTGGCCATGATATATGGGAAAGCTGGCTCAGTTTGTGGGGTGTTTAAACAAAGGAAGAAGGATTAAATCTTTATGTTCAAGGCATCTGACCTCTCTTGGAAACCTCTTAGGCCCTGGTTCACCTTCATCCTGTTCACAGAACAGGAGTCAATAGTAATGAGTTCAAGCCAGTTCAGTGGCACACGCAAGAGACAAGGTCTTTGACCCTGTCTCATAATATAAAGATGAGCTTAGTTTGAGCTACATTTATTTTTAACCTTTTGCTAAACTCTTATGTGGTTTTCAGCCCAGCCTGATTTCTCAGTCTGTGGTCTGTCGTTGCTCTAAACAGTGTTGGGCCCTTGTTTGTGGCTTATTCTCTGTGGCTTCTCACTTCTTAAGCAGCAGGAGACAGGCTTAAGCCTCTGACCAGGTTGCTTGCTAAGATTCAGGGCAAACTCATTCTTGGTGAGCTGTGTAAGCTTGCAGGGGACTCGGTCTAAGACTGCATCTCTTCTCTGTAGGTGAGGCTCCCGCCTAACACCAACGATGAGGTGGACGAAGACCCCACTGGGAACAAAGCCCTGTGGGACCGGGGCCTGCTCAACGGGGCTTCACAGAAGGTGAGATTGCACAAAGGTCCAAAGAAGCCGTACACTGGGCGATATACTGAGATGTTCAAATGGTGTTTATATCACCTATCTTAGGATTTTTATTACTGTGGAGAGACACCATGACCACAGTAACTCATAAAGGAAAACATTTAATTGGGGCCGTCTTACAGTTCAGAGGTTTAGTCCATTTTCAGCATGGCAAAAAGCATGGCAGTACTCAGACATCGTGCTGGAGAAGTAGCTGAGAGTTCTACTTCTAGATCCTCAGGGAGCAGTAAGAGAATGTCACCCTGGGTGTGACTTGGGCTTCAGATACCTCAAAGCCCATCCCCTAGCAACACACTCCTTCCAACAAGGCCACACCTCCTAATACTGCTAGTCCCTGTGTGGCTTCCTTTTTTTAAAGATAGAATTCCAAGCCAGGCATGGTAGCGCACGCCTTTAATCCCAGCACTCAGGAGGAAGAGGCAAAGGCAAGCAGATTTCTGAGTTCGAGGACAGCCAGGGCTATACAGAGAAACCCTATCTCGAAAAAAAAAAAAACAAAAAAAACCAAACTGGTGAATGGTGCTAGGCTGTGGCTCAGTTAGTAGTGTTTGCCTGACATTCATGTGTGAGGCCCAGGGTTCCGAACATCTCTAACAGTGCAGGGGGAGAGGTGTGTGACTGACAGGCCTGGGAGCTCTTAGGAATACAAAAAAGAACTGGAAAACAAAGTTACCAAACTGTTTTTGATTTGCAGGCAGAGGTCATCATGAACTACCACGTTGGGGAGACAGTGCTGTCGTTACAGAAGACCACACTGATCCCTGGAGGCTCAGAGTCCCTTGTTTATACCACTTTATCTGGAGGAATTGGCATCCTTGTCCCTTTCACGTCTCATGAGGTCGAGTCCCATGTTGCCCTTACCTCATCTCTCCTCACATTGTTTCTTGGTGTTGAATCTGCCTCAAACGGCAAGCCTTTGCTTACAATTAGGAGTGTTCTAGAAATTGTTTAAAATAACACATAAGGTACCTACAAAACAGAATCCTGCGTTCTTTTAGGAAGGTCTTTCATACTGTGGTATAGACAGAGAGGTGTATTCTGACCCCAAAGCATCAGAGTAGCAGTCCACAAACTAAGAATGATGGTCTATATGGCTGTCTGGTGAGACGATTGCCCAGCAAGAATGGGTGGCTTGGAGTTGGGCATGATGGCACATACCCATAATCCCAACACTAAGTGGGCTGCGTCAAGGGGATTTCAAGTTGAAGGCCAGACTGGGCTGTGTAATGAGACCCTGGCTCTTAAAAACTAGATGTCTTATCTGTACTGCAAGTCACTTCTTTCTTAGAGATAGAATCTGTTTCTTCCATTAGGACCATGACTTCTTCCAGCATGTTGAAATGCACCTGCGGTCTGAGCATCCCCCTCTTTGTGGCCGGGACCACCTCAGCTTTCGTTCTTATTATTTCCCTGTTAAGGTAAGTTGGAAAAAGGAATCCTGTGCCCATTCACGGGCCTTTTCTGTTGGCCTTTGTTTCTTAAGATTCAGATAGTTCTTGTCGAAGGGACGTGGTGATGCTTCTGTTCAACACTGAGGTAGAAAGATCATGATCATGTTCCAGATTCATCTGTGATATCTATATAACCTGTATTTAAAGATAAAAACAGGGTTGGGTTTTATTCAGTGATGGAATATTTGCTTAGCATGCACATGACCCTGGATATATATTCATTCATTCTCTCTCTTTCTCTAACTCAGGTCCCAAGAGATGCTCTACAGTTGAGGGACATGCTTCTCTCTCTCTCTCTCTCTCTCTCTCTCTCTCTCTCTCTCTCTCTCTCTCTCTCACACACACACACACACACACACACACACACACACACACACACACGCCAGCCCTTAGTGGAAGAGCATCGAGGAATGGGTTAATAAGGACGTGGTTGGTGGTAATCCTTTCTAGAAGGCAGACAAAAAGCTGCACTGGGTTTTGTCATTGTGAACCCTGACTACTGGGGTGGGGGTGGAGTGTCACCTTAGACCCCCTTTTTCTTTGGACATCTTAACTTTGTTCTCCTCCCACTCTTCCTTGTCTTAGAATGTAATTGATGGAGACCTTTGTGAGCAGTTCAACTCCATGGAGCCCAACAAGCAGAAGAACGTCTCTGAGGAGCTGGACCGAACCCCACCTGAAGTGTCCAAGAAGCTGGAGGATATTCGGACCCGCTATGCTTTCTGAACCGTCTTTATCTGGGGGCTTGCCAGAGAGTCCCTCTTCTGTTCCTATCACTAGTGTCTGGCTTTTGCCACACGGCAGGAGAAAAGTGATGTAGTATTTAAGACTGCATTGTTAAAGCCAGTAGCTCTGCACCCTCAACTCTTCCTTTGAATGACTGGTTCCCTACAGTTGACACTGAAGTCTCTTTGAACATAGTGTGTGGCCCTGGGCTTCGGTATGGAACACACTTTTCCTTATTCCCAAAGCCACCCCCCTGCATTGTGTAATTTCCAGCTCTTGGCTACTTTTGTACACATTCTTAATTTCCATTTTCCTGTAAATACAGTTTTGTACAATGTTGCTTTGAGAGATGGAGGAGGCAGCTAAGGCGCAGCCAGGCTGGTTGCAGTGTGGCACAGCTCTGCCCTCGGAACCCTCCAGGATATATAAAACTAGTTTTTAAGGTGTCCAGCATGTGTGTGGTTTTTGTTGTCTTGTTTTTTAGTCTTTTCCTGGGAGTGAGAATTCTGGAGAAAGGCTTGAGCCCTAATTAGAACAGTAACTGGATCTTTTACATCTTTGTTCTTGTGTGGACATCATGGCTCTAGTGGTTTCTTAGTGTGTCTTGGTTCTTTGCTGTGGAGATAGAACATGAGTTCACTGATCATGTAAATGTAACCCCACTACTCATGGATATTGAAGAGGGTGTTTTTCCTTTCCCTCAGGTTTTTGCCACTGAAATCTTGGCATGTTATATTTGGCACAATTCCCAGTTAAGGAGTCTGATTCTGATTTCACAGTGCTTTCTTAAATGGCTCCTGAAAATTTGGGCCTGGTGACTAGGAGTGACTGAGGACAGATATACCTATATCCTAGCCTCGCCTGGAGATAGTCATGTGGGCCCTGCATAGAAACATGGATGACCTGGAGGGGAGTGTCTACAGCGCATGTTTGGGGAGATTGCAGATTAGCCTTGTGGGGTCGGCATATAAGGAAGGACTTGGCATTCTGGCCAAAAGTGGACTTATTTCAGAAAAGACATCATTGGAAGTTCCTCCTGGCTAGCTTTATGGGAAGCCCTAATCTTTAGCACATTGAACCTGGAGATTGCCCCAGGTTGCCACTGGTCTCAATAATAAATTTGAATTCCCCCACTCTCCTGCCTAAATGGACTAAACTTTCTACATCTCTCAACCAGGTAAGACCCAGACTGGGAATAGCTACACATAACATTGTTTTTTGGGATATGGGGGTCTCTAATGCAGGCTGGCCCAGACCCTCAGAAAGTGACTAGCTACTCTGCTACTGCCTTTTTTTTTTTTTTTTGGTTTCTAGACAGGGTTTCTCTGTATAGTGCTGGCTGTCCTGGAACTCACTCTGTAGACCAGGCTGGCCTCGAACTCAGAAATCCGCCTGCCTCTGCTTCCCGAGAGCTGGGATTAAAGGCGTGCACCACCACGCCCGGCCCTCTGCTACTGCCTTTTAAGAGCTGGAGAGTTGCAGGCATGGACCAGAACTGCACCTTGGAGTCCAGAAACCATCCTCTGAATCTCTGATCATGGCCTGGGGCGGGCATTAAGGAACCTCCCTCAGTGTTGCTGGGAATTGAGGCTCAGCTGTTGGCGTGTGCATAGAGCTTTGCATTGGGGATACCAAGTTCATTTTTCACCTAACTGCATCCCTGACTCGATGGATGGCATCAGACTGGGACTCTGGCTTCAGTGCCAGCATTCCTCGGTCTCTTTCCTCGAGTAGGTCTAATAGAGGTAACTCCTACTGCGGTAGCAGCTGTTTAAGGAGAAACACTTAGAAAAAGACCCAGAATCCAGGTTTGTCAACACTGGGCCTGCACTGCCCATTGGTTTGTTAGTTACCAAGGCAAGGAAGGGCAGTTCTCCAATGTCAAGCTGAAGGCTTGAGTATGGAAGAGGACCTACTGCCCAAGGACCTATAAAAGATGTTAGCAGGAGTCACCACTCCTGACACGTAGCTTTTAATCCCAGCCCTTGGATACAAACACTGGCAGACCTTTCTTTGCATTCCAGGTCAGCTAGGGCTCTATACAATGAGACCCTGTTTAAAACACACACAAACTCAAAACATTTCTAACAGGTGGGGCTGAATGACTTGTTTAAGGGTACCACCATGGCTCTGTGAGTGGACTGAGCAAGCAGGTAAAAAGGAAGCTACCTCAGCCTTGTTAGACCTCGGAGAGGCTATTGGGGACTGAGAAAAGGAGGGTCACATCGGGACCCTGAGTCATTACTTTACTCCTCCCTCTGTAAATCCCCTGCTACTTGGATCTAAGAAGGCTGCTCAGCGGCCTTCCCTTTCCCCTGACCTCACAGGGCAGAGGGTTTGCAGATGTTGCTTCCTTTGGAAGATCTCTTGCCAAGAATAGCATTCCTGTGGGGAGGGGGTTCAAGTTGGCCTGTGCCTGGAATGTTGCTGTTGTGGGTTTGTGTAAATGCATGCTAGCAGGACAGCTGCTGGAGCTGGGAATGTACTCCTGGCTCCCTGGCTCACAGGGAGAGAAAGGGCTGATACTCAGGATGTTGGCTGCTCCCAGCCTTTCTTGAGAGCCGGAAATGCTGAGGTGTTTTTTTTTTCTTTCATCCACCCGGGCTTTCAGGATCTGTTAATTCCTTGGTTCTGTTTTCTATTCAAAGTAGAAATGCCGTGGTGTTTGCATGAATCACCCAGTCGCTCATCTACATATGAAATACTGTATGTGTGTGTATATTTTAAGTTTATGCATGCTTAAAATTAATCTCTTGAAAGCTTGTTCAAAAAAATGCTGTGGGAGAGCAGATAGCTCAGTGTGGGGCACATGGTAGCAGTTCAGTGAACACTTAAACCTGTGGCTGTTGGTTTTTGTATTTGGGGTCCTGAGTTCTAGTGAACTGAAAACAGCACACGCCAGCAGAGCTGCTTCTTGGGAAACTTGAAAAGCCAGCATTGGAAATGTTGCTGGACCCTGCCGAAGTACCAGCTGTGTTCTTAGTCTGTTCTGTCCCTAGCTTGGAGGGGAGGGTGTGGGTAACCTGACATTCTCCCACTCAGGACCGTGAGCAGAGTCTTGAAGCCTTGAACCTAGAAGGACTTAGGGCCATGTCTGATTTCCTCGGGTCAGAAAGCTTGGGAACTTAAAGGGGGGGTGGGGGGAGGACAGAAATCCCAAGTCTAAAAGCTGAGGCATGTCACGTTAGGAAATAAGAGGGCTGGCTGCTCTTCCGAAGGTCCCGAGTTCAAATCCCAGCAACCACATGGTGGCTCACAACCATCCGTAACGAAATCTGATGCCCTCTTCTGGAGTGTCTGACAGCTACAGTGTACTTACATATAATAAATAAATATTTAAAAAAAGGAAATGAGAAGAAACATAGAAACATGTCACCATGGCTCTTGACCCAACATAGGACTTATCTAGGTATCAGAATAGACAACTGGTAACAGCTTTAGAAAACGGACAGATGAACATCTGCCTTGAGGTGGCTGAAGGGCAGTCTTCACCATACCCTGTCAGAATCCTGAGGTGGCCTGCCTCCGTTTCTGGCCCTTTCCTGGCTCACACATTTATAGCCCACAGACCCACCCAGCAGGCACAGCCCCTTCTGAGAGACTAATTGTTGAGATTTTCCTTGCTGGGTTTTGTTTTTACATTTTATTTAGTGGGCATATATAGACATGTGCATAATCTCTTATGTGTGGGACTTTCAGATCAAACAGGTTTTCAGGCTTGGCAGCAAGTCCGTTTACTTGCTGCATCATCTCTGCAGCCCAAGAGTTGGTCTTTGATAAGGTTTGGGGAGAGTTTCATAGACTCCTTTTGAAAGGCTGTAGTAACCTGTGTGACTGGGACAAGTGCTAATATTTACTATGGGCTTCAGGGACTGTGGTGCTGTTCGAGAGACACACACTGGGGACTCTGGCCTTTAAGGAGGCCAGGCTGTAACTAGAGAAGGCAGCTTTGCTCATGAAACTTGGAGAAACATCTGCTAGAGGCCATGTGGCAAAGAAATCTGTGGAAAAGCAGTTGACAGTGGCGTCTGATGACTTGGATGTGGCTGTGGTAACAGAAGTGTTGACTGTCCTGAGCTCTGCAAGGCCTGATACCATCTTCATCCTGAATCACCAGCCTATCAACTGAGCCCTTGGAGGAGAGAAAGGTAATCACACCAGGTTCAGAGACTCAAGAGTGGCATCTTGTGGCTGTGTCCCCATCTTTACCTCTTGTGCCTGACAGAAGAGCCTTGACAGCTTTTGTGCAGGGCCTTTGTGGTGTGGTCCGGGTAGCTACTGCAGGGGTGGGGGTGGGGGGTGGAGAGTTAACTGGGTGCATACCCGTGCCCGGGGTGGGGGGTGCATACCCGTGCCCGGGGTGGGGGTGGGGGGTGCATACCCGTGTGGGCACATTGTCTTCCTGCAAGTTCAGGGAATCCAGTTCTCTCAATCTAATTAAGAAAGCCTTTCTTGAACAACACCATTCATTAGCATTTAGAATAGGGCAAGGCCTTGTGTCCAGGCCAGCATTCCCAGACTATAAGCTCTGTGGAGTTCCTTGAGTGGCCCTTTACTGAGTGAGAGGCTGTGTTTAACTTGAGGAAAGCAAGCCTTCCTCCCTTGTTGATAGTGATGCTTTCAAAACACCACCACCACCACCATTACTAGGTCTAGCGGTGGAAGAGCTGAAGGATCCTTCAGGGGATGGGGGTCTCCACCCGTAACTACTCCCAAAAGAGTGGTGGCACACGCCTATATCATTGCACTATAAAGTCAATCTCTAGACTAATTTGAAGCTAGCCTGGGCTACAACTGGAATTCTCATTTTTTATAAAAGGTTGGCAAAGAAAGAGATGCTGTCCCTGCTGCATAGGGCCTCGTCACTATTACCAGGAAAGCAAAAGTGACTATGTCTGCAGGTGTGGCTCGGTGTCTTCAGAGGTTCCCATGAGGGTTGTCTCAGGCTTTGTGGTTAGACCTCAGTAACCAGCTGTGTGTGTCCTTGGGCAAACTACCTCCCTACGCTCAGGTCTGTCTGTAGACGGGTTAACTGGAGCCAAAAACAAAAAAAAAAAACAAAAAAAAAACAAACAAACAAACAACAAAAACAAAAAAAATACCTCTCCTAGGTCCCATCAGCTGTACTCAGTTGTGTAATCAAAGAGGTATTGCAGATATTCAGGAGACAACCTGGAGTTTTCCCCTAAAAACCAGTCCAACCTACATAGAAACTAAAGATACCCCCAGATTCTAAAGACAGCCCATATTCACCCTCAGGGCTATATAGCCCCTTGCCTTAACTGCGTTTGATTCTCCCTCCTACTCCACACTCCAAGACAGGCTGGGACCACGTGGCCCCGCCCTACCCTGCCCTTGTTGGCTCCGGTTCTAGAATCAAATCTGAGCTGCTGTAGCTTGTGTCCCCCGCCCTCTGAGAAGACTGTAGGCTGAACACGACCAGCCTGTCCCACATAGCATTTACTGCCACGGCCCCAAGGCACCTGCTCCAGGCCTTGAGCTGCTCAAAGCTTCCAGCGACCGACCCGACCCGACCCGTAGAAGCCCACGTCCTGGCAGGTGAGCGGGTAAGCAGAATTGATGGGTTTCTTTCACAAGGCTGCTCCCTCCCTGTCACGGTCTCTGATGGATGTCTTTTCCTCGCCCGATTTAACAGCCGGAGAGACTTGAGCCCCAGTCGATAAGGTGCTGGCTAAGAAACTCTGAAAAATGGTATGAACTCTGCTGCGGGGTTTTTGTGGGGTTTTTTTCCTTTAAAAAAATTTTTTTTTCAACCTATGATTTCACAGCCTTACGGGAGAAAAATAGAGCTGTATAACTATCAAATTGACTTACCTGTGTTTCCGTCCGGGTTCTGTCAGTTGGCAAATGCACTCTCTGAATTGCTTTTGGCTTCCTGGAACTGAACATTGTTTTAGCTCTTTACACCTTATTGTGCCATGTGCATGAATTATTACTTGTATGAACTTCCTTGTCAAAAATTAATTGAGGCTAGCTGGCAGGGTGAGGCACTCCGGTAATGCCAGCAAGTGGGAGGTGGAGGTGGGAGAATTAGTCACCCTTGGTTACTTAGCAAGTTCAAGGCCAGCCTCAAATTAAAAAAAAAAAAAAAAAAACTTTAAAAGAAAGGGTCGGGCATGGTGGTGCATGCCTTTAATCCCAGCACTGGGGAGGCAGAGGCAGGCGGATTTCTGAGTTCGAGGCCAGCCTGGTCTACAAAGTGAGTTTCAGGACAGCCAGGGCTACACAGAGAAATGCTATCTTGGAGAAAAGAAAAAAAAGGAAAACACAGGGCAGGGGAGAGAAGTGTTTGCAGGGTGCTGAGGACCTGAGTTCTTTCTCTAGAAGAAACCCTGGGCATGGTGGCATGTAATCCCTGTGCTGGGGAGGTGGATTCTTGGGGCTTGCGGGCTGGGCAGTCAAGCCTGCTTGGCTAGTTCCAGGCCAATGAGAGACCCTGTCTCAAAGAAAGGTGGGCAGTGACTAAGGAATGGTACATAAAATGATTCTCTGCCCTCTGCATTGCAAAACACACACACACACACACACACACACACACACACACACACACAGAGAGAGAGAGAGATTGCATAGGTAAACCAGTGTTTCAGAAACTAGAATGAAGTGCTTCTACTTTTATATTTTGCTTTTTGTTTGGTTGGTTGATTGGTTGGTTCGTTTTGGGTTTTTTTGAGACAGGATTTCTCTGTGTAGCCCTGGCTGTCCTGGAACTCACACTGTAGACCAGGCTGGCCTCGAACTCAGAAATCTGCCTGCCTCTGTCTCCCAAGATGTGGGATTAAAGGCGTGCACCACTGCCCGGTTTTTTGTTTTGTTTTGTTTTGTTTTGTTGTTTTTGTTTTTATTAAACAGGGTCTTACTGTATAGCCTTGGCTGCCCTGGAACTTGCTATGTAGACCAGGCTAGCTTTAAACTCTGCCTGTATCTGCCTCTATACCTGGCAATAACCATTATTTTAACAATCTACGTGGTGTTTGCCACATTCACAAACTCATCTCAGAATGACTTTGGTCCCGGTGAAGTTCAGTTGTTCCTAGAATGTTTTTGCAACCAGCAACTTGGCTTCCATGGAAGACTGTGAAAATAAATTCCATCTCAGTGAACATATTCAAACCACCACCACATCACCTCAGCCGCCTTCCACAGCATAGACCTAGGAGGTTTCAGGAGGAGCTGAGACACACCTCAGGAAGCCTCTAGGTGCCTCTTCTGGTCTGCTGTGGTGGATTGCATGGTAAACATGTGGTGCCTCAGCTAAGCTGGATGGATCCCATGCACTTTGCACCTCTTGCTGGGTCTGGCAGGCCATGGGCTCTCACTACATACACCTCAGGTGCCTTTCCTGTGACATGGACACCTGTGCAGAGTTGGCAATGAGCCACCAGAAGTAAACATCTGTCTTTGTCCAAGCTTCGGGGAAGGTGCCAGAGCAAACATCAGAGACAGGTAGAAAGATGCGTTCAAGCCGGGCAGTGGTGGCGCGCATGCCTTTAATCCCAGCACTTGGGAGGCAGAGGTGGATTTCTGAGTTTGAGGTAAGCCTGGTCTACAGAGTGAGTTCCAGGACAGCCAGGGCTACACAAAGAAATCCTGTCTCAAAAAAACAAACAAAACAAAACAAAACAAAAAACAACAAAAACAACAAATAAACAAAACGAAAGACAGATGGGTTCATTTTCTCAGCCCAAATAGCTCCTTTTGATCTTTTTTAGCCTCTTCTTCAGAGCTTACTCTCCACCCAGAATAAATACCTGGGGCAAAGAGCAAGGACAGCTTTTTGACAGTGCTCATATTGCATGTGGGCCAGCTCCCTCGTGCTATTATAGGACATAGTTATTTATTTCTGGTCCCCTGATGCTCCAGTGTGGTGGGTGGGGACTTTTACTCTCAGGGGATTTTTTTTTTCCAGGAAAGAATTGGGACCAATGTTACACCGTGTTTAATAACTTGGCTTGTATGTGCACAGCAAGCTGATCTTGAACATTCACCTAAAGTAATGACTCTGTACCTTGATTTGAATATAAAATAGATGTTAGAAAGAATATTGGGAAACAGAGGTGGTATGAATGACGCGTCTAGCATATTTCATGCCTCGGAAGCATCCAAAGGGCTCTTCCAGTAGGGGACTTTCCCTGGGCTATTACTAAGCTGAACAGGATGAGAAGGTCTGGGAAGAGCATGTTCTCTGCCCTTTGAACAGAATTAAGGCTGGGTGGCTGACAAGGGCTGACTCACTTTGTTAAACTTTTTTTTATTTTAATCCCCTGCCTTTCCTGAGAAAAGCTGGATGTGAGGGTCAAACCTCCTTTGGTGACCCTCAGGCTCAGGCCTCCTTCCCCTTCAAATTAGCAAAGCCATCCTTCATTTCTGTCTCAGTTACTTTTCCATTGCTGTGGTAAGACCCCGTGACCAAAGCAATTTAGACATGAGTTCAACTGGGCTTGCATTTCTGGGGTATTAGAATTTGTAATGGCAGAACAAAAGGATGGTGATGGATGGCCTGAGCAGCAGCTGAGAGTTCACATCTGGATCTTTGAGGCAGGAGGCAGACAGCACACTAACTACAAACAACAGAGCCCACCCCCAGTGACATACTTCCTTGCCTTAGACCTCACCTCTTAGTCCTTCCTAATAGTCCCACAAACTGGGATCAAGTACTCAAATGCCCAAAACTTATGGTAGACAGACATTTCATTCAAACCCTCAGACCCCCTCAGCCACCTACCACAGCTCAGGCCTATGAGGTCCAGAAGGAGCAGAGAGACACCCCAGGAAGCCTGTAGGTGCCTCTCCTGGTCCCCACTGCACAGCTGGTGTGATGGATTTCAGGGGGAACAGGTGATCCTCAGCTAAGCTGGATGGATCCCATGCATTTTCCACCTCTTGCTGGGTCTGGCAGGCCATGGGCTCTCACTACATACACCTCAGGTGCCTTTCCTGTGACATGGACACCTGTGAAGAGTTGGCAGTGAGCCACCAGAAGTAAACATCTGTCTTTGTCCAAGCTTCGGGGAAGGTGCCAGAGCAAACATCAGAGACAGGTAGAAAGATGCGTTCAAGCCGGGCAGTGGTGGCACACGCCTTTAATCCCAGCACTTGGGAAGCAGAGGCAGGCGGATTTCTGAGTTCAAGGCCAGCCTGGTCTACAGAGTGAGTTCCAGGACAGCAAGGGCTACACAAAGAAACCCTGTCCCCCCCCCCCCCAAAAAAGGAAAGAAAGATAGAGGCGTTCATTTTCTCAGTCCACAAACTTATGAGGGAAGCTGGTCATAGTATTGAGAACCCAATGTGGGGAGGGGGATCCTCTGTCTTTGAGATAGGTGTGTAGCTTGTATGTAGAAAGTGGGGACAGTGACCCTGTCCTCTGGGTCTTGGGGAAAGCTCTGTTGAAGACTGCAAGAAGCTCACTAGGCAGAGACTGGGAGGAAGGAACAGGAACAGCGGTGACTAACAGAGTGGGGTTAGGATGACAAGTTCTGGTGGCTTCCAAACTGGACAAGGGAAAGGGGCAGACAGAGGGAAGCATGAGATGGGTCAGTGGGAGCCAGGCTGAAGAACACAGGAGAAGCAAAAATTGCAACTTGACTTCAGTAGGTAGCTTTTTTTTAAAGATTTATTTATTTATTTATTTATTTATTTATTTATTTAATGTATGTGAGTATACTATAGCTATACAGATGGTTGTGAGCCTTCATGTGGTTGTTGGGAATTGAATTTTAGGACCTCTCTGGTCAACTCTGCTCGCTCAGTCTCTGCTCACTCTGGTCCAAAGATTTATTTATTATTATACATAAGTAGACTGTAGCTGTCTTCAGAAGCACCAGAAGAGGGTGTCAGATCTCATTATGGGTGGTTATGAGCCACCATGTGGTTGCTGGGATTTGAACTCAGGACCTTTGGAAAAACAGTCAGTGCTCTTATTCGCTGAGCCATCTCACCAGCCCCAGTAGGTAGCATTTAAGGAGGCACTGAGGTCCTATGCTGACAGCTTCTAGGGCTGGGATAGGATTGGGGGCCTGGAATGGGTCCAGCCTTCTACCCTGTCTCAGGGGCTTTGGTGCAGAGCTGCAGAGAGTGGGAGCCCTCAGGAAAGGCCTGGCACAAGGAAGCCTGGCCTGCGACATGGATCGTGGGACTTTGAGGGATCTGGTTCTAGTCCCTCTGCCAGAGCACGTGATTCTCTTTAGATGACAGTCGGGGATGAGGAGGGACCTTACAGCTCTTTGGGAAGTTTGTAGAAGATCTCTAGAAGCCACAGATACTGCGGTCTCTATTCTAAACCCCTGCTCCTGAGACTTCACTGTCCTGGGCTGTCTTGGCTTTGGGAGGAAGAGGCATGTCTGAAAATGCAGTCTGGAACCTTAAATCTGGAAGAGACTCTGGAAATCTGAGAACTCTGGCCCCAGGCCTGGAACAATCCAGAGGGGTTCTGTGTACTTGTGTTATGCATGCCCGTGTGTGTGTGTGTGTGTGTGTGTGTGTGTGTGTGTGTGTGTATGAGAGAGAGAGAGAGAGAGAGAGAGAGAGAGAGAGAGAGAGAGAGAGAGAGAGAAGCACGTCCCTCAACTGTAGAGCATCTCTTGGGACCTGAGTTATATTTGGCCTGGGAACCTCTTAAGATTCCAGAATTGCTCTAGGCTTTTGGCAGCCCAGAAGGACCTTGTCCAGGATGGGGGTTGTACATGGGTTGGGACAGGTTCTGATGATGAGTCTGAAAAGTCAGACAGATAGGGACTTCCTGACTGCTACAGAGGAAGATCACCCCCCTCCACTTTAAACCAACCTTCCTTCCTTCCTTCCTTCCTTCCTTCCTTCCTTCCTTCCTTCCTTCCTTCCTTCCTTCTATCTTCTTTCTTTCTTTCTTTCTTTCTTTCTTTCTTTCTTTCTTTCTTTCTTTCTTTCTTTCTTTGAGTTATTTTTATTTGCTGTTTATATAAGTACACTGTTGCTGTCTTCAGACACACCAGAAGAGGGCATCAGATCCCATTACAGAAGATTGTGAGCCACCTTATGGTTGTTGAGAATTGAACTCAGGAAGAGCAGTCAGTGCCCTTAACCAATGAGCCATCTCTCCAGCCCCCACTTTAAACATTTCCAGGGTATCTGCCCATCAGCTTTCACAGCCCAAGAAAGGCCTAACTGGCCGGGCGTGGTGGCGCACGCCCTTAATCCCAGCACTCAGGAGGCAGAGGCAGGCGGATTTTACAGAGAAACCCTATCTCAAAACAAAACAAAACAAAACAACAAAAAAAAGAAAGGCCTAACTGTAACCCAAGATTCCAAAACCAGGACCCAGTCTCTTGTCTGGCCTGGTCACTCAGGTGTCCTCTAAATCTTCCCCTACCCCCAGCTCATCAACCCTCCTTCATCCTCAACAGCCAGCATGCTCCCGCTTAACCGCTGAGCCAACTCTCCAGCCCTGCTCTCGGTTCTTTTGCTAGACCATACGCTAATAATTTTCAAAAAAAATTTTTGAGGCACCACTGCTTGTGGGTCCCATGTCTCCACATCCTTATTGAAGTTTATTTTCCAGAGGCAGGCGGATTTCTGAGTTCGAGGCCAGCCTGGTCTACAAAGTGAGTTCCAGGACAGCCAGGGCTATACAGAGAAATCCTGTCTTGAAAAAAAAAAAAAAAGTTTATTTTCTGGCAGTCACTGTTGATAATAGCCACCCTGGTGTAAGTATGGTGTCTCTGTAAGGCATTTATTTATTTATGTTTCCATGGTGACTAATGATTGACCTTTTTATATGCACGTTGTCTGTTTGTGCATGATCTTTATCAAACTATCCATGTTTTAATTAAAACCATTGCCATGTTTAATTAAGTTGTTATAGGAAGGAGTTTTTTTTTCTAAAACAGTGTTTAGCTTTGGCTGTTCAGCAACTTGATATGTAGATCCGCCTGTCTCTGCCTCCCGAGTGCTGGGATTAAAGGTGTGCACCACCACGCCTGGCTTTTACTGCTTTTTAGGGTATGAGAATATGAGAGATCAGGGGTTGGCATGCTGGCTCAGCAGGCAAAGGGGCTTTCTTCCAGGCTTGATGATCTGAGTTGAGTCCCCAGGAACCACAGGTTAGCAGGAGAGAGCAAACTCCCGAAAAATGTCCTTCCACCATCACCCCCCACACACACACACACACACTAACTAAATCTGATGATTTTAAAGCCGCTCATTCAGAAATACATAAGAAGAGCCGTTTATCTTCAGTTCCAAATGAGCAACCTAGCTAGCCCGACATCCACCTCTCTCCAGCCCCAGGCTCCTGAGTTCTAAACTTACAAACCTGTGTAACTTTCTTGGCTTTGATGGCTCATCACCTCTTATACACACTATAAATGTACATGAACTGTCAGCAAGGACTTAAAGTGTGGTTTCTCATGCTGAAGGCCTGTGATGGAGCCACTCCCCCACCCTGATGCTGGCTTTTTCTCCCAGGCTCTACAAGGACTCATAGCGGCTTTCTTCAGGATAGACAAAGACAGAAGCAACAGAAGCAAAGGTCTATGGACAGATGAAACAAACGCATAGGTATATGTATACATATACATATACATATACATATACATATACATATACATATACATATACATATACATATACCATATCTTTCAACTTGAAGAAGAAAGCCCTGCCACATGCTTGCTACTGCTATGATTAGGCAACCATGCTTGGAGTAGTGAGAGTTCCCCAGTATTAGGGACACAGGATCACTTGGCCACAGCCTTCCTACGATTCCTCTCTTTCAGCACCTGACAGTATGTCATGGAGATGCCTGTAAATACAGATCTCTGTCGTCTTTTCAGGTGGATGAATTTAGAATACTCCAGCCCACCACTGTTCTGAACAGTGCTGAGGCACTGGCTTTATTTGTCCCCAAATAAGTATTATTTCATCTTTAAGAAGCTGACTTTCAGAACTTGGGGACTATATGTGTTCCTCTTCACAGGAGTCACCTAGAAGCCTGATTCCTTAATCTCAAGCCTCTGCCAGTCTTCAATGGGGAGAGGCAAGGGACAAGGGACAACCACGAAACACATGTTCGCTAGCATCGTGGGGTGAGGGCGTCATGGGCAAAGGCAGATGTGGTGGGCAGGGTTTGGGAGTTGGGCTTGGTCAATGCTCCTGGCTCCTTGCAAAACTCCAGTCAGTCTCCTCCATCTCACATATGGAGAAATGAGACCCAGATAGCCCCAATTGACCCAGGATCAGGCAGGTGGGAAGTGAGAAGACAGAGATAAGGGAGGACATTGGACAGGCCTGCTCAGCCTAGACCACTCCATCACCTAGGCTGCCTCAATGACCTCATTGGAGTCTAGAACCTTTGTGGCACCCAGTCTCTCTTATCACATGGTAATCCAGGAGTCACCTGGCAGATCCTGGCCCATCAGATAACTAAGCCAGCCCTGAGGCCAAACTCCTACCTGCCCAAGTAGGTCTAGCTTCAAGTCTTAGTTTCAGGGAAATCTGAGGGTTGGAGTTAGTTTTACAGTTCCACCAGCTCCTCTCTACTCTGGCAGGCTTTGAATGGTGGGGCCTCTCAGGGAACGCTGACCAGTAGGGCAGTGAGGAGGGGACAGAAAATCGGACAGCTGCAGACAGCCTTGGGCTTGAATCCTAGTTATTCTTCCTGCTGTCCTCAACACTGGTACCATGGAGCCATAAACTGGAATGAAAATGACATCTCTACAGACTACATTGTGGCTATGAAGATGGCTATTGAGAGAGAGAGAGAGAGAGACAGAGAGAGACAGTGACAGAGACAGAGAGAAACAGAGAGACAGACAGAAAGACAGGCACACATGCAGGGGGGGAGCAATATGGAGAGAGAGAGATTGGAAATTTGTGCACTGTTGGTGCAAGGGAACACTGACCATTCCATAAACGAAGGAAAAATTACCATCTCCAGCTATTTCACATATGAATATATGCTGAAAAGAATTATAAGCGGGCTGGTGAGATGGCTCAGCGGGTAAGAGCACCCGACTGCTCTTCCGAAGGTTATAAGTTCAAATCCCAGCAACAACATGGTGGCTCACAACCATCCGTAACGAGATCTGGCTCCCTCTTCTGGAGTGTCTGAGGACAGCTACAGTGTACTTACATATAATAAAATAAAGTAAATCTTTAAAAAAAAAAGAATTATAAGCAGGGTCTTCAAGAGGTATTTATACACCCATGTTCATAGTGTGTTCACATTCTTATTAGCCAAGAGGTAAGAAGCAACCTACTATTCCACAGAGGAATTGGAGAAGTCAGATGGGACATATCTATGCACAGAGATACTATTCAGCCTTAAGAAGGAAGGAAATGGGTCAGGTGGTGGTGGTGCACACCTTGAATCTTAGCACTCTGGAGGCAGAGGGAAGAGTATCTCTGTGAGTTTGAGGCCAGCTTGGCCTACAGAGCAAGTTCCAAGATAGTCAGGGCAACAGAGAGAAACCCTGTCTTGAAAAATGAAAAAGAAGGAGAAGGAGGAAGAGGAGGAGGAGGAGGAGGAAGAGGAGAAGGAGAAGGAGGAGAAGGAGAAGGAGAAGAAGAGAGAGAGAAAGAAAGAAAGAAAGAAAGAAAGAAAGAAAGAAAGAAAGAAAGAAAGAATTAATTCACTGAGTGAAATAAGCCAAACACAAAAGGATAAAAACTGTATGATCCACAGGGCTAGAGAACCAGAAAGAGTGGAAGCAGTATTTCAGTTGTGGATACAGGTTGGGGACAGGAGTGGCACCACAACATGAATGTTCAATGCCGCTGAACTGTGCACTGAAAAATGACTAAAATGGGAAGCTGAGGATTACCTGTAATGCTCTTCTCCTGCCTTCAGCTGCCAAGTGCTGGCCTCATCCAGGCCACTAAGTGCTGGCCTCATCCAGGCCACCATGCCCCGTTTACAGTGCTGGGATTAACCCTGGGGCTTTGTGCTTGTTAGGCAAGCGCTCTACAGACCAAGCCACATCTCCTGTTCTTCTTAGCATTTTTTTTAAACCACAATTTTACAAAAAAAGAACTTCTCACAGGAGTTCTATGGGGATTGAGTAGAGCAATACATGTGAACGCTTGTGCCTGGTCTGTGGAAACCTAGCTTCCTGCCTCAAGCAGTATTGCAGACTCCAGCCCTGACGAGTCGCTCAGTCTTCAGTAGCTGCTCAGATGTGGGTGGGGGAGACTGGGGCTTTTGAAAGGCTTCCTGGAGGAACAACAACTCAGGCCCTGTTCGGAGGATTCCTACTGTTTGTGAATGAGTGGATTCCACACATTGGAAAGTCCCTGGCGGAAAACTGAAGGGCAGTTAGCAGGGTGGCGAACTTGTGGACTAAACTGTATGTGGAACAGGCTGCCTCATGGACTGGAGAGCTCTCTCCCAGTGGAAGCAAGTGAGGAGGGAAGGGGCGTGGGGGGGATGTGGGGGGGGAGCTGCAGAGGAAAACTCCCATGTGGCTTGAGGACAAAGCCAGTTTGTCCCTGAGGCTCTGTTCCCTTCTGATGTGATCAGTCCAGGCCAAGGTTATATGCTGCAAGTGTGGGCATAGCAGGCGCAGGGAGTTGCCACAAACCTTGACCTCTGCCTTATACAACAGCTGCTACAGTGTACCTTGGGCTATGCCCAGCACTAACATAAACAGACAGAATCTCAAATCCTTGCCTCAACTGTGCCGCTGGTACTATACCTTCTGAGAACTAGGCCTGAAGTAAGCTGTTGTCTGAGGCAGCCAGAAGCTGGTATATGGGATTCGAACTCATGAATGGTGGCCAGAGCTCTTGAATCCCTTGTCCATCCCCCCCCCCCCCCCAAGCTGGCCGCACCAGCCCTTTGGCAACCTGTTCAGGTCCCGATGCTCTCTCTGTTAGGTGCTGAGCCGGCTGCTACAGTTCATCCTCATCCCAGACCAGAGAGTCAGCACTTCCCGATTCCAGCCTGGCTGACTTCACACCATTAGTGGGGGTGCTCACTTCCCTGGGAGCGAGGCTCAACCTGCTTAGTGTTACAGGAGCTGAGGGCAACCATGTCCTTGACACCTTGAATGGATGTAGTTCAGTTGGTAGCATGCCTGCTCCGCACCCATGGGCATAATGGTGCATGCCTATAGTCCCAGCACTTGATCAGAGAAGTTCCAGGCTATGTGGTGAGTTCGAGGCAAGGCTGAGCTACAAGAGACTCTGTCTCAAAGTCAAAAATGAGCGGGGACCCTTCTGAATAACTTTCTTTCAGGGTTCAAAGTACCCTGTGCCGTAGTGTTGAGTTCAGTTCATTTTGTAACTTTGGTAACTATGCATTTGCAACCCAGCTCTCTGGATGCCAAGACCACAGTTGGCTTAGCACCGTTTTAGCATCTGCCGGGCAGACAGATGCAGTCCTAGTGGCTGTGACTCAGTGGCCTCCTGTGACTCAGCTCTCTGAGAGGATGGTTGCAATGACCACAGCTGCAACAGAGGAGGTCCGGGTGTGTGTGTTGGGGGGGAAGGGGGGATAGTCTCAAGTCTCAAGGGAACACCTCCATCCTCCTGTGCCAGGCAGGGAGCAAGGCCTCTGACAGACACCAGCTCAGGAGTCAGGAAGCCCATCAGGTAAAGTGGGGCCTTTCGGACAGTGGCTGAGGAAACTGGTCTGACGATCTGTGCTGGCTGTGGGGTCTAAGGGAAATAATGGGGTCCTCTCACTGGCTGCGGAATTGCTGACATGCAAGCCTCCCCTCCCATCCTTCCTGTGGTCTCCTCACTACCTTGGGTGGAGCAGTGGGAGGGATTCTGTATGATGGATGGAGAAGCTGCTTAAGGGTTCCCCCAAAGTCTCATAGAAGGAAGAAGGAGGCACCCCTGTCTCCCCGGGCTTGCTCTGTAGTCCTCCGGATAGCTTTCCTGGAAGAGCTGTCGTAGGCTCCAGTGATTGATAAGTCTTAGTCTGTAGACCAGCTGGACCAGCTGAGGCTGGACAGGAGCCAGGTGCTTTCCTTATTTCCCTATAGGCAGGAAAGTGGCTTTCATGAGACGCTTCTCGGGAGAGGCGGCAGGCAGCTTGGTCTTCCTCACTGCCGCACTCCCTCTTGCAGGGTGATGAGAGAAAGGCACTTCTTTCTCTTCCCATGGAAGTGTCACACTGCTTGCTGTCACACAACTGTGTCAGAGTTCTGAACTCTTGACCCAGCGCTGTGAGGAATGGTTGGCTGGAGGAAGAGGAGGGGGTGGGGAGAAGGAGAGAGGAGGAGACCAAGTCAGGTGTCACAGGTACGTGAGCACTTGAACCTTGCCCGTCTGCCTGAAAAACCCATGAAATTTCCGGAAAATTTAATGTTTAAACTAACACTTAATGCCCTGTTTAAAAATTAATCAAGGCTGGGTATGAGCTCCGTGGTAGTAACACTTGCCTAGTGTGCAGAAAGTCCTGGCGCACTCCCCAGCACCACAAAAGTAAGATAGAATAAATCATGGATGTGGTGACACATACCTATGGTCCCAGCACTTGGGGAACTGAGGCAGAAGGATCAGGAGTTCAAGGTCAGCCTTAACATACCTAGGAAATTGGAGGTCAGCCAATGTTTACTTGTACACATATATTTGTAAACATAAATTTGTCTACTAAACAAATGTATGTATACATATGTTCTGTTCGTTTGGTTTGCTTTATACACACAGCTTTAGATTCGTAGAATTGGGCATATTTGAGGTGAGTTTGCTCTCCTCTAGGACTAGAGGCTCTGTGCTACAGTCAGGAGAGCCTACTCTGATATGGTCAAGCTTAAACACACAAAATCTGTGCTCAGACTCTGAACCTGCAGGATAGCCAGGTCACCTTACCAGCACCAGATCAATCAAGCTGCCCTCTGCCTGCTGTCTACCTACCCGTTCTTCCTTCCCTCCCTCCCTCCCTCCCTCCCTCCCTCCCTGCCTGCCTTTTCCCTTAGGTTCTTTAGCTACATCAGGAGACTGAGTTGGGAGACTGTAACCTTTCCCTTTTGCCTCCAGACTCTCCCTCCACTGCTGAGTTGGCCGCTGGAGTTCTGCGGCAGCATCTCCTTAAGTTTAATGGTTCCCCACTTGCCTGTTGTGGGATTCCAGTTCCAGGGATCTGACACTGTCTTCTGGCCTCCGCTGGCACCAGGCACACGCATAGCACACAGACACATGCAGGCAAAACACCCAACAACCATCCAAAAACAAACAAACAAACAAACAAACCCTAAAAACAAACAAACAAACAAACCCTAAAAACAAACAAACAAACAAAACAAACCCTAAAAACAAACAAATGTAATAAGATATTTTTAAGGATATTATTATTGTATTATAACTGTGAACAGTGGCCCGTGTCAATAATCTCTAGCACTCAGGAGACAGAGGCAGGAGGATGCTGAGATGGAAACCAAGCTGGACTGCACAGAGAGTTCCAGGCCAGCTTGGGCTACATAATGTTTTTTTGGGGGGGAAGATTTATTTATTTATTTAATGTATATGAGTACACTGTAGTTGTAGATGGTTGTGAGCCAACATGTGGCTGCCGGGAATTGAACTCAGGACCTCTGCTTGCTCCAGCCCAGCTCGCTTCAGCCCAAAGATTTATTTATTATTATATGTAAGTACACTGTAGCTGTCTTCAGACACACCAGAAGAGGGTATTGTATCTCATTATGGATGGTTGTGAGCCACCATGTGGTTGCTGGAATTTGAACTCAGGACCTTCAGAAGAGCAGTCAGTGCTCTTAACCGCTGAGCCATCTCTCCAGCCTCTACATAATGTTTTTTTCTTTCTTTTTTTTAAACAACAGCAAAGAGTAAGATCATTTCTTTGCAGTGATACCACAGGAAAGTCCAGGCCTCGCTTCACCCTCGTTAGTTTGGAACACAAGGGACAGCAACACACAAAAGCAATACAAATATAAGAGCGTGGGCCAATGAAAACAACTCTCCTGGGTCGCCTGTCAGAACTTAAGATGTTCCCATCTCCTTGGATGGATGTTGTATTAATTTTCACACATATAAATGTACACAGTGTCCTCCTGGGCCCCTGGCCCAGGGATTCTGCTTCCTGATAGGAAACAGTCCCCCACAAAGCTGCCTGTCCAGACGGACAGACCGTCCCTGCAGATTTAGACTGCAAAGAGGGCTGGTGAGGTGGCCTGGTGGCCAAAGGTGGATGACCCGCTGCCAAGCTGAAAGATCTGATCACCCCAAGAGGGAGAGAACCTATGCCTACAAGCTGCCCTCTGACCTTCACATACGTGCCAGCGGCGAACATATGCATGCACAAGTGTGCGCATGGTGCAAACCCAAATAAATAAATATGTGTAATGAAAAATTAAATACCAAAGGAAAAAAAAGAGGGAAATATTACAAAAGGCTGGCGGCTAGCAGCAGGAGGCAGACTCTTCGCTGTGCCATACTTAGCAGCTGGTGACAGAGGGAGGCTGGCTCCCAGGTGTCCAGATAGACTGAGTCACACACGAACCAGCATACTCTTAGCTTCCACAGCCTGTCCACGAGTTTCCTCTCTTCCTTCCAGTTTTGGAAATAGAGAGCCAGGGAGCAGAATATCAGCAGGCTCATCTTCTAGGACGGCGCCAAAGGAGGAGCCTTCCTTGTCAGTGTTTGGCAATCCAGGCTTGTGATGTGCTAAATCATCCTTATCTCCGGCCTTTTATTCGGCCTTTTATCCGTCTTCTCTAGCGAAGGACACCACCACCTATCTAATTTTGATCATACCCTCATCTGCCCACATCTTCATTAATGCCATCCATAAAGATTATTTTGCTTGCTTGCTTGCTTGCTTGCTTGCTTGCTTGCTTGCTTGATTGATTGATTGATTTTTGGTCATTGTATCACTCTGATCTGGAATTCATCTGGAGCCCAGGCTGGCTTCGAATTCGTAACCATCCTCCTGCTTCAGCCTCTAGATGGCTGGGATTACAAACCACGGAGGGTCAGCTCTGCAAAGACTGGTTCCAAGTCAGGTCACATGCAGAGAGGTTCCAGGTTGAATGTCAGGGTGCCTGTCATTCAACCCTTCACACACATGTGCAGGGTGCTACCCTTGGAGGCAGGGAGGTGCCTCAGGAATGCCGCTGTGGTCACAGGAGGTTCCCGTGGACTGACACAGAGAAGTGAACACACATATGATAGGACTGTGGCCGGGAACAGAGGGAGGTGACTTCATGCTGTGATCCCTCCTGGGCTCTGTTGGACTGAGGCTTGCTGCCTGCAGGCCTTCTCGCCAGGAGGCTGGGAGAGGGACTAAAGCTGGTAGAGTTCATCCCCTCCTCATTCACCCCAGCTTCTGCTGAGGGATGATGAGATCTGCAGATCGTTGATCCTGAGGACAAGTGCTTCTGAAAGTTCTGGAACAACCCTCCTCCCTAGGCTGAGTTCCACGTGAAGGGTTAAGGAAATCAGCTTGGGAAGAACCGGGCCTTTCCTATTTTTGCCTGCCTTATAAATTCTCAAGAGTGGTCCAGAGGTGAGTTCCCATCTCTTGGCTTTGCGTTGTTGTTGTTGTTATTGTCCTCGTTGTTGTATTGAGACAGGGTCTCATGTGGCCCAGGCTGCTCTCAAACTGGCTATGTATTAAAGCTACTGATCACCTTGCTAAGTCCCCCCAAGTGCTAAGATCACTGCCATGGCTGATGTGTGCAGTGCTGGGGACGGAGGAACCCACAGCTTTGAACATGCTAGGCCAGCACTCCACCAACTGGTTTCTCTGTATCTGTGAGCCCCTCTCCACCTCCTCCCTCTCTGTGCCTGTTTGGGCTGGTTGAGCTCGCTCTCACTCTCCCCGTTGGCTTCTCGCTCATTGTGACTCGGCGTCCCAGCGGTGCCAGATGTTGGGCTCAGAGTTTTCCATCTCTGTGTGCCAACCCCCTGGGCACACGAGAGAGGCTCTGCTCAAAGAGACACCATAACGTAATAGGCTTTCTCAGTAATAGGCTCAAAGTGACATGGGAACTTCACGAGCGGTTTGACAAGTGTCTGCTAGCAGAAGCCGGTGGGGTAGGGTGGGAGGCTGTGTGCACCCTAGGCAGGATGAAGCTGTGGTAGGGGGAGTAGAGAATGAGGAGGCGGGAGACTGCCTTCCCATCCTCGCGGCCTGGGAAATCAGGGACCATGATCACATCCCCTCCTGCCAGTGCAGATACATACAGGAGAGCGGAAGAGCTGCCCTAATCTTCTGCAGCAGGCTCTTTGGCGGTCATTGCTTGACTGATGCTCTGACTTAGGGGCCTGGAATTGGGGGAGGCTCTTGTTCCAGCAGGATCTGGAGAGCCCAAAGAGGTAATCAGTTCTGTGGCTTGTGGGTGTGACAGGGCCCTGGAGAACTCCAGGCCCGAGGATGGGGAAGGGTGTGTTGGCCCTACAATATCCACGGAAGAATGAGACATGAACCCAAAGTCAACAAGTGTAAAGCCAAACCCGTGGCTGGACCCCTGCATGCTGGGGGCGGGGAGGACACCCCGACAACAGGAAACAAAGCTTCTCTCTGTTCACCAAGAATTCCATGTCTCCATTGTTCCCCTCCAGGAACATTCCTGAAATGGTGAGAAACTGACCAGCTCAATCCAAGTCCCCGGCACATGATCTGCTGTGCTGGGTGACTCAAAAAGAAATGGAGAGGAGGTGGCGGGGGTGTGGGGAAGGGGACAGGGCGGGAGAGTATGTGGAGCATGTGTTCATGCAGTGTATGTATGTTTTTGTATGTGTGTCCTTACAGGTGCACAGGTGAGCTGATTTCTTTGTGGTGGGGGAGGGGAGGGCATTCCTGTATTCAGTGAAGCAGGTACCAAGGGCTGTTGGGCTGTAAGAGAATAGGGGCTTGGCTCCCAGATGTCCGGGCTACACGGAAAGCTGTCTGTCCCTATGGAAATGAAAGCCTTCTGGGGTCTCTTTGAGAACAGAGACACCCCCTCAGGGGCTGGGGGAAGCTAAGAAGTTTCTCTACTTAAGCATAAGATCTTAGTTCAACCCCTAGCCTTCTTCCCATATGCAAGGGTCTACTTACACGTGAGTCCTTTTGAATTGTTAAAAAAAACCTTTTGGAATCTACTTATTTCTTATGTATAGGCGAGGCACAGTGTATGTGGAGGTCAGAGGACAACTTGCTGGAGTCAGCTCTCTCCTTCTGTCCTGTGGGTCCTGGGGATTGAACTCAGACCATCAGACTTAGCAGCAAGCTCTTTTACTGCTGGAACATCTTGTCAGCTTCCTTTCTTTCTTTCTTTTTTTTTTTTTTTTTGGTTTTTCGAGACAGGTTTTCTCTGTATAGCCCTGGCTGTTCTGGAACTCACTGGAACTCACTTTGTAGACCAGGCTGGCCTCGAACTCAGAAATCCGCCAGCCTCTACCTCCCGAGTGCTGGGATTAAAGGTGTGTGCCACCACGCCCGGCCCACTTTACCATTTTAAGTGAACAGTTCAGTCTCATGAATGCATGCAGGGTGTGTAACCATCATTACTATCTATGCTCATCTCTGTTTTTTTCTTTTCTTTTGGTTTTTCGAGACAGGGTTTCTCTGTGTAGCCCTGGCTGTCCTGGAACTCACTTTGTAGGCTAGGCTGGCCTCGAACTCAGAAATCCACCTGACTCTGCCTCCCAAGTGCTGGGATTAAAGGCGTGCGCCACCATGCCCGGCTTATGCTCATCTCTGAACAAAAACCCCTACCCCATTAAATAGCTCCCCATTCCCCGCCCACTCCATCACAGCCCTGGGAAACCTTTGCTCTGCGCCCTCCCTTAGGTACTTCAAATCATACTCAGAATTAACAAAAGAAAACAAAAAAAGGGAGTCTGACGCCCTCTTCTGGTCTCTGAGGGCCCTGCACACATAGAGTGCACAGATGCACATGCAGGCGAAACACCCATACATACAAAATACAAAGAAAGTCTGTAGAGATGGCTCAGTAGGTAAGAGTACTGACTACTCTTCCGAAGGTCCTGAGTTCAAATCCCAGCAACCACATGGTGGCTCACAACCACCCATAATGAGATCTGATGACCTCTTCTGGTACAGTGTACTTATTTATAATAATAAATAACTCTTTGGGGGTGGAGGGAGCAGCGTTACAGTTACAGTGTACCCATATACATAATAAATAAATAATTTTTAAAAACCTCTGAAAAACTATTTAAATCCCCAGCTATAGAAGGACAATGGCCATAAAATAAGGTGCAACAACCGGAATAGTGTGTTCAATTTTAATTATGTATTTTATAATCAAGAAAAGGAGAAAGTAGGGAGAGGAGGGAATGGGAAAGATGGGATAGAAAGATAAGGGATGTGGCAATCATTGCCAAACCTTCCTCAGGCCTGTGGCATCCCCACCCCCACCCCATCTATAATCTACAGTTAACCTAATCTCTGTTGCTGTAGACAAGTTCGAACTTTCTAGTTTAAAATTAATATTATATAGAGGGTGTTCTTTCTTTTGAGGTTTCTTTTTTGTCTTTGTAGGTTTTTTTTTTGTTGTTGTTGTTGTTTTGAGTAAGATTTTTGCATAACCTTGGCCATCCTGGTCACTCTGTAGACCAGGCTGCCCTTGAACTGAGAGATCTGCCTGCTTCTGCCTCCAGAGTTCTGGAATTAAAAACGGGTGCCGCCGCTGCCTGAAGGATCTGCTTCTATCAATGCATATAATTTATCTGAGATTTGTCTGTGCTACAATGCACATTAATAATTGACTCTTCACTACCAAGTAGTATTTCATTAGTTGGATAGATTTTTTTTTTTTCGAGACAGGGTTACTCTGTATAGCTCTGGCTGTCCTGGAACTCACTTTGGGAGTGCTGGGATTAAAGGTGTGCACCACCACGCCCGGCGGATAGATTTTTTTTAACCCATTTATCTCCGGATGGACAGTGCCGTGTTTCTGGCCTTTTTTACTAGACTACTTAAATATAATAGGGTTTTTTTTTGTATTTTATTTTATGTATATGAGTGTTTTGCCTGCATGTATGTCTGTGGACCATGTCCATGCAGTGTTTGCCAAGACCAAAAGAAGGCATTTGATCCTCGGGAACTGAAATTACAGACAATTATGAGCTATCATGTGGGCTCTAGGGACTGAACCCGGGGCTTTTGCAAAAGCATCGTGTACTCCTAATTGCTCTGTGGGCTCTCCAGCCCCTTGGGTGTGTGGGGGTGGGGGAGTGCATGCCACAGAAGGAGGTCAGAGGACCACTCTAAGGGTTGGGTTCTCTCCTTCCACTAAACAGCTCTTAGGAGTGAAACTCAGGTTGGCAAGGTTGGTCGCGAGCGTCCTTACACACTGAGCTGTCCCACCAGCCCTGGTGAAAGAAAAAGACAAAGTCTAATGTTCCTCACACTGGCCTCCAACACGATGCGTAGCTAAGGGAGACATTAATCTGATCCCCCTGCCTCCACAGTCCAGGTGCTGGGATTGCATTGCACGCATATGTCACCCTGCCTAGCTTAAAATATTATTTTGTAGTTTTGTCTGGTGCTTTTGTGTCCTGCAGCCTTGCTGAACACATTCATTAGGTTTATGGGTTTATACACGCCTCCGGGTTTTCTATATAACTAACAGGATGGTTTAGCAATCAGGGCAGTCGTCTTCCTCCTTTGTTCTTAGCTTTTTGTCTGTTTGCTTTCTGGTTTGTGTGTGTGTGTATGTTTTGGTTTTTTTTTTTTAAATTGTACTGGACAAGGCTGAGCAGTAGTGTTGAGTGCAGATACACATGTCTTGTCTCAGAGGAAAAGCCTCTTTCACAGCCTGGCTGCTGTCATAGGTGGAGGACGGGTTCCCTCACGGTCAGTGTTTGCTGAGAGTTTTAACCAGGAAAGAGTTGCTAGGCTGTGCCAAGGACATTCTCTGCCCCTGCTGTAACGACAGCAGGATTTTCCTTTTTCAGTTTGTGATTTAAAAACTGCTAAAGTAATGCTTCCTGCCTAGGATGCTGCAATGGTGTGTATATGCTTGGCCCAGGGACTGGCACTATTAGAAGGTGTGGCCCTGTTGGAGTGGGCGTGGCCTTGTTGGAGTGGGCATGGCGCTGTGGGTGTGGGCTACCTGGAAGTCAGTATTCTGCTAGCAGCCTTCAGGTGAAGATGTAGAACTCTCAGCTCCTCCTGCACCATGCCTGCCTGGATGCTGCCATGCTTCTGCCTTGATGATAATGGACTGAACCTCTGAACCTGTAAGCCAGCCCCAATTAAATGTTGTCCTTATAAGGGTTGTCTTGGTCATGGTGTCTGTTCACAGCAATAAAACCCTAACTAAGACAGAAGTCATGGTAGTAAGACAGTAGGGAGCTAGGGGCCTCCAGCTGTTTCTGGTTCCTCATTAAGACCAGGGTTGAGGTGGGAAGTTAGCTTGTCATTAAAGTGCTTCGCTATGCAATTGTGAGGATCTGAATTAGATCCCTCAGAACCATTGTTGTTGTTGTTGTTGTTGTTATAAAGCTAGAGTGGGGGGGAGGGTATAGGGAACTTTCTGGATAACACTTGAAATGTAAATGAAGAAAATATCTAATAAAAGTTGAAAAAAAATTAAAAAAAAAAAAAGCTAGAGTGGTGGTACACACTTGTACACGTGTTATCCTAGCCCTATGGCCTGGGGTTGGGGCAGGCAGGGAAAGGTAGATCCCTGGGGTTCATTGGCCAGCCTAGCCTGATTGGCAAACTTAAGACCAGTAAGAGACCTTGTCTCAAAATGAGATGGATGAACCAGGTGTGGTGCCGTATGCCTTCAATCTAGGAAGCAGCAGAGGCAGGTGGATCTTTGTGAGTTCAAGGCCATCCTGGTCTAGGTGGAAGGGGTTCCTGAGGTTTGTCTTCTGTCCTCCACGTGCAACTGCCTACACACACACACACACACATACACACACACATACACACACATGTGACCTTCTCACATACACATAAACATATATAGACATGTACATGCACACACAGATGCCCAGCTAGGGAGCATAGTGACGAGGCCAAGCCAGACTCTGTTCCCAGGGGCACTTCTCACCAGGAGGCACGCAGCACTGAGCAGACCCGAGGTAACTCAGTGCTCCCATTGCTGAAGGTGCCACCATGGTGTAAGTGGCTTTGGGGCTTGTGTGGGATGACCCAAGGAAGCTTGAATGGGCAAGACTGTGTCTGCTGGGAAACATTTCACACAGAACATTCTAGAACAGTGGTTCTCAGCCCTTCTAATGCTGCAACCCTTTAATGTTGCAGTGACTCTCCCCCAACCATAAAATTATTTTCGTTGCTACTCCACAACTGTAATTTTGCTATTGTTAAGACTTGTAAATATCCGACATGCAGGATATCTGATATACGGTCCCTATAAAGTATTGTTTGACCCCCAAAGGGGTTGTGACCCATACATAAGTTGAGAACCTCTGTTTTAGACAGAGGGGGAGCAAAGGAAGAGTTGGTCGGTGGGGACAGTGGGTGGTACTCGGGGAGAAGGCTGGGGAAGGAAATGGGAAGGTCAGTCCAGGCCGGGCTGTGGTTCTCAGAAGCTAGTAAGAGCTAGTGGATAGATTAGTATAGATCCATGAATCTTCTATAAATGAAAAAGATACTTTGTAGCCTCCCCCAACCCACACCCCACACCCCACACCCTCATCTCACCTTTGCAATTTTTAAACTCCATTGTTTGTTTATGTGTCGGTGTCTGTGTGTGTGTGCTCATGGGCACATTATGTGTGCCAGTGGACGTCTGAGAGGATCAGAGGACAAGTTGTGAGAGTCTCTTCTCTCCTCCCACCACGTGGGGCCCAGATAGAACCCCAGGCTAATCAGGTTTAGTGGTGAGTGCCTTTATCTGATGAGCCATCTCACTCGCCTATGCTTTGTGGGTTTGGAGGCCGATGATGTAAGGATGACTTGGACCCAGAAGGAAGACTTGGCATCCATCAAACCCTCTCTATCTGCCAAGTCCTTCTCCATTGCTTTGAGGAAGGCTGGGCGACAGGAACAGCAGGTCTCTGTCCTCTACACCCCTGGTGGGGTCAGGTTTATTGTGCTTGCCTCCAGTTGGGAAGACTTTATGGAACTATTTGTTTCCTTATTCTTTTTGCTTGATTTTGTGACAAGGTTTCATGTGGTTTAGGCAGGCCTCGAACTCAATATGTTGTCAAGGATTACCTCTAGGACCAGATCTTCCTGCCCGGGGCCTCCTGAGCGCTGGAGTTCCAAGCTGCCTGCCCCCACCCATGCATGGTGACTTTTTGGAATTCAGTTCTTCCTTTTCACCTTGTTGAGGCAAGGTCTTCTCTTGTTCCTGCTCTGTCCTATGTGGTCCAGGAGAGCTGGCCCATGAACTGGTTGGCTCCTGCCTTTCACGGAAGGAGCATCAGGATTAGAGATATGTGCTACTTGTCTGGAGAGGTGTGGGGGTTTAACCGAGGTCTCTAGGCTTTACCACGACAAGTGCTTGTATCCTTTCGTCTTGTCAGCTCTCAACAGCTTTCTTGTGAGAGTTATAAAGTGAATTGACAAAACTACACATCCAGCACAAATCTGGGGGTTTTCAGGGTCTTGAGCCATCGGCGGCGAGGAGGTGTCTCGGCTTCTCCACACCAGCTCCCAAGACTCTGACCCTGCCACCCATAGTCTCAGGCACACGCTGGCTGTCTTCCTCAGAGTCCCACAGCGGGCCCTGTCAGAGGTGTGCACCAGAAGGTGACTCAGCTACAGAATACACACACACACACACACACACACACACACACACACACACACACACGAGAGCTCACCAGTGAACATGCCAAAGTGGACAGGGAAAAGCCCATGAGGTTTCACCCCTACACAAAGAACTACAGGCAACCGAGGGAAGCTGGGAGCAGGGGCAGTTTCCTCTCCCAGTGAAGAGCACACCAATTTGTTGTCTAGTGCCAAATGGTAGGCCTTAAAAACACACACATGCCGGGTGTGGTGGCGCATGCCTTTAATCCCAGCAGAGGCAGGCGGATTTCTGAGTTCGAGGCCAGCCTGGTCTTCAAAGTGAGTTCCAGGACAGCCAGGGCTATACAGAGAAACCCTGTCTCGGAAAAAAAAAAAAGAAAGAAAGAAAAAGAAAATACACACATGTAGCATTAGATGGTCTGAGGTTATATTCAGTAATACATCTGTATATTCATACATACATGCAATAGTAATCAATGGAAAAAAAGAGGCCATGAATTTGAAGGAAATGGGGGAGGGGCTTGGGGGAGGGCTATAGGCTAGGGTTTGAAGGAAGGGAAGGGAAGAAAGAAATATTGTAACTGTATTTCAAAAAGCAAGCAAGCAAACAAACAAACAAAAATGAACAGCTTGGCCAAATGCCTGTAGTTCCAGGTCCTTAGGAGCCTGGGCAGGAGGATCACCTGAATGTAGGAGTTCCTGGTTAGCCTGGGCTACAGAGTGAGACACCTATCTCAAAGCCCACCAAGAAGCAAAGAAAAAGTACAGCCTGGTTGTACAGGCTGATTTTGTGTGTGAACTTGACACAAGCTGGAGTTATCACAGAGAAAGGAGCCTCCCTTGAGGAAATGCCTCCATGAGATCCAGCTGTGGGGCATTTTCTCAGTGATCAAGAGGGGAGGGCCCCTTGTGGGTGGTGCCATCCCTGGGCTGGTAGTCCTGGGTTCTATAACAGAGCAAGCTGAGCAAGCCAGTAAGGAACATCCCTCCATGGCTGCTGTGTCAGCTCCTGCTTCCTGACCTGCTTGAGTTCCAGTGCCAACTTCCTTTGGTGATGAACAGCAATGTGGAAGTGTAAGCTGAATAAACTCGAAACTTGTTTCTTGGTCATGGTGTTTTGTGTAGGAATAGAAACCCTGACTAAGACACTGGTGGTCTGAGCAAAGCATTCTGCAGCACTAGATACAATAAATCTCCTGACCTGTGCCTACAGCAGTGGTTCTCAACCTGTGGGTTGTGACCCTACAGGGGCAGTCAAACAACCCTTTCACAGGGGTAACATATCAGATATCCTGCATATCAGATATTTATATTATGATTCATAACGGCAGCAAAATCACAGTCATGAAGTAACAACAAAATGATTTTATGGTTGGAGGATTACCACAACGTGAGGAGCTGGATATGAAGGGGCTGCAGCTTTAAGAAGGTTGAGAACCACTTAGAGATTTGGCTTCATGTACTGGCTCAGGTAAGTTTATATCTGGCTGGAGGCAGGACCAGTGAGTGTCCTAAGAGATTGCAGCCACTCCATATAGCCTGCTGTCTCTGTCCAAGTGACCTTGGGCAAGTTGCTTACTTTTGCTCCCAAGCCTAGTTTTCTCACCTGTAAAACAGTGGGCACTTGTAGGACAGTCAAGTTCATGAGCCTCAGATGCCCAAAGGTGCAACCCTGAGGGCAGAGCCTAGAGCCCTGACTTCCCATAGCCTTTCAGAGGTTCTCTCTCTATCTATTTATAATGATCTGTTAGGTGTTACCATGCAAATGTTAGGTGCGTGTTCTACCATTGAGCTAAACCTCCAGCCCTTGGCCTCCCTTTTCTTTGAGAGAGGGTCTCATATAGCCCAGGCTAGCCTAGTCCTTGCTTTAGACCAGAAGATGACCTCCCAAATGCTGGAATTACAGGCGAGCACCCCCATGCTCATGCTGGGAATCATGGACTCTATGTATACTGGACAAATTCTCCCAACTGAGCTCCCAGCTCTTATACAAAAAATATATTTTCAGACAGAATCTCACTAAGCTGCCAAGGCTGACCTTGAACTTGTGACTTTCCTGTCTCTGTCTTCTGTAATTGGAATTACGAGCACTCATACCTGCTCTGTATCTCAGGGGCCTCTTTAAGCCCACTGAAGTTTTAAGAGGCAGATATCAGCCCTAACATCCAGCATTGCTGAAGCTTGACTACCGCATCTGCTGGATGCAAAGTGAGGGGGTTGTTGTTGTTGCTGTTGTTGTTGTTGTTGTTGTTGTTTTGAAATTTGAGGCTTTGGAAATGTCTTTACTTAAAAATTTTAAGACCCAGCAGTCTTCATGTCTCAGCTATCTCCACTTGGAGCTGAGGTCGCAGGTAGGCAGCAGAGCAAGTTTGGTGTTCCTTTCCCATGGGCCCCTGCATCTGCCCAAGAGGAAACAAAGGTTTATCAGAGGCTGAGCTGTCCTCACTCTTCCTAACTTCCTATGTCTCCCAGGAGCAATATCCATGTAAGCTGTGTCTAGTGGGCGTTACTGAGCTATTACAGGTAATAAAACTGCTAAGGAGTATTTGGGATTACCCAATGACAGATTGTTCTAATGACAAATTAGAAAGGGAACCAGGTAGGTATTGTGGGTCCTGGCCAAGGCTTAGGAGTTCACTTGTCCCTTTTCCTCTTTAATATTTTTGCTTAGGTAATATATCCATGTGGTTTAAACCATACCACAAAGAACAATGGTGGGAAGGTCTCTTCCCACAGACATCCCATAACCACTCAGTCTCTGCCCTTGCCAGGTAGCTGTTTTAGAGTATTGTTTCTGACGAGCTTTAACTGGCCCACAAGATAACTGGGGAATCCCGTCCGCTGGTGATCCCTTAAGACTTTGCTCCCCAGAACTTGTGGACTGGCCACTCATGCATTTCTCAGCTTCCTTTATGATGCCGACAAGAATTCTGTTAAATGACAGAATTATTTCCTGGCAAAAAGCCCATCCCATTGTAGACTCACTGGAGAGATGACTCAGTAGTGAAGACCGCCCTTGGCTCTTCCAGAGGACCTGAGTTTGGACGCTAGTTCCCATATCCAGCAGCCTGTAAGCACTTGTAACTCCACCTGCAGGGGAATTTGACTCTCTTCTGGCCTCCGTGGGGCCAGACCCGCATTCACAGACAGATACACGGATATCTAATTTCAAAAAGAAAGATAAGGGGCCTGGAGAGATGGCTTCCAAGTGCAGAGCACATAATGCTCTCCAGGAGGACCGGAGTTGGGTTCCCAGCACACACATCCGTCCAGCTCCAAGGGATCAAAAGTCTCTGGCCTCGGTAGGCACTGGCACCCACTACATACATACACATAATTATAACTGATAAAAATGAATGTAAAAAAGAAAACTTAGTCTCTTCTGCATCTCTTCTCTCTGTGGGTGCTCTCTCTCTCTTTCTCTCTCTCTCTCTCATCCTCTTCCTTTTTTTTTTTTTTTTGGTTTTTTCGAGACAGGGTTTCTCAGTGTAGCCCTGGCTGTCCTGGAACTTACTCTGTAGACCAGGCTGGCCTCGAACTCAGAAATCCACCTGCCTCTGCCTCCCAAGTACTGGGATTAAAGGCGTGCACCACCACGCTTAGCCCTCCTCTCCTCCTTGTGGCTACTCCCCTGGCCTCAATCCTTGGGGTCAGTAAAGAGTGAACTCACCCAAGAACAGCTTCCCAGTAAACCTGCCTTTAGTATAATCTTTAAAAAAATGAATGAGGGCTGGAGAGATGGCTCAGAGGTTAAGAGCACTGACTGCTCTTCCAGAGGTCCTGAGTTCAATTCCCAGCAACCACATGGTGGCTCACAACCATCTGTAATGGGATCGGATGCCCTCTTCTGGTGTGTCTGAATAGAGCTACAGTGCACTCACATATATAAAATAAATAAATCTAAAAAAAATGAATGAAAGAAAGAAGCAAACAAAGAAACAAAGAAAAAGAAATCTTAGAAAACTGTAGACTTGAGTAAGTATTTCATGTATGTGAGTACATTGTACACTGTCACTGTCTTCAGACACACCAGAAGAGGGCATCGGACCTCCATTACAGATGGTTGTGAGCCACCATGTGGTTGCTGGGAATTGAACTCAGGACCTCTGGAAGAGCAGTCAGTGCTCTTAACCTCTGAGCCATCTCTCTAGCCTCAAAGATAAACTTTTATTTTAGTATTTTATGTATTTATTTTTAATTATATGAATGTGTGCATGTCTAAGTATGGGCAAATGCAGATGAGCACAGGTACCCATAAGAACAAGAAGGGAAATCTCAGATTCCATAGCACTCACATTACACATGCTTGAGCACTCACATTACACATGCTTGTGAGGCGCTCAACACGGGTGCCGGGAAGGAAACTGGAGCCTTCTGCAAGAGCACCAAGCACCCTTAACTACTGAGCCATCTCTCCACCCCCTTTTGTTGTTGTTTTGTTTTGTTTTTTAAGTTTTAAAATTGTGTGTGTGTGTGTGTGTGTGTATGTGTGTGTGTGTATGTGTGTGCACATATATGTCCCACAGTACATGTATGAAGGCAGTAGATGGTTCTCTCTTTGTGCTCGCCATGTGGGTGCTGGGGAGAGAACTCAGGTCATCAGGCTTGGCAGTAAATGATATTACTGGCTGAGCCATCTCATTGGCCTAGATCATCTTGCTATTTTGTTTTTGTTTTTGTTTTTTTCGAGACAGGGTTTCTCTCTATAGCCCTGGCTGTCTTGGAACTCACTTTGTAGACCAGGCTGGCCTCGAACTCAGAAATCCGCCTGCCCCTGCCTCCCGAGTGCTGGGATTAAAGGCCACCACGCCCGGCTCATCTTGCTTTAATGGTGCATTGTTTGTGAGAAAATTCTTTTTTTTTTTTTTTTTTGGTTTTTTGAGACAGGGTTTCTCTGTGTAGCCCTGGCTGTCCTGGAACTCACTCTGTAGACCAGGCTGGCCTCGAACTCAGAAATCCGCCTGCCTCTGCCTCCCGAGTGCTGGGATTAAAGGCATGCGCCACCACGCCCCGGCTTTAAAGTAACTTCTGAGCCGCCAGTCTTTTACTTTGGGGTGTGAACGATCCTAATCATACTCTCTTCAAGGACATACAAACTCTGCTGAACAGTTTGCAACTAGAATCCACAGGGCCCCGTGCTTCATTTTAGTGTCGATGATCTGCTGTGCTCCCTATTGTGGTGAATATGTGCCTCCTTTTCAGTCTGTAATCAGGAAGCATGAAGAACAACCTTGCCCATGTGGCTTTCTGCAGGCGTGGATTACACACACAGGGAGGGTTCCCAGACATGGGGTTGGATAGCTAGGTATCTGCTATAGCAATTCTGAGAGATCTTGCCAACTTGTCCTCCACAAAGTCAGCTCCAAACTATACACATCAGTTGGCTTTGGAAGAGAAATTCTAATTTTTTCGCCTCAATGGGCTCTGTTGCCAGGTCCCTGGCTCTCTACCCATCTGATAACTGAGTGATACTGATCTGGTATGGCCTTCATTTGAAGGTGTTATGAAAGGACTTTAATTTATAGTGCATTTAAAACACTAATGATGACTAGCTATTGTCTTAGCTCCTGAAGAAGAATGAGTCTACTCACCTCACACGGGCACCAAAATGGATGTCCCATGCAAGCCTGGTTGATGAACCAATCAATGGGTTTATTGGGCTTATTTACAGGTATCTGGATGAGAAATTAAAGCTCACAGAAGCATGGGTGACACCAAAACAGCTGTATCACCAAACGGTCTCAGCCAGCATGGTTGACAATTTCTCCATGGTTCCGTAGGTGGCTTCTCTCTTCTGTTAAGCTTCCACTCGCTGTGCACACCAGCATCTCCAGAGACTACACATGGCTGGGCCAGTCACAGACAAGTGGGAAGAGGGAATGTCTAGGGTCTCAGATGAAAGTCTAATGACCCTCCCTAGCTCCTCCTCTCTCCTCCTCTCTCTCCCTTCTCCAGACAGGCTCTTTTTTAAAAAAAAAGATTTATCTACTTATTATATGTAAGTACACTGTAGCTGTCTTCAGACACTCTAGAAGAGGGCATCAGATTTCGTTAAGGATGGTTGTGAGCCACCACGTGGTTGCTGGGATTTGAACTCGGGACCTTCGGAAGAGCAGTCGGTGTTCTTAACCACTGAGCCATCTCACCAGCCCTCCAGACAGGCTCTTAAGTAACCCTGCTCAGAATTCAGTGTGCACATCATGTGGCCAAGGGTGACCTTGAACTTCTGATCCTTACCTGCTAGTCTTCTACACTTAAGTGTGAATTATTCCTTCTACTCCGTGGTACAGTGGTTATAATGATCATAGGTGGGCACCAACACGCCCAGTCCATGCCCTGCTGGAGATGGAACCCAGAGCGTCATGTATATACTCTCTTATTCACATCCTTTACTTATTTCAGAAATGGAACTGTTAGCTTTCCCCCTTTATTGCTGGGATCTCTTTACATCTCAGGAACCAGCTTTTTGTTTTAATACAGTTGCACCCAATGTAGCCTTTCTCTCTCTCTCTCTCTCTCTCTCTCTCTCTCTCAGAAAGAAAAGTTTTTTGGGTATTCTCCAAGAGCAGAGAGCTGGTTAGTAACAAAGAATACTGCCTGCAACTCCTCTCTCCACACTCCTGGGTACACAATTATTCTTTTTGTTTGTTTGTTTTTTTCGAGACAGGGTTTCTCTGTATAGCCCTGGCTGTCCTGGAACTCACTTTGTAAACCAGGCTGGTCTCGAACTCAGAAATCCGCCTGCCTCTGCCTCCCGAGTGCTGGGATTAAAGGCATGCACTATCATGCCCGACTACAATTATTCTTTATGTTTCATTGGTAGGGGGGATGTGTGTGCTTGCCACAGAACATATGTGGCGGTCAGAGGACAGCTTACAGAAGTAAGTCTTCTCCTACGCTGCAGGTCCTGGGGATTGAACTGGAGTTGCACCTTTATTTGATGAGGCACCTTGTCAGTCTGTCCTGCACAGATCTATATTTTTAGGTAGTCAAAGGACTCTTCACTGATTACTTTAAAGTGTTTAATCTTAGATACCAAAGCCTCCTCACTTTCAGATGAAAGAAATGTGCCTTGTGTTCTCTTCCGTTATTTTTACATTCAAAATTTTACCCGTTTGGAATTCATCCTGGCTTGTGGCAGGAAGCAGCAGCAGCAGCTTTTGGATTTCTTTCCAGATGGCTCCCTTCTCTCTGCTACACGGAGAAGCTGTTTAATAAGCTAGTTTTCATAAACCCCCTTTTCCCATAGAAAATTTGGATATGTTTCAGAAACCGCTGCCCTTCCCCTTGGAATCAGTGTCTATTTGTTCTCTTTGCTTATGTGCTTGTTTTTGTTTATTGTATGTTTGCTATCTGTTTGTGTGTCTGTGCACCATATGTGTGCACCTGTTCCTGAGGAGGCCAGCAGAGGGCATCAGACTCCCAGGACTGTTACAGAGGGCTGTGAATGGGTGCTGGGAACCCATGCCTTCTGCCTTTTTTTTTTTTTTTTTTTTTTTTTTTTTTTTTTTTTTTTTTTTTAGACATAGTCTCACTATGTCGCCTTTGTCCTGAACCTCACCTTGTAGACCAGACTGGTTCAAACTCTCAGCAATCACCTGCCTCAGCCTCCTCTACTTTGGAATTAAAGGTAATGTTCTTTTTTTTTTCTCTACTAAAGTTTACCAAAAAAAAAAATTTTTTTAAAGATTTATTTATTGTTATATGTAAGTACACTGTAGCTGTCTTCAGACACACCAGAAGAGGGCATCAGATCTCATTACGGATGGTTGTGAGCCACCATGTGGTTGCTGGGATTTGAACTCAGGACCTTTGGAAGAGCAGTCAGTGCTCTTAACCGCTGAGCCATCTCTCCAGCCCCTTTTTTTTGTTTCTTGAGACAGGATTTCTTATGTAACAGAACCCTGGCTGTCTTGGAATCACTTTGTAGACTAGGCTGGCTGGCCTTGAACTCAGATATCTGCCTGCTTATGTCTTTGTCGTCTTCTTCTTCTTCTTCTTCTTCTTCTTCTTCTTCTTCTTCTTCTTCTTCTTCTTCTTCTTCTTTTTTGTTTTTCGAGACAGGGTTTCTCTGTGTAGCCCTGGCTGTCCTGGAACTCACTTTGTAGACCAGGCTGGCCTCGAACTCAGAAATCCGTCTGCCTCTGCCTCCCGAGTGCTGGGATTAAAGGCGTGCGCCACCACGCCCGGCTTTTCTTCTTCTTCTTTTAAGATTCATATGTAAGTATACTGTAGCTGTCTTCAGACATACCAGAGGAGGGCATCTGATCTCATTACAGATGGTTGTGAGCCACCATGTGGTTGCTGGGATTTGAACTCAGGACCTCTGGAAGAGCAGTCAGTGCTCTAAACCAGTGAGCCATCTCTCCAGCCCTGTTTATGTCTTCTGAGTGCTGGGATTAAAGGTGTACCTCACCACACCTGGCTTAAAGGTTTGTAATATTTAAGATATATATTTTATTAGATATTTTCTTGAGTCCTTTCAGGCTAGTCTGGCCTATTTACTTTTCTCCTAAGTGTTTAGAATATTTAATTATACATATTGTAACCAGTCTTTTGGTTACTTTGTGGGTTTTTTCTTCCACCCTTTCAACCCCCTAACATCAAGTAGGAGAGAGAAAGGATAGAGATGACAGCTTCTGGGAGTCCATTCTCTGCTCCACCACAGGCTCTGGAGACTGGCTCAGGCTGTCTGTCAGGCTTGTGCTGAGCCAGCTGGTCCTTTGCTTTGGCAGATATTTTCATCTGACTTCTCACTGCATTTGTGATGATCTTGAACAGTCTAGACTGATAGTCATATTATCTACAACGGGAATAATTTTACTTTCTCCTGTTCTTATGTTTTTATTTTGCCTGTATGACTGCGTTGGCTTGCCTGTGCTGTGTTGTTCCTGCTTTTAGGGAAAATTCTAACAGTTTTAATTTAAGCCAAATTCTAGCCTTTGTCTAAGATGGATACATTTCATCCTGTTAAGGAAGTACCCATCAAGTGCAGGACTCTCTTGCCCGGGATTGGATTTGGTTCCCAGAGTCCACGTTTGGGCAACTCACAAGTGCCTGTAAACTCTAGCGCCAGGCAAATCTTGGCGCCCCCTCCTGGCCTCCTTGGGTACTGCAGGCACCTGTACAAACCCACACTCACACACATATACACACCATTTAAAATGATAAAAACGAAAATCTAAAAACATGGAATTACCCATTAATCCCCATTTCTATCAGGAAAAGATGCTGGGTTTTTCAAAGTGCTTGCTCCACACCTACAAATATGCTAAGGCCTATTACTACGTATTATGACGAGGTTTCTTAATATTGAGGACCCTTGTACTCCTGGAATAAATTCCTTTCTGTTCTCTACTGTCCTGTGTTACCCATCTGGAAAGGCTCTTTTGACTGAGCCAGTAATTGCTGTGGACTGCTCTGCAGGCACATGCAGGGTTGGTAACTGCACACCACGACTCCTGCCCTGAAGGAAGCAGCTACCAGTTTGAGCTCCTGTAGGAATCCTAGCTTCTGGTTGTTCCCGGAGTGAAGCACAGACAGGGAGATCTGGAATTTCCCACCAGCCTAATTAGGAAGCTCTGCCTGATTCTCAGCTCGGCCGTTTCTAGCTCAGAGTCTTGTTTTTGTTTAGTGCCATTGTAAAACCCAGAGAGTATAGCCCAAGAGCCTGCGTCCTGCACACTCTGTTCTGTTTATGCTTTGAAGGATGTCCCAACAGGCTTGGAGTCTCTGGTCTATTCTCAGCTTGGGAGTCATTGCTGTAATTGTCCCAGGAAAAATGAAAATGTGGGAAAATGGTTGCAGAATCTGACTTGTAAACAAAGGAAAGCCTTTGGGTCCTCGGTCACATCTCAGCATGTGACTCTCACTCAGCAGGATGTCCCAGAGGTTAAGATAGCAGGGTAGGGGCTGGAGAGATGGCCCAGAGGTTAAGAATGCAAATTTCTCCTATACAGGACCTGAATTAGGTTCTCAGCACCATCAATGGAAAGTTCGCAACCACATACCTCCTAAAAGGACAGTGTTTTACATGGTATGATAGCATGCACCTGTAATCCCATTAAGTGACAGGAACAGAGGTCTGAGAGTTTGAAGGAAGTCCAGCTGCATGGTAAGACCCTGTCTCAAGATCAGAACGAAGAAGCTGGTGTTTTCTGGGCTGTCTGAGCTGAAATCACTATGCTGCCCCTGAGTGGGGCACATTATCTCCCCCCCTCCATTTTTTCCTCAGAACTAGAAGGTTGTAAGTTTCTCCCTCAGGCTTGGTTGTGGAATGCATCGAGGTTAGAGTTCATGCATGGAAAATTCCCCCAGTATGTGGAAGGCTGCCAGCAAATTTGAGGAGACTGTGTGTGGCTAGCATACCCAGTAGTAGTCTGAGCTAGGTTTGTCTATGCCTCCAATGTCCTCTGACTTTGGCTGGGTCTACCCTTATGTAGACATGTGCAGAGCATGCTGAGACAGGTGATGAGCCAGTTCTCCAGGGTCAGAGGTTTTCACCATGAAGCCAAAGAAAAGCATTTAAGAAGCTCACTTCCAGGCCTGTATTGATGCTTTTATGGTTTAGAGAACATTTGGCTCTTCCAGAGGCTCAGAGTTCAGTTCCTAGCACCCATATTTGGTGACTCACAACTGCCTGTAACCCCAATTTTAAGATTCTGATGCCCTCTTTTGGTTTTTGCAGGTATACACACACACACACACACACACACACACACACACACACACAAATAAAAAAATCAAAATTAATCTCTTAAGGGTTGGAGGGAATGGCCCAACATTTAAGAGTACTTGTGGGCTGGTGAGATGGCTCTGCAGTTAAGAGCACTGGGTGCCCTTCCAGAGGACATGAGTTCAATTCCCAGCAACCACAGGGTGGCTCACGACCATCTGTAAGGGGATATGATGCCCTCTTCAGGCAAGCAGATGTAGACACAGCAGAGCAGAAAGAAAGAAAGAAAGAAAGAAAGAAAGAAAGAAAGAAAGAAAGAAAGAAGAAAAAAAGAACGAAAGAAAGAAAGAAAGAAGGAAGAAAGAAAGAAAGAAAGAAAGAAAGAAAGAAAGAAGAAAGTTAGTTTGAAAAAAAAAAAAAGAGGATGCTTGTTGATCTTCCAGAGGACTTGAGTTGTGTTTCCAGCACCCACATGGTGGCTCACAACTGTCTGTAAGTTTAGTTCCAGGGGATTTGAGACCCTTTTCTAGTTTCCATAGGTAGGCACCAAGAGGACAGGTGGTTGCTGGGAATTGAACTCAAGTCCTTGAGAAGAACAGGCAGTGCTCTCTCCATCTCTCCAGCCCTGACTTTAAGTTTTTTATGTGTTCATGTGTTCATGTGTTCATGTGTAGATGGAGGTGCTTATTATGCACATGTGTACACAGGCCTATAGGAGCCACAGGTCAAAGCATTTTCCTCTTGCTTTTCTATTTTACATGTATTGTGTGTCTTTGTGTGTGTGTGTGTATGTGGTATATGCATATGTGCAGCTGTACATGCTTGTGTCTACACCTGAGGGCAGAGGTTTAATTAAGGCTGGGTGTCTTTCTCCACTGTTCAGTATGCAGGTTGAACACACATACACATACGATAAAAATAAATGCTCTTTAAGACATACATTACATTGTTGAGTTTTGCCTTTTGTGACTGCCTGGGCGGCAGAAAACAAAGGAATGGGGTTGAAGATCATTCCAGAACATGAATCTATGAACAAACAGAAAGCTCCCAGCTCCCGAGCAAGGCTTCTCTGTGATCCTTGGTTCTGGGGACAGCAGCCCATGTAAAGGGACTTGGACCGCTTTTGAACACCCCATCCATGAAGTGGGCTCTTAGGCAGGGTTACAGACAGACCAGGTGACATTTACATCCGAGGAGGTGCAGTGGGCATACTGGCTAAGGAAACATTTGTAAAAATTTTAAAGATTTATTTATGTTATTATTTTATGCACATGACTGTTCTGCCTGCGTGTATGTACATGTGCCATGTGCCTGCTTGGTGCCCACCAAGGTAAGAAGAGGGCACCAGGGTTTCAAGCCAAGCCAGCAGGTGGGTGCTGGGAACCCAACCCAGGTCGTTACAAGAGCAATGGATCCTCTTAAGTGGCGAGTCAGCTCTCCAGCTCACGCGTAGTTTTATATGCTAGTGAGCATGAGGAAATGGGCCAGATCAGGTTTGACAGCACATAGATAGGGCTACCCTCAAATTTCTGAGCAATACTGGACTATACACCCCCAAAAGCTATTCTGTCAGACTGGATGGAGCACCGCACAGGGCGAGGCCTCAGCAGCTTGCTCCTGCCAGTGAGCTCTTGTTTATTTTTATGTTCAGAAGTATAGCTTACTTAAAATAAAGCCCGTAGAACTTACGTGTTCAATTTGCTAGCGTGGTACTGTAACACAGTCCGTGAACTTGATAGCTTATTATAGCAACACAGCTGTGTTCTCCCACAGGTCTGGAGGCAAGAGATTCACAGTCAGAAAGTGTTAATAGGGCTCTGTTCTTTCTGCAGACTGGAAGTGGGAGGTTGAGGGGGAGCAGCTTCCTGTGGTCTCAGCAGCTCCTGGTACACACGTGTGTGTGAACTCTCCACTGGAGTGTGGCCGTCTCTGTGCTTCTAATCGCTCTCCTCAGAGCTGGAAGTGGAGTTCACTGCTTATCTAGTAACGGCAACCTGACAATTAGGTAGCATTATCCGCTCCAGGCAAGACGTGGACCATTCTCAGTGTCCTACAAAGTTCTCTCGGTGCCCCTTTCTAGCCAGTTCCAACTAGCACTGCCCATCCTGGGTAACTATAGTTGGTATCTATCACTATAGATATGCTTTAAAAACAACCTGTCCTTACATTCCAATAAATGCAGTACAGAGCGTGTGATCTTTCACATCTGGCCTCTCTTCCAGATGCTTCTGAGCTTCATTCATGCTGCTGCTTGGGTTGGAAGTTTGGTCCTTTTGATCATTATGTTGTAGACTGTGGTATCGTTACAGCATCCTCTATATGTCCTGTCTTCCAGGGGTAGTATTTGGTTTATTTCCCGTTTGAGGAACTGTATTATATTAGTTACATGACTTGTGGCTCTGATGGAAAGAGAGGTTTGTTTTGTCTTGCGGTTCAATGGTACAGACGAGGAAGCCATGGTGGCCTGGTTGTGAGGTGACTGGTCCTGTTGTATCCTTATTTGGGACACAGAGAGGTGAATAGTGATGTTCTAATCACTCTCCCCTTTTCATTCAGTGGAGGACCCAAGACTTCTGGATAGAACCACTCACGTGTAGGGTGGGCCTTCTCACCTCAGCTAGCCTAACCTAGAAAAGCCCTCGCCATGTGCCCAAGAGTTCTGATCCCATGGTAAGGCTAAACCCAGGAAGTTGGCAAGATTAGCCAGCATGGGCATGCCCTCTGTATAAAACAATGGATGCATATCTGTTTTTTCAATTTTACTTTTAGTGTTTAAATGTGTGTGTGTGTTCATGTGTACATGTGCGTGTGTAAGGTGAAGGCGCTATGCCCATGTACACATACACCTATAGAGGCCATAAGTCATCTTCCTCCAGCTTTTCACTTTGTGTATACGCGTGCGTGTGTGCGTGTGTGTGTGTGTGCGTGTGTGTGTTATATGTGTGTGTGCAGGTGTACGTGCTTCTGAGGCCAGAGGTTAAAGTTAAGCATCATCTTTCTCTTCTGCATCTCACCTTATTTCTTGAGAACGAGGCTCTCAGTGAACATGGAGCTCACTGATTCGGCTGAACTGCCCAGCTCCTGAGTTCTCTGGGCTCCTCCTGCCTCTGCTTCCCCACACAGGGATTTCAGGTGCACACCACCCAGCTTCTCACATGAGTGCTGGGATCCAGACTTAGGTCCTTATGCTCACAGGACAGGTACTCTAGTCCTGGTCACCTCTCTAGTCCCTTGGGGGTTTTTTGGTGTGTGTTTAAGGGTAGAGTGTTTTTTGTTGTGGTGGTGTGTTTTCTTTCCGTTGTTGTTTGTTTGTTTGTTTGTTTTTAAGAAAAGGTCTCAAAAAAAAAAAAAAAAAAAAAAAAAGGCCGGGCATGGTGGTGCACGCCTTTAATCCCAGCACTCTGAGTTTGAGGGCAGACTGATCTACAGAGTGAGTTTCAGGACAGCCGGGGATATACAGAGAAACCCTGTCTCGAAAAAAACAAAACAAAAAAAAAAGAAAAAGAGAAAAGAAAAGGTCTCACTGTGTAACTCTGTCTGCCTAAAACTCTGGATATAGTCAAGGCTGGCCTTGAACTCCCAGAGATCTGCCTGCCTCTGCCTCCTGAGTGCTGGGATTAAAGATGTGATCCCAGGGTGACAGAGCTGGGTGGAGACAGTGGTTCTGAGCAGATGTCATTGCGATCCCTGAGGAAACTTTCTTGCTTCCCTATCCCTACTTCCCTACAGTCCCTTGACAGTCTCTACATGCAATTTCCCAAGATGCATGCTGTCTTCCTATTCACTTATAATTCTGCTTCCCCATGGCCTCCCAGTATATCTTTCTGGAATGGTCCCAGAAAGTAGTAGATGATTCATAAATGTCATGTCCAGGGTGGACTTCTCAGGACTGCTCCTGAGACCTGCAGTCCTTTCTGCCATAGACCTTTAATGAACTGTCTTTGTTTATCTCCTGTGACTTGTGGCACCCTGATCCTCTACATCATGTCGTGACTTAGACAATTTCCTGAAAACATGGCTCCTATGCCACGGCCGGTTTAGATAGTGCTCCATGAACCCTGTTGTAAATAGCACTGAATTTATCTGGGTATACCTACAGTCCCAACATTTGGAGGCTAAGGCTGGAGGATCACAACTTCTAGGGCAGTCTGGTTGACACTGTGTCTCAAAACTGTGTCACCCCAAACCAGATGTCACCGTAGCTCAGTCGGTAAACACGCTTTCCATACAAGCCTGGCACCTGACTTCCGCCCCTGGAATGCACGGAGGCAGGCAGGACAGAGCCAGCTCCGGAAAGTTGTCCTCTGCCTGCTCCACACGTCTGCACATGTTCACCCTTACATGCACACACCACAGAGAGACACACATGAGTGATAAGTAAAACAAATGTCAACAAACAAACAAACAAACAAAAAACAAACAACCAGCAAAAGCAAGCAGCCAGAACACACTGAAATCTCTTCCTCGTTATTTTTTACTTTTTCCTTTCCAGGGTGTAGTTGGTATCCTGGTGCTGGTGATGTTGAGATCTGGGGCTAGAATCCTAGGGAAACTGCACTTCTAGACCATTAGGACATCCTCTCTTCTGCTCATTAGATTCCAGTCACGCCCACACCTTCAGTCATGGCCACCAACCAACCACCTCCAATGGTTTTGCCAAATGTCTTGAGAGGACCTGGGAACTGATGTGCTATGGAAAAGACTCAGCCAGTGTTAACTTTTTTTAAAAGGTATTTGTGATATATAGATATAGATAGATAGATAGATAGATCTCCCAACTACAGTGCTAATGTATTTTAACTCCTTTAACTACTTTTAGACCCTGGACCCAGGTAGTTTACCTGATAAGAATCACTCCAGGGGCTGATGAGATACCTCAGCAGGTAAGGCTGCCCAGCAGCAGGTTAGCTGGCCTAAGTTCAATCCCAGGCTCTCCATGATGGAAGAAGATAATTGATACCCCCCAATTGTCCTCTGACCTCCACACATGCACTGTGGCATGCACATGCTCCCCTTAACACAAATAATAAAATAATGTAATTTTTAAAACCAGCGGGGGCATGGTAGCCTGAGCAGTTAATACCCAGCACCCATGAGGCAAAGGCAGGCAGGTCTCTGTGACTTCAAGGCCAGTCTGACTTATAATAAAGACTTCTAGGCCAGTAAGGGCTATACAGTAAGACTCTGTCTAAACGGGGGAGGGAGCCACTCCAGTGGCTGGGAGTTTCCTGAACAAAGTCAGCGGCAGCATAGAACCTGGTCAGTCTAGGTCTGAGAAGCAGCTGCTTGGGAATAAACCTCATGGGCCTGAGTCCTATCAGATATCAAAGGAAAGCCAGATCTAGGTTGAAAGAGCAGTATTTCATTCATCTCAGACATATTGTCAAAGCTATGATCTACTGCTGCCTCAGCTTGCCTGATGGGAAAGGACCCAACTGGAAAACAGAATGAGTTACAAGAGGCCGCTCAGCAACTTGCCTTGGGTGACGAGGGCGTCGGCAGTGAGTGCAGACAGCACAGACTTCCATTCAAAGTCTCGGCAAACGCTAGAGCTAGCTCTGGGCTCAGGCAGGTAGAAGTGGAGAGCAGAGGCTGCAAGATGGTGTAGTGGGTAGAGAGTACTTGCCTCTCAATCCTAGAGACTTGAGTTTGATTCCCTGGAGCCCATCTAAAGGCGGAAGGAGAGAACCGATCTCATTAAGCTGTCCTCTGATCTTTATACTCTCCTTGTTGGCATGCATGTGCACACACACGTACACATAGACACACAGAGAGACACATGGGTTGTACATACACACACACAAACACACAGACACACAAAACAGACCCCCCCCACAGACACACATAGACACACACACACAGATATACACACAGACACACAGATATACACACAGACATACACACACATATACACAGATCCACAGCCTAACTATCCTGGATCTTGCTCTGTAGCCCAAGGCTGTCTTGCACTCACAGAGATTATATCTGCCTCTGCCTTCCCAAGTGCTGGGATTCGAGACATCGCTTAGCTTAGATTTGTTTTTAGAGATAGGGTCTCATTTGCAAGAACCAAGCATCATTCAGACCAGAAGTTCAGAGAGTTTCCTATAGCACTACGTACGTGTGTGTGTGTGTGTGTGTGTGTGTGTGTGTGAGTGCGCACGAGTGGGTGTGTATGCAGGTGCGATGTCTTGTGTGCATAGGCGTGAGGAAGCCAGAGATGAAAGCTGGGCACCGCCCTTAATTGTGCCCTGTCTCAGTTTGTGAGACAGGATCTCATAGTGAACCTGGAGCACATCCATTTGGCCAGGTTACCTGGCTAATAAGCCGCAGGATCCTTCCTTCTGTGTTATCCTAGCATTAATTAGTATTATAGGCACACACCCTGTGTGGGGCTGAGTGGAGGGTGGTGGGCAGGTGTATGTGCTGTGGGGAGGTCTCTGCAAACACCTTTGCTGGCAAGAAGGAGATCTGGTTCAACATGTGTCAGGGTTTTTGGTTCAGACTCTGGAGTCTGACACCGGCAGCTTATTTAGGCGTATTTAAACATAGTGCAGTTTTGGAAAACTATTTCCTGATGATAATGTAGACACTCAATCCTGTGTGTACAACCAAGCTTAAAACAAGATTACACCGAGGCCCTTTACAAACTCATAAAGATGGGTTCTGGTGACTCAGAAACAACGTGTAAGATAAGGGTCCAGGGAGGATGACTGAGACAAACATTAAGAGTCCGTGGGAGTCAGGTGTGGCCTACAGGTGGCTCCACAAACAGCACAGGGGTCACCCAGGCTGTGGTAAAGGATGTGCGCCATTTCCCTGTAAGGACGGGTTCTATTGACTGAGAGACATGTGCTTGAGATAAAGATCTTCTAGGGAGAACAGTCTGGGAGATTCACATGTGGCTGGCCCGACAGAGGCTACAGATCACCAGGTTACTAGCTACATCCACTCCCAGCTTTCCAAGTGGATAACAGGTAAATGTGTACTTTGTTGAGGAGACGATTAAGTTTCTCTAAGGCCTATCTGTGAGCACAAGAACCTGGAGCCCTCTAAAATATCTACCCCACACCTGGCTTTAAATTTTTTTTAAAGATTTATTTATTTTTGTTTGTTTTTTGGTTTTTTGGTTTTTCAAGACAGAGGATTTCTCTGTATAGCCCTGGCTGTCTTGGAACTCACTCTGTAGACCAGGATGGCCTCGAACTCAGAAATCCGCCTGCCTCTGCCTCCTGGGTGCTGGGATCAAAGGTGTGCACCACCACTGCCTGGCAGATTTATTTATTTTATGTATGTGAGTACACTGTAACTGTCTTCAGACATACCAGAAGAGAGCATCAGATCTCATTACAGATGGTTGTGAGGCAGCATGTGGTTGCTGGGAATTGAACTCAGGACCTCTGGAAGAGCAGTCAGTGTTTTTAATGGCTGAGCTATCTCTCTAGTCCCCCAGAGACCTTAATTTTGTAACATCAAATAATTTGCCTTCTTTTTTTTTCTTTTAAAGATTTATTTTATGTATATGAGTACACTTTAGCTGTCTTCAGACACACCAGAAGAGAGCATCGGATGTCATTACAGATTGTTGTGAGCCATCATGTGGTTGCTGGGAATTGAACTCAGGACCTCTGGAAGAGCAGTCAGTGCTCTTAACCACTGAGTCATCTCTCCAGCCCTGGCTTTAAATTTAAAAAAAAATGTATTTCTATACGCATGAGTGTTTGCCTACACATTTGTGTGTGCACTGCCTGCTTGCCTGGTGCCTGCAAAGGCTAGAACAGAGCACTGGATCCCTGAAAGTTGACAGTTGTAAAACTACCGTGTAGGTACTAGGAACTGGTCTCTTAACTATTGGGTCACCTCTAGGTTATTTTTTTTCCCTTGTTCCGGCCAACCCCGCTCGCTCTGCTTGACCCTGCTTGCTCCAACCGGCGGCTCCGCTTGCTCTGGTTGGCCCCGCTCGGCCCCGCTTGCTACGGCCGTCCCCCCCTCGCTCCGGTTGGTCTCTCCAGTCCAAGGATTCATTTTATTATTATTCTTCATAAGTATGCTGTAGCTGACTTCAGACACACCAGAGGAGGGTGTCAGATCTCATTACGAGTGGTTGTAAGCCACCATGTGGTTGCTGGGATTTGAACTCATCACCTTCGGAAGAGCAGTCAGGTGCTCTTAACCCGCTGAGCCATCTCACCAGCTCTAGGTTATTTTTGAGGTAGGGTTTCATGTAGTCCAGGCTGGCCAGAAACTATATATAGCCTAGGATAACCCTAAACTCTTGGTTCTCCTGCCTCCACTTTAAAAAAAAAAAAATTTAAAGATACCCATTTGCCACTGGATGAGAACTTGTACAAGAGAGCCCGGTGGGCCCTGTAATGGCAGAAGGAAACTATGGAGGCTTCTAGACTTACATCAGCAAGGCAGGAACCTACTGCAAGGGGTTCTCATTAGCCTCAGGATAGCAAAAACCTGAACTCGAAGGAGAACAGACAGACACTTTGAGAAAATAACCTGGCGGCTTCTCCAGCAACCACATGATTCTGTGATACTCAGGCGAGAGAGAAATGCTGGCACAGAAAGGCTTTCTCCTGGTCCATTTCTCATCAGCATAAAAAATACCAGGAATAAGGAAAGGGAAAAGAAGAGAAAGGGAAGACGGGCGTGGTGGTGCACGCCTTTAATCCCAGCACTCGGGAGGCAGAGGCAGGAGGATTTCTGAGTTCGAGGCCAGCCTGGTCTACAAAGTGAGTTCCAGGACAGCCACAGCTAGGGCTATACAGAGAAACCCTGTCTCGAAAAACCAAAAGAGAGAGAGAGAGAGAGAGAGAGAGAGAGAGAGAGAGAGAGAGAGAAGAGAAGGTTGGCCAGCCTTATTTAGCACATAGTTTTCGAGGTTCAAGGATACAGCATCAGCAATGGCCGTATTCTGCTGAGAAGTGGGGGAGGGGCTACCCCTGCTCTTTTATAACAATCCTTTCTCCCAGAAGCAAACCAGGATCCCACGAGAACATAAATTCCTTCCTAACGCGGTAGTTTTTACCCCCCTCTTCCTCCTCCGTTTTGAGACTAGTCCAGTCTGGCTTCCTCTTCACTATGTAGCCCAGGCTGGCCTCAAACTTCTGACCATTCTGCCTCGGCTCCCTGAGCGCTGGTATTGCAGGGGCCCGCCACCACCCCTGGTTTGGCTCCACATTTTAAAGGTTTGGTGAAACCTTGCAGCATTGAGAGCTGGGAGTGCTCGAGGAGCTAAGCTCCCAAGTGCACGCCCGAGGGACAAAGTGAAACCATATCCAGACCCTGAGAACCTATGTACAGTGTGAATTGCAGCTCTGTCCATAATTACAAAGCCCTGGAAGCCACTCTAACACCCATCAAGTGACAAATGCGGAAGCAGATGGTAGCACAATGGGCCACTGCTCAGACAGGAAAGGAACACACCACCAACACCCTCGCCAGCATGGCGACTCCTCAAAGCATCTGCCAAGCAAGAAATAACAGGACAAAGAGGATAATGAACTATATGATTCCACCATAGAAGATTCTGGAAAAAGTCAAACTCTAAAGATAGAAGCCAGATTAGTGCAGAAGGCTGGCTACAAAGAGGTCCAAGGGAACTTTGGGGAGGGATAGAAATATTCTCCATTTTCTTTCTTTCTTTCTTCTTCTTCTTCTTTTTTTTTTTTTTTTTTTTTTTTGGTTTTTTGAGACAGGGTTTCTCTGTGTAGCCCTGGCTGTCCTGGAACTCACTTTGTAGACCAGGCTGGCCTCGAACTCAGAAATCCGCCTGTCTCTGCCTCCCGAGTGCTGGGATTAAAGGCATGCGCCACCACGCCCGGCTTCTTCTTTTTTTTTAAAGGTTTGTTTTATTTATGTGTGTGTCTGTGTCCGCCATGTGAGTGCAGGTGCCATTGGAGGTCAGAAGAGAACGATTGTTATAAAATGCCCAGCATGGGAGCTGAGAGTCAAATTCAGGTTTTCTGCAAGAGCAACAAGTGCTCCTAACTGCAGAGCCAGCTCTCCGGTCCCAAATAGTGCACATTTTCAAACTTGTCCACTTGGAGGGTGAGCTTTACTTCATATCAGTTGTACCTCAATCAGCCTTAAAAAAAAATAGCTTCAGGGGGGCAGGAGAGATGGCTGTTAAGAGCAGTTAAGACTGCTCTTCCAGAGGTCCAGAGTTCAACTCCCAGCAACCACATAGTGGCTTACAATCACCTGAAATGGGGTCCGATGCCCTCTTCTGGTATGGCTGAAGACAGAGACAGTGTCTTGACTCAAACACATACATAAAATAAATAAATAAATCTTTTTAAAGGGCTGGAGAGATGGCTCAGTGGTTAAGAGCACTGACTGTTCTTCCAGAGGTCCTGAGTTCAACTCCCAGCAACCACATGGTGGCTCACAACCATCTGTAATGGGATCCAATGCTCTCTTCTGGTGTGTCTGAAGATAGCTACAGTGTACTCACACACACACACACACACACACACACACACACACACACACACACACATATATATATATATATAAAATAGCTTCAGTAAATGCCACTATTGTGAAGACAAAGGAACCAAGCAGACCAGGAGGTTCATGACCCATGACTACCTCAGAAGAAACAAATAGTCAGGGGCTGGAGAGATGGCTTACAGGGCTGGAGAGATGGCTTTAGCAGTTTAGAATACTTGTTGCTCTTGGAGAAGATATATGTTTTGTTCTTTTGGTTCCCAGAACCTATATATCAGGTTCACAATCACCTGTAACTCCAGTTCCAATGCATCTAATGCCCTCTGGCCTCATGAGCTCTTATCTGTGTATATACAACACACACACACACACACACACACACACACACATACACACACACACACACATACACACACACACACACACACACACACATATATACTTAGGCACACACATATATACATAAAGTAAAATGAATAAATAAATACAAAAATTAAAAAAAATCACACATATGGATGTTTAGCCTACGTGTCTGTCTGTCTGTGCACCACAAGTATGAGGTGCCAAAAGACCACAGAGGAGAGCAGCAGCTCCTCAGGAACTGGAGTTGTAGATTGTTGTGAACTGTGATGTGGGGGCTGGGAATTGAACCCGGGTCTTTTAGAAGAACAGCCTCTACGGCCTTAATTAACCCTAATTGCGTTCTGAAAGCTTCATCTCCAAATACCATCATATTAGTTGTGTTGGACTTCAACATATGAATTTTGAGTGACACAAGTTAAGAAAATAGTAAATTTTTTTTTTGTATGTGTGTGTGTTTGTGTGAAAGGTAGGCCATGTGTGTGCAGGTGCCCATGGAGGCCAGGCAGGGTACCAGATTCCTGAAATTCTAGTTCAGCTGGGCAGTGGTGGTGCATGCCTTTAATCCCAGCACTTGGGAGGCAGAGGCAGGTGGATTTCTGAGTTCAAGGCCAGCCTGGTCTACAGAGTGGAGTTCCAGGACAGCCAGGGCTACACAGAGAAACCCTGTCTCAAAAACCAGAAAAGAAAAGAAAAGAAAAGAAAAAAAAAGAAAAGAAAAGAAAAGAAAAGAAAAAAAAGAAAAGAAAAGAAAAGAAAAGAAAAGAAATTCTAGTTCATTGTGAGCTGTTCAATATGGATGCTGGGAACTGAACCTTGGTCTTCTGGAAGCACAGGAAGTGCTCTTAACCCTTGAGTCATCTCTCTAGCCCTTACATTTTATTTATTTTGTGTGCATGTGTGTACACACATGCCATGGCTCAGAGAACAACTTATGGAAGTCGGTTCTCTCCCACAAAGCACAGGGAAGGTTCTTATGTTGTCAGGCTTGGTGGCAAGCACCTTTACTGGAAGAAACATAGCATGGTAGTTCCCAAGATGCTATGGATGGATGCACCTTGGGAACATGGTGCTAAGTGAGAGCAGCCAAGGGGACAGTGCTGTGCGCTGTGCAATTCTATCTATATGAAATGTCCTGATCAACCCAATCCATAGGGAGAGAGAGAGAGCAGTAGTGGTTGCCAGAATTGGACAGGAGAACAAACCAAAAGCAAGTGCCAGTGAATGACTTGTTTGGGGAGGAGATGGAGTAGTAGCACCAAGTGATAAATTCATGCCTCAGAGTTGAAATCCTATTTCCTCAGGAGGAAGGGGGTAATGGATGAGATACTTCTCAGACATCTAGGTTCTGGGGGCCAGGAATGTAGCTGGGTGGTCGAGCGCTTTGCCTAGGGTGAGCATGAAGCTGAGTGGGCGCTGCATAAAACAGGTGTGGTAGTGCAAGGCTCTGATTCTAACCCTTGGGGGTGGAGGCCGAGGGCTCAAGGAGTTAGCTTAAGTTTATCCAAATCTGAGGCCAGCCTGGGTGGTGTCAGAAAGAAAAGGAAGGAGAGAAAGGAAGGAAGGAGAGGAGGAAGGAAGGAAGGAAGGAAGGAAGGAAGGAAGGAAGGAAGGAAGGGAGGAAGGAAGGAAAGAGGGCTGGCAAGGTGGCTCAGAGGGTAAAAGCAATCACCACAAAAGCTGGACAGCCTGAATTGTGGAAGGAGAGAATCAGTTCCACGTTTTCACGTTTGTCCTGTGATCTCTCTCTCTCTCTCTCTCTCTCTCTCTCTCTCTCACACACACACACACACACACACACACACACACACACACAGACAGACATACAGACAATACAGACAGAGACAGACAGAATAATATAATATAATAGCACATTTAAAAATAAAAAAATAAACAAAAGCATATACGGGAACTGTCTATGAACCCTGCCTAATCCATTGGTCCAGGGCCCATGTCTCTAGCTTTCCCTCATAGTCAAGGATGACCTTGAACTCTTTATCCTCCTGCACCTACCTTCTAAGAGTGTTACCACCCCCAGCTGCCTCCCTTTATCTGTGTCTTAAGCTCAGTCCCACTTTCTTCCACCTCCTCCCTGTTTAGAGCATCTGCTGATCCAGCCCTGGGCCCTGAGCTCACTGTCTGAGCCTCCTACATTCTTAAGGGGCCATGACTTAGTTCCCAGGAGGAAACCGGGGTTGGGAGGGCCGGATATGGCTTAGGGCCAGTTCCCTCCCCCTCTAGGTCTCTATTTCTCATCCCTAGGATGTGGGCTTGTAAGGAATGTCTCTGAAGTCTTTTGGGGCTTGCCCTACTTAAAGAAAAGTAACCAGGCAAGGCAGGTGACCCAATATTCTGCCCCCTAATATTTTCAGGTCATGCCTGGCCTCTTTGGGGGAGAAGAATGTTCCAGGTAGGTGTAATAGATGGGTTGCAAATATGGCCCCAGTTGTTTACCCACACCCATCCAAGGCCATACAATGCAGCTCTTCTTTCAACAGAAAGTAATCTTGCTTCCCCAAGTGACAGAGGTGGTTGGTGTCATTGTTCTGAGACTTGGACTTAAAGGACCTTGACTCTTGCTCCCTTTCCCCGAGCTCTGCTTCTGCTGTGAAATTTTAGCCTAGGCTATCCCAACGGATGTGATCCAAGATCAGTCAGCACTCTGCAAACTCAACAGAAGGAGCAGGGCTACCCTGCATTAGTCAAACTTGGACTGGCTCGGCTGAATCCAGCTTGAACCAGCAGTCCAACCTGGGCCAGCTTAGGTTTGAGGGCACAGTCCGGATCAGCAGAGTTCTAGGTGTGTCCAGAGTAGAGCCAGGGAGATTAGCCTGGATCAGTATTAGCCCGGGCAGGAGTAACCTAGATCAGATGAGATCAACCCAGATTATCTGACCCAACCTGGATAAACCAAGCCTAGGCAGGAGCAGCTGAGCTCAGGCAGCCTGGATCAGCTCATCTTAGTCTCTAGATTGTGAAAAACAAACACCTTTCTCCTCAATTGTATAGTGATTGTCCCAGAGCTGACAGAAGGCTTCCTGGGAACTCTCGGGCTTTCTACATCCTGACATTCCTTGTTTGTCTTCTGTGCTGCCAAACTCGCTCCAGAACTCAAAGCCATGGATCCCACTCCACCCCAGCACCCCCAGAGGAGAAGGCGGCTCTCGTCCTCACGCAGGGATGGATGGGAAAGACCAGAGAGCACGTGACTTCGCAAGGGAGGGGACAGTGAGAGGGTCCTGGTTTGAGTAGACAGCTAAAAACAGGAGCTCTTGAAAATAAAATAAAATAAAATAAAGAGTCCAAATGTGGGCTATGATGTAGCACAGTTGGCAGAGATTTTGTCCTATGCTTGAATTTTGACCCCTGCTCATACATAAAAGGATAGTGGTAGCACTTCCCGAAATCCCAGCACAGGGGATCTGAGCGGGAGGAACAGAAGTTCAAGGTCATTTTTGAGGCTACATATTGAATTTGAAGATAGTCTGCGATCTTAAAAAACAAAACAAAACAAAACCCCCATAAACCAGTAATAGCCACACATACACACACACACACACACACACACACACACACACCTCAAAAAAACAACCCTAGTTCTCTCTGTTCACCTAAACAATAAAATAGTTTAATGTGGTATTATAATCAGCAGCAGACCTCCTCCTGTCCCTTCTCCCTTTCCAGATACAGGAATTTAAACAAAAACAAACGAAGAAAAACATCTATCAGCCAGGCATGATAGCACAGGCCTTTAATTCTAGCACTGAGGGAGGCAGAGGCAGGTGGATTTCTATGAGTGTTCTATGTGGTGAGTTCCAGGCCAAGCAGGGTCCACAGCCTGAGACCTTGTCTCAAAAGCAAAAACAAACAAACAACCCCAAACAAACAAATAAACAAACAAAAAATCCCATGCTATCAAGGGTTGGGGACGTAGCTCTTTGGAGAAGTCAAGAACTACCCCATTTACCTAGCAGGCTCACAGCCTACATTCACACTTCAGGACCTTAAAAACAAACACACCCAACTGTAGCTCATCCCTCCCAAGTCCCACAAGCAAGCAAGCCCTTGCTTCCCTCCATGGAAGATTTAGCTCATACACCCCTTCTTCCCCACCCCTGACCCCGGCACCTGCCCTCTCTCTGACCCTGCCCACAGCCCAGGACCCTGGAGTCATGACTTAGTGAATCTGTTATTTGCTTCTTGTCCCTGTGACTTTGAAGCTGCTCTTCTTCATCGAGGAACTATGCTGAGCGCTCCACCCTCTATTTTTTGTCTTTTCTCTCCACGAGTTACCCAATAATGCCATGAGCCCCAGGGGTGGGGTGGGGGTGGGGTGGACTGGGAAAGGCGGACATTCGTCATCTACCAGAGACAGGGATAGAGACAGAGACACAGAGACACAGAGACAGAGAAATCCAGGCAGGCCCTGCCTTCCAGGAAGCCGAGGAAGTCAATGTTGAGGATTCAGGTGTCACAGGTTAGATCTCATCACCAGGGTGGGCAAGGCCTGGGGGGCTCTAAAGTAGGACTTCCTTCTGCTACCAGACAGTACTTTCCGTTGCTGTGAAAAAAACCACCATGACCAAGGCAACTTACAGAAGAAAGAATTTATTTGAACTTATGGTTCCAGAGAGTTAAGAGTCTATGATAGGACTAGAGAGATGGCTTAGCGGTTAAGAGCACTGACTGCTCTTCCAGAGGTCCTGAGTTCAAATCCCAGCAACCACATGGTGGCTCCCATCTGTAATGGGATCCGATGCCTGTCTGAAGAGAGCGGCAATATATATATATATATATATATATATATATACATATATACATACATATATATATATATATATATATATATATATATATATATATTCCATGATAATGGAGTGGAAAGAGGCTTCCAGTGATAAACTTCCTCCAACAAAGCCACACATAAGCCCCCCCTCCACCTCCAACAACACTACCAACTGGGACCAGGCATCCTAATATCTGGAACATCTCATTCAAACTACCACAGCCAAGAGCCTGACTCCAGATCAAAGCTTGTCTGTCATCAGATACCTTCCTCTTGGCAGCTTCCTTGGGGTGCTTTCTGCTTTCTCATTTCAATGGGACTCATCAACAGGAGCCACCCTGTGATGTGTGGTTGATCCATGAGGTTGGCTGCGCCTCTTCTTCCCACCCGACTTCCCCATTGGGAACAGGCAGACTGGGATGCATGGCGGGGTTCAATGCTAGAGTCCCTTCTGAATGAAGAAGCTACAACAGGGGCTGGGGGCATGGCTCAGCAGATAAGAGCTTTCGCTGTGCACACATGAGGGCCTGCGTTTGAATTCGTAGCATCCAAGCAAAAACAAAAATTAAAAACCAAAGCAAATCAAACTAACAAAAAAGCAGGCTCAGCTACACAAATCCCACAGCTGTGTCAGATGCAGACAAGGGGATTGCTGTGGTGTTCTGGCAGCCAGCCTAGGTGCAGGTACAGCCAGAAACCTTGCCTCAGAGAAATAAGGTGGAGAGTGACAGAGCTGGACCCCCAGCATCCTCCTGTGTCCTCTGTGTGTGCCTATGGGCATGCACCTGCGCACACAGAGAAGACACAACAGGGTTTCTTGTATTTGGACATGGTGAAGAACCTCTTGGTTGTGTGTGGCTTTGTGAGGAAGCACGGGAGCTCAGGAATAAGTGATGGTGGTGGACAGCCCAGGCTCTGTGGCTGGCATGCAGAGCCCCAAGGGTCTGAAGGACAGCGGGACTCAAAAGAGAAGGAAGCCACACCAAAACCTGTCCACTGAGGCGTGTAGCCTTCTTCATACTCATCAAAGACCATATTGACCCAGATGCTTTTTTTGTTTGTTTGTTTTTTTCGAGACAGGGTTTCTCTGTATAGCCCTGGCTGTCCTGGAACTCACTTTGTAGACCAGGCTGGCCTCCAACTCAGAAATCCGCCTGCCTCTGCCTCCCGAGTGCTGGGATTAAAGGCGTGCGCCACCACACCCGGCTGGACCCAGGTGCTTCTTTATGGGTGGGTAGACACATGGTGACTTGTAGACATACGGGACTATTACTGAGGAAGGGAAAAAGAGGAAACGGTTCACACACACATCAACATGACAGCACCCCAAATTCATCTCGTCGAATGAAAGGGATGAGAGATGCTAAATCTACACTTCAAGATTGCATCATGGGACGGGGCTGGTGAGATGGCTCAGCGGGTAAGAGCACCCGACTGCTCTCCCGAAGGTGATAAGTTCAAATCCCAGCATCCACATGGTGGCTCACAACCATCCGTAACGAGATCTGGCGCCCTCTTCTGGAGTGTCTGAAGACAGCTACAGTGTACTTACATATAATAAATAAAATAAATCTTTAAAAAAAAAAAAGATTGCATCATGGTGTGACATTCAGGGGGTGGGGGTGGGAAATGTGGACAGGAAACAGGTGGGTTGCTGTAGTACTGCTATGGAAGTGGGATCCCCTACAGAGCAATGGAGGTGGGGTGTTTTGGGGGGGTGAAGGATGTGCTGGCACGCACAAAATAACAATAAAAAGATCTCATTGGGGCTGGGGAGGGATTTGTTGGTAGAGTGTTGGTCAGGCTTGCTTGAAGTCCTGGGTCCCAGCTCCATCACTGTGTGTGCCTGAAAGTCCTGCTGTCCAGGAGGTACAGACGGGAAGTTCAGAAGTTCAAGGTCATCCTTGGATGTAGGGGGGCCATAGTTAGTATCTATCGTGACCCTACAATAGGAAGATCACCAGGGTGGGATGGGGAGGAGGAGGAAGAACAGGGAGAGGGGAGGGAACAGGGCTGAGGTCCAGGGTCTTTACCCAGGGTAAATTTGAATAATTGCTTTATTGTATGCGTCCCTGCCTGCTTTAGAGGTTTGAGCATGAGAGCTAGCATGTCAGCTTTGCTGTTTTGCTTCAGACAGGGTCTTACTACGTAGCCTATGCTTCTCTGAAACTCAATGATGTAGCCCAGGTTAGCCTTGGCCAGGAATTCCGTGGGCAGGCCAGACTGGCCTTGGTCTCCCTGCTTCCTAGCTTCGTCTCTGCCCGGGGCTTGACCTCAGGATCTCCTGGTTACCCAGCAAGTTCTCCACCACTAAGCCGCAGCCAAGCCTGAGGGTCAGTTTGGTATATTCTGTGGGTTTGTGGGTCATGGATGTAAGGATAGGGAAGGTGTCCCCGCAACTACACCTGTTCCCATCATGCTCTTGGATTGTGGTCATTTCTCCTGACCTAAGGGAGGGCAAATCACAAGGTGAGAAACTGAGTCTTCAAACTGGCCACCTCCACCTCATCTGTAAAATGAACCACAGCCCTCAATCTGCTGGGCCCTGGGGGCGGGGTGTGACTTTCAGGGCTGATCACCAGCAGGCCAGGCCAGGCTTGAATTCCTCACACACACTGCACCCCACACACGCCCCTGTTACCACCCACTTCCCCCACCCACTCCCCCAGTGTAGCCCTGGCTGTCTTGGAACTAGCTCTATAGACCAGCTTGGTCTTGAACTCAGAGATCTATCTACCTCTGCCTTTGCTGGGATTAAAAGATACGCATCACCACACCCAGTCTTTTGTCTGTTTTTTTTTTTTTTTTTAGAGAGGGAATCTTGCTATGTGGCTCAGTCTGGCTTCTCCATCCTCCTGCTTCAATCTCTAGGGTGCTACGATTACTTGGCTGTGTGCTACACCTGGCTATGATATTTATTCCTTCATTTGTTTGCTTGTTTATTGGCACAAGCATGCCCCCATGCAATATTGGGGGCCTACAATATTGCACATCAAATATTTCACTAGAAAGAGTGTTCGTTTATTTGGAATTCAAATTAAACTGGCCCCATCAGCTTTTACCTGGCAGGGGACACAGATGGGTGACAGGAAGGAACTAAACGGCCGTGACACAGGGTGGAACACCTTCCACTCCATAGCCTCCTCTGAAGCACGTTAATACATGGATTTGACCTGGCACTTCACCTCCTCCAGGCAGCCGTCCTAGCTTGTGGGCTCTACTGCTGCTCCTTTTAGTCCCAGCTCAATGCTGCCAGGCTGACATGGGAGACTCACACCTTGGCTCCAGGCAGCTACCTACCGAGGTGCTTTGGAGTCCTTTCTTGTGTGTGAAGACAGGGCTGGGTGTCTCCGTGGGCACGGTGGGTCTTCCTTTCCTGGCTGGTGGCTGAGTGGCAGCGGATGCTCTTACATAATCAGTCTCTCTCTCCTCCTTCTTTTTCCAGAGCTAGACTTCACACTGAGCAGCTGCAGCCGAAGAAACCAGAGAAAGCGCCACCCAGCCCCAGATTCCAAGAGGCCTGCCTGCTGGGGACTCCCCTCTCTTCTTCTTCCTCCTCCTCTTCCTCCTCCTCCTGAGACCCTCAAAGTCACTGTCTCACACCAGTTCCTGAGCTGCAATGAGACTGGCAGCCACCGCCCCCTGGCTGTCCTCTGCCCTGCCAAGCAGATAGGGCGGTAGCTACCCCAGGAGTATCTGCCCCCTCTCAGCCTGGGCCAGCCCTTCCTGGACTTGGTGGCCACCTTTGCTGACCTAAGGCCATGTAGTCCCTGGCTCAGGCCTCTGGACACACTGCTGGGGACAGTGCCTCTGCTCTCAGGGGGCACCCAGTGCACCACCATGCCCTGGGGACTCGCCTGGTTATACTGTGAGTACTGGGCGTGGGGAGTTGTACCTGGGGAGCCTGTCCTGGGAGGCTTTGGTGGGTGGGTGGGTGGTTCTACTGTAACCATGGCAACCAGGGCAGTTCTTGCTGGTGAGAGGTTGAAATGCTTCCCAGAAGGGTTGCAGGCAGTCTCAGGGATTGGGGGGGGGGGCAATCCACAGCCACCCTCTGCTCTGCCTGCCTCTGACCTCAGGCTCAGAGGTACGAGCTGAGTGGGTGCAGAGGTGCAGGATGGGGCAGGCACTGACTGGGGTGGGTGGCAGCTTCTCACCTCTGTAGTTTCATTGGCTCTGGAGAGCAGGGTGGGGGCAGAGGTGCTAGAGAGAGGCTTTCCATCTTCCTGGGTGTGGCTAGTGGGGAGGGGGTAGGGAAGGCACAGCACATGGGAGAGTAGAGGCCTGGAGAAGGTAGCCAGTTTTCCTCTATGCCTCCCTCCATAACAGGTCAGAATTAGAAAGCAGAAAGCAAGCAATGGTCCTGGTAAAGAGAAAAATAAGTTGAAATGAGGACAGAAATCAGGAAAGGACCTGCTTGGGGGTGTCTATGCCTGCTGGGTGGGAAGCCGGGCGGGTGGAGACCCTCACAGATTCCAAGACTCAGTGAGACCGAGCTACTGGTGAATCACTGTCATGACTTGACATGACTCTCATCCCGCCTGTGACGTGAAGTTAGGCACCCAGGAACTGTGTACCAAATAAATGAGGGCTAGGACCCACAGGGCTTCTGAGGAGAGCCGGGCACGTTCTGTCCCTGGTGCATAGATACTACAAAAGTTGGGGACATTCAGAATGGGTGAAGGACCCAGCCAGACCCATGTTCTGGAAGCTTTCACATCTTAATGGACAGGGGTGGAAGTCTTGCCACATGCCAGAGAACACGGGGAGCCACCAGAAGCTGAAGGAGCAAAAAGACCCTCCCCTAGAGCCTTCAGAGGCTATGGTGACCAGTGACACCCTGATTTCAGACCTCTAGTCCCCAGAATTAGAAGAAAATACATTGACAGAGCTGTTACAAATTTGTGGTGATGTTAAGGTAGCCTAACATCCTCTAGGTCTCTCAGATCTCAAGGACCCAAAGGCTAGGTGGTATCCTGGGAGAGGTAGTGTCCCAAGCAGAGAGACAGTGTGCAAAGGTTTAATGGTAGAGCTGGGAGGGGCTTGACTAGACAGGCAGACCCCACTCGGGGTCGAGGCCTTGAACATTAGCTCTGCTTTGCCAGACAGAGCAGTAGGAGACTAGAGAGCTGAGGGTCCACTCCCGAGGGGGAAGTGATTAAATTTAAAGATTCAGTTTTATCAATTTTTAATTATGTGTGTGCATGTGGGTATGTATAAGTGAGCTGGTGTCCTAGGGGGCCAGAGATGAGGTCTCCCTGGAGCTGGGGTTACGGCCATCTGGCATGGGTGTGGGGAACTGAACTTGGGTCCTCTAAAAGAGCAGGAAGTGCTCTGAACCGCAGAGGCACCTCTTCAGCCCCTAATGGTTGCATTTATTTACTTAGTATGTAGGGAAGGGGGATGTGTGTGTGTGTCATGGTTGGAGAAAGAGGGTCTGTTCTCTCCTTCCACCAGGTCTCAGGTTGTCTGGCTTGGTGGCAAGTGCCTGCATTGGCTGAGCCGTCTCACTAGGCTCGCCCGCCTCAGGGGAAGTGAGACTGGAGAGGCCTGGTTGAAGGAGGAGTGTTTCAGGTGGCATCTCTCAGGACTTGGCAAGGTTTGGCTGTGAGGAGAGGTTGGCAGGGCAGGACCTACCTTACAGGGGATCTGGGGGACCGGGAGGATGTTAGGCTACCTCAACATCACCACAAATTGGTGACTCAGCCTTGTCAATGTATTTTCTCCTAGTTCTGGGGACTAGAGGTCTGAAATTGGGGTGTCACTGGTCAGCATAGCCTCTGAAAGCTCTAGAGGAGGGTCTTTTTGCTCCTCCAGCTTCTGGTATTCCTTGGCATGTGCCAGTATTAGCAGTTTGCACACTGTCTCCATCTGCAAGGCCTTTCCCTCTGTGACATTGTTCTCCTGGAACACCAGCCACTGGACCTAGGCTCTCCCTAAGCCCAGGACAACCTCACATTAAGAGCCTTTGCTTTAGCCAGGCGTGGTGGCGCACACCTTTAATTCCAGCACTCGGGAGGCAGAGGCAGGCGGATTTCTGAGTTCGAGGCCAGCCTGGTCTACAAAGTGAGTTCCAGGACAGCTAGGGCTAGACAGAGAAACCCTGTCTCGAAAAACCAAAAAAAAAAAAGAGCCTTTGCTTTAATCACTCCTATTTAATTGAACCTAATTCCAAATAAAGTCATTCTTAGATTCCTGGTGAGTAAGAATTTGGGAGGGGTAATGCTATTCAACCCATTTTACAGACTCACATTGGTCAGTGGGAATGGAGGTGACGAGCTTCATTTATCCCGGTAGAAATGGTTACCTTGTTAGGGGGCACATCCCCCCCCTCTTCTCCCCACCAGTGTCTGGGCCAGGGGAAGCCTTATATCTCACCTTGTGCTTCCAGATCCTGGTTCTTGTCTCTGGGGCGGGGGTGGGGGGTGGGGGGGTGGGGGAGGAGACAGGAAAGCCTGACCGGGTCAGCGGGACACTGGCTGTGTGGCTTCTGGGATGCAAAGCATTGTGGGTGACAGCTACGCTGTCCCTGCCTGGTCCCAGTTTCTCCTGATAGAGGAAGCCAGAAAACAACACTTGCAATTAGAAATGGCGGTCTGGGTCTGGCTGCAAAGTGTGTGTCATCCGGGGGAAGCAGGTCACCCGCCGACAGGCTTTCAGGGAAGGGCTGCATGCCTACCATGCCGGGCTCAGGTGCTCTGGTAATTCTAAGATCCTGTCATGACACCATGCTCCAAAGCGACAAGGTGAGGAGGGGTTTATTTCGGCTTACAGCTGTAGCTCCCCGTGAAGGGAAGCCAGGGTGGGGAGGTGGGGGTGAGGGGTGGGGGTTGAAATAGAGACCATGGAGAGAAGCAGCTCACTGACTTGCTTTCCATGACTGGATGCTTTCTTCTATCAGTCAGAACCACCATCTAGGCGTAGCCCTTCTCCCTGCCGGCTGAGCCCACCCACGCCAATCATTAACCAAGAAAATGCCCACAGGCAAGCTGATAGGGGCATTTTTCTCAATTTAGGCTTCCCTTCCTGGATAGCTCTAGCTGGTGTCAATGGGACAAAAAAAAAAAAAGAAGAAATTCCCTAGCTGGGATAGCCCCGACTCCTATCTTTTTTTTTTTTTTTTTTTTTTTTTAAGATTTATTTATTTATTATATGTAAGTACACTGTAGCTGTCCTCAGATACTCCAGAAGAAGGCATCAGATTTCATTATGGATGGTTGTGAGCCACCATGTGGTTGCTGGGATTTGAACTCTGGACCTTCAGAAGAGCAGTCGGCGCTCTTAACCACTGAGCCATCTCTCCAGCCCCCCGACTCCTATCTTAAGGACACATTGGGTAAAGCCAACATGATCTATGGGGCGGGACTTGATGGACTGACAGGTTATAGTGACTGATTGGCTGCTGATAGGGAAGAAGACTTGTTATGGATAGAACACCCCACCCCGAGGGATGACGGCCTTGTTGTTGTTGTTTAATGTACAATCCCTGTGGACCAGATGTAGCCGTTATGATTACAAGTCTGTAAGTGTCACTCAGGTCCACGGTTCTCAGTGGCTGTCACTTTCAACCAGGAGTGAGTTGCAGAGGTGCCCTCTCCACCTGTCAGATCAGATGTGGGGTGGAGTTGGTCCACCTGTACCTTAGCCAACTCCCTAGGGGATTCAGGTGCTTGCTGGCTTCCTTTCATTTCCATTCCCAGAAACCACCTCTCCCTTCATGTGTAAGGCTCCGTCCCTGAGGGCATGCAGTAGTTACAGCTTAAGTCATCCATGTTCCCAAGATGGTATGACCTGGCCAGGTGATGAGCGACCCAGGCAAGTAGTGCTGGTGGGGACGTCCAGGGTTGGGGCTGAAGCCTCAGACGGTTCCAGGAGTGGGTGGGCTAGGTGTGGGTTTGCAAGAAAAGGCAGGGACCAAAAGCAAGCCTATGTTAATGGGCCCAGCACTGTTTATTTATTTAAATAAATTTATTTTACATCTTATTTTGTTCAGGAGGGGTTTGTGTGTCGCACGCCTGCGTGGAGGTCAGAGGGCAGTTAGTTCACTCCTTCTACCATGTGGTTCCTGGGGATTGAACTCAGGTCGTCAGGCTTGGTAGCAAGCCGCTTTACCCACCGAGCCATCTTGTAGGCCTAGTACTGGTTGTGTTTATTTGTTCCTTCAGCCCAGTGCTGTGGCAGGAGATTCTTACAAACTGGTCTCCTCGCAAGAAAGTGGTTGTCAAGAGTTCTGCAGACAGAGAGGGCATAACTGTGGTTTGTGTGGAGTTCAGGGCCTGAGCAGACCCAAGGATCAGAGGAAACAGAGAGCGCTCCTAGGACTTGGTCCAGCAAGTGGGAACGAGCAGGGCGATCCTGGAGACGGGGAACAGAAGCTAAGAGGGAACGCCCCCCCCCCCCAGACAGTGGAGATACAAAGCCCTCAAATCTTCAGGTGTCAGGAAGTGAGAGGAGAGAGATCCAGTTAGTGATGTCTACTTGTAACAGATGAGGGAGGTAAAGTCAGCCTGCTTGGCTGTCTTGACCAAAAGGAAAAAGGAAAAAAGAAAAAGAAGAAAGAAAAGGCAAAGGTTAATTATTGTTTTCGACAACAACAACAACAACAACAGATATTAAACTAGGCATGGTTCGAACCTTTAATCCCAGCACCCAGGACACAGCAGCCAGGGCATTGCTGTGAGTTCCAGCTAGTCTAGTCTACACAGACAGTTCCAGGTCAGCCAGGGCAACATCCTTATGTCCTCGCACATAAGGACGGGACTGGTAATCTCCCACAGATATCTCCCAGGGTTATCTGCATCTCTTTTTTCAAAGCGCAGGCTGTTAATTAATAAAGTTGAAGTCATCCTTTGTGCCGCTGATATCGTTGTCTCAGGCTTCCTTAGGAAGGCAGTCGAGCATATCTTAAACATTCCCCCGTAATGTACATCACCACGTATAGTCTCCCCCATCGATAAATTAATCTTAACAAAGGAACTATGAGGCTGCGTAAGTCGTTGCCTGTAAATCTTTCCTGTTTTCTTTCTAGTTTATGAGCTTAGTGGGTCAAAGTTTTTAGAGTTTAAAGCCATTTCATTATTAAGCGGTCCAAATGTATTTCCAGGCTGAGAACTCTTTTGGCAGCATCAGGATTATTAAAATGAAATCATCTCATAAAAACCTTCTTCATTTCCTTGTCCCTGGTCGGCTTTGTGTGTGGGTCCGTTTCTCTGATTTCAGACTGCATCTAATTGCTTTCATTTGAGTTTGTCTCTTTCTAGTGAGGTTGGCCCTTTGGGTATCTCTTGCTCTTTCGTATTTCTTTCATCCACTGGATCCCTATTCATATTTATTATAAATTCTCTCAAATATTTTTTTCCATTCAAGGGTACAGCTCCCAAGAGCTGTTTTTTAGGTCACAGTGACACCTAGTGGTAATTACTGGTACTGTTTCAAAAGACTTCCCATTTTTGTTGGTTCTGTCGGTGTAGGGGGTCTGTTTAGCATCCCAGAGCCATCAGACTGGAAGGAGACTGGAAGGAGCTGTAAGACCTGCTACACACACACCTTTAATCCCAGCACTCGGGAGGCAGAGGCAGGCGGATTTCTGAGTTTGAGGCCAGCTTGGTCTACAGAGTGAGTTCCAGGACAGCCAGGGCTGCACAGAGAAACTCTGTCTCGAAAACAAAACAAAACAAAACAAACAACAAAAAAACCCCGCTGCTACATCTAATGGAGAAAATCGAGCTTTGAAAACTTATCACTCCAGACAAAGGGCTGAGGGGTGCCTTGGAACCTGGATGATGTACTTACCCCAAAGCAGGAAAAGCAGGAGCTAGGGGAGACTGGAGACCATACCCTGGGGACACACACTGACCATGGCCGGGGTGTGCTTGCTACTCCAGGTGACAAGTTCTCCTTTAGGGCTTTGCATGTACTTGCCTTTCCCCTCAGTACTTGTCAGGCTTGATGATGGATGGTGGTTGATACAGCTACACACAACAGATGGAGCGCAGACACAGTGCCTGGTGCTCATACGCTCTTGTTGGGTGTGTCCCACAGGTCTTGGGATCCTACTTGACGTGGCTTTGGGAAACGAGAATTTGGAGCTATGGACTCTGACCCAAGATAAGGAGTGTGACCTTACAGGCTACCTTCGGGGCAAGCTGCAGTACAAGAACCGGCTCCAGTACATGGTAACCAGGAGAGCTTTGACCTTGAGATCCTCCTGCTTCAGCCTCCCAGTGCGAGGGTTACAAGCACAGGCCCAGCTCTATAGGACTATCTCTGAGACTATCTCCATTGAGATGTAACTCATATACCATACAACCCACCAACTGAGAGCGTACACCATGGGGCTGGTGGGAGGGCTCGTGAGTAAAAGGCGTACCTGGTACCCAAGACTGATGGCCTGAGTTCAATTCCCAGAACCCACATCAAGGCGGAAGGGGAAAACCAACTCCTGAAAGTTATCCTTCGACCTCCACATCAGTGCTGAGAGTCATGTCTATGCCCGCACAGACAGACAGACAGACAGACAGACACACACACACACACACACTATTAATAATAACAATAATTAATAAGGTGTCAGACTCTAGACTCATTGATGTGTAGTGTGTTCACAAGCTGTGCGAAGGTTACCTTTGTAAGCATCAGATGAAGCATCAGTCTTCACTTCCAAAGTACCACGTCTTCCTGAAAATCCTGGGTTCATACCCTGGGCCTGAAACTTCAGCCCTTATAGGACTTGTGTATCTGATCCCACCCCCCACCCCCACCTCCTTTGTCCCAGGGGAATAGAGAGCTGTCTTTTAGCTCAGTTGCCTAGATCTGACTTCTCAGTAGAGGACCTGTCTGTCTGTTGTCAGTGCCACTAGGCTGGGTTTATCTCTTGGGAGTCCCATCTAAACAGTTTCTGCCTCGGAGCTCACGGTTTGTTCTTGTCCCTCCTCAGAAACATTACTTCCCCATCAACTACAGGATCGCTGTGCCTTATGAGGGGGTACTCAGAGTGGCCAACATCACAAGGCTGGTGAGAACCCTTCCTGAGGTGGGGAGCCGCCGCCTGCCATGAGGCACCCTGAAGCTTGTGGGTCTTGGCCAGTTGTCCTACTGACCGTGGGCCTTTCCCTAGCCACTCAAGCAAGCCTGCCACTAACCTAGGCCCAAGGTTGTCTGCTGGCCGCTGTGGGTGACTGTGATGGCTCCCAGGCAGTGGCAAATGCATGGGGTAGGGGAGTGGTCAGTGCCCAGAGGCCTACACTTGCGCGTCTCCAATGTCTCCTGTCCCTGCAGCAGAAGGCTCACGTGAGTGAGAGAGAGCTTCGGTACCTGTGGGTCTTGGTGAGTCTTAATGCCACTGAGTCTGTGATGGATGTGCTTCTCGAGGGCCACCCGTCCTGGAAGTATCTGCAGGAGGTTCAGACATTGCTGGAGAACGTTCAGCGGAGCCTCATGGTGAGCTGTGCGCATGCGCTTGTGGGTCTGGCGGGTGCTGGCTAAGGGGCTACGAAGGGAGAGTTCTGCCATGCGCTCGCTGAGCATGTGAGACACATGAAGGATGGGGACAGAGAGGATTTGGGACTTTGTTTCAAGCTTATCTGAGCGCTCCTCTTTTATTTATTTATTGTTTTAAAATTATTATCGTTGTTTTTATTTTATAACTCATTGAGTCCAATTATTTCCGCCTACTGTTCACTACCAGCGCTGGCTAGACCTTGTACAGGTACCCAGTTCACTCGTGGGTGCACCGAGCATGCCATCTTCATAAGACAGCATTATTTATTTGCTTGTTTGAAAGAGTTTCATTCTGAAGCCCTGCCAGGCCTGAAACTTGCTGTGTAGAACAGGCTTTGCCTTTTGTGTCCTGAGTCTTAGACAAGCCAGGGAATCTCCTAATTTCATCTCTGTATCTGAAAAACGAGGCTCCTCTGGAAAGGGGAGAAGGAAGAAGAGGGAAGATAGTGAACTTTTACATTTCTTTAAAGACACAGAAATATTGTAAGAATGTGTCTGCATTTTAAACCCAGGTGTGGGATATGGGGCTGTTTTAGATTGTCCACAGCAGCTGACTATGATTTGCCTCGTGCTCTAGCAGAGGCGTGATTTTGTCAGCTGCATATAGTTTCTGTGAGTGTGTGACATGTGGATGGATGGATAGACAGATAGATAGATGGGGTTGTTTTGGACAGCTAGTGGTTAGATGTCGTTTGTTGCAGTTTGTTGAGATGAGAAGAAGAAATTAGATATTCCGACGATGGGTGAAGATCAAACTTGCCCCAAGGAACTTGACACCCCTAATCAGCAGAAAGTAGTCTAATGATAATGTCGCCCCCTCTTCCCTCTATGCTTTTTTTCTCTACTATTTAGTGTTAGGGGGTGAAGAAGGGTAGAAGAAAAAAAGAACCCACAAAGTAGCCAAAGGTTCAGTTATAAGGTGGACTGACAGGAACTTTCAGAGTACTGAAACTGTTCTGTGTGACTTGGTGACAGTGGACGCTATGCTTTTATTAAAAGCCTGTGGAGGGCGAGCCATAGTGGAGCGTAGAGGGCTGTAACGACTATGACTTGAGTTTAGAACAAGCATGGGAAGGAAAAGAGAGAGCATGTGTGTGTGTGTGGCGTGACCGTAACCCAGCACTCTGGAGGCTTAAAGGGGAGAGATGTTAGGTTCAAGGCCAATCTGGGCTACATAGTGAGAGCTTGTCTCAGAAGCAGCCCTTGAAACAATCTGATCATCCAACTGAAAACCTCCTAAGTTGTAACCTGACAGACATGTCCCTACCTCCTCAGGCCGTTGGTGTACACCTGCCGGGACACATACTTGTGACCCTGCTCAGCCAGCTGCCTGGCCTCCCTAGCCCACAGGGCCAGATCATTTGACACCAGCTGGGAGTTTCTGATGATGAAAGGTTTGGGGACAGGCGACTGTTTTTGCAGCTGTCTGGAACTTCTCCTGGGATGGTTCTCCCAGTTTTTGCTAAGAAGGTCACAGGGATTTGCCCTTTTGTGCTTGTGAGCAAGATGGGTGTCCTGGGCAAGCTGACCTGGCTTGAGGAAGAATCCTTTTCTGTCTTTGTTTTACCCATCGAACAGACGCTGAGAAGCTCATGGGAGTGAGGTTGGGCAGGAGAGTATGAAGCCTCCACCCTCTGATTCTGGTCCTGGGCTCTCTGACTGAGGCACTGTACATAGAATGGTTATATCACTCAGATGTGGTTGGGTCTGGTCCCTTTTCCTTCCCCTCCTGGCTGCTGGAAGTTTAGCCAGTATACTGGGTAATCCTTCTATCACTGAGCTATACCCCAGAATTTTTTGGGAGGGGTTTTTTTTTGGTTTTTTTTTTTTTTTTTTTTTTTTTTTTTTTTTTTTTTTTTTTTTGGTTTTTCAAGACAGGGTTTCTCTTGTATAGCCCTGGCTGTCCTGGAACTCACTTTGTAGACCAGGCTGGCCTCGAACTCAGAAATCTGCCTGCCTCTGCCTCCCAAGTGCTGGGATTAAAGGCATGTGCCACCACACCCGGCCAGATTTTTAAAAAAAAATTTTTATATGAGTATTCTATTGTTCTCTCAGACACACCAGAAGAAGGCGTTGGCTCCCATTACAGATGGTTGTGAGCCACCATGTGGTTGCTGGGAATTGAACTCAAAACCTCGTGCTCTTAACTGCTGAGCCATCTCTCCAGCCCCTGCCCCCCTCCACTTTTTTTTTTTTTTTGGCTAGAACTTAACCTGTAGACTAGGTTGGCCTTGTGCTCACAGAGATCTGCCTGTCTCTGCCTCCCGAGACCTGGGATTAAAGGCAGGCCCCACCACCACCTGGCTTGCAGCAGCCTTTAATCTTCCCTCTTCCTAACGCGGTTAGCCGTCTGTGATGGTAGCTTTCAAGATAGATTTCACTTACTGTCTTTGCTCATGAGAGCATGACGTCAGAGGCCAGGTCCTGGGGCCCGAACACTAGCTTTTTTTTTTCAACAGGATAACCTTGAACAAGTTGTTTCACTCCTGCGGTTTTAGATCATCACTTGTAAGCCTCCGTCATATCCAGCTATAAAACAAGGACTCAGTGATTTTATCCTATCTCTTCTATCATCAGAAGACGCCTGGCTCTGGCTTCTGCGTTATTCTAGTCTCACATCCCCACCCCAACTGCCTTCATTGATTCCTTAAGAAACTGGGCCTGGGGCTGGTGAGATGGCTCAGCGGGTAAGAGCACCCGACTGCTCTTCTGAAGGTGATAAGTTCAAATCCCAGCAACCACAACCATCCTTAATGAGATCTGGCGCCCTCTTCTGGAATGCCTGAAGACAGCTACAGTGTACTTATATAAAAAAAAAAAAAAAAAAAAAAAAAAAAAAAAAAAAAAAAAAAAAAAGAGTAAAGTAACCATGAAATAACTTATAGCCGGGTGTGGTGGTGCACACCTTTAATCCCAGCACTCGGGAGGCAGAGGCAGGCAGATTTCTGAGTTCAAGGCCAGCCTGGTCTACATACATAGTGAGTTCCAGGACAGCCAGGACTATACCGAGAAACCCTGTCTTGAAAAACAAACAAAACAAAACAAAACAAAACAAAACAAAACAACAACAACAAAAAAAACAAGAAACTGGGCCTGGGCTGGGCAGTCGTGGCACACACCTTTAATCCCAGCACTTGGGAGGGAGAGGCAGGTGGATTTCTGAGTTCAAGGCCAGCCTGGTCTACAGAGTGAGTTCCAGGATAGCCAGGACTATACAGAGACACCCTGTCTCGAAAAAAAAAAAAAACATAAAAAAAGAAAAAAACCAAAAAAGAAAGAAAGAAAGAAAGAAATAAGGAAAGAAAGAAAGAAAGAAAGAAAGAAAGAAAGAAAGAAAGAAAGAAAGAAAGAAAGAAGCTGGGCCTGGGATGCTGGCTCAGTGGTCAAGAGCACTCGCTGCTCTTGCAGAGGATGCCCAAGTCAGCTGGTTTACAACAGAAGCTCCAGGAAATCCAGCAGCCTCCACTGGCCCCCATGGGCACTCACACGTACATGGCACACACACGTGTACACACACTCATAGGCATAAAAAATGAAAATAATTTAAGGAAAAGGCAGCTTAAAAAAAAACCCAGAGAGTGGGGGCCGAGGGATCAAATGCGCATCATAATGTAAAGTCCGCTGTCTTGACTATTTTTAGTGCATGGTTTGGTGGTGTTAATTACACTCACAGGGTTGTACATCACCCGTCCCCCCCCTCCCAATCCATTTCTGTCACTTTCCATCACCTCAAGCAGAAACTGTATACGTGAAGCAGCCATTTCTCACCTCTTTCCTCTCCCAATAACAGCCTGTAATCTGTCTTTTTTTCCCATTATGTATTTGCTCTTTTTTTCTTTTGGTACAGTTTCTGAGATGGTGATACACCATTTGTCCTGCGTGCACTCTGGTAGAGTTTTCAATGGATAAAGTTCATCCATTGATTTGGACCGAGTTGAACAGACTGATTCCATGATTGGCAGGCTGGGGGTCGTAGGAGGTTTGTAAGTTTGGGCCAGCCTAGGCTACATATCCAGACTTTGTCTCAGAAACAAAACAAAAAAACCAGGAGTCGAGGTCAATCCCAGGACTCAGGAAAGGCAGGTGGCTCTCTGTGAGTTCAAGGCTAACCTGGTCTATATATCAAGTTCCGGGTAGTCAGAGCTACATAGTGAGATCCTGTCTTAAAACAACAATGGGGGCTGGTGAGATGGCTCAGTGGGTAAGAGCACCCAACTGCTCTTCCGAAGGTGATAAGTTCAAATCCCAGCATCCACATGGTGGCTCACAACCATCTGTAATGAGATCTGGCGCCCTCTTCTGGAGTGTCTGAAGACAGCTACAGTGTACTTACATATAATAAATAAAATAAATCTTTAAAAACAACAACAACAACAATGGATGAAATAAAAAATGAACCACCCCTCAAACAAAGCAACGCCAGCGAGGTTCGCCCACTTGGCTTGGGGTACAGTTCAGTAGCAGAGGGCTCACCCAGTATTTGTGAGGCCCTAAGTTCAAACCCTGGCACTGACAAAAGAGAAAAATAGAGCATCAGTTTCTGGCTCATGGGGTGATTACGACATTAAGCTTTTTATTTTATTTTATTTTATTTTATTTTATTTTATTTTATTTTAAGGAACCGCCCACTGGTCAGCTTTTCCCAGTTTTTCCTTTAGCTTTGTTTGTAGGGTCAGAGTCTCATTTTGTGTTCAGGTTGGCTTTGGCTTATGTTTCTCCCCCTTCAGCGTCCTAAGTGAGGGGTTACAGTGTATGTTACCATGTCTAGCTGTAGGTTGTTCTTTGGTTTTGGGGAGAAAGTCTCCTGCCTGTTGTTTCTGACTTTTAGTGTCTCTGATGGAGCAGTAGCCCTTAGTGGCAGTAGCTCTCATTAGGCAAGGGTTTGGTCATGTTTTGGTCATCTTTATCCTTCCTAGACAGGAACCAGGCTGTGTGCAGGGCCTCCTTTCCCTCCATCACTCTCTTTCTGCCTTTGCCCGTGACTTTTCTAGGCTGCTGTAATGAATTAGCTTTAACTGGATGACTTAAACCCAATTGTGTTTTCTCATACTGGAAACCAGAAGTCCAGAATGAAGACATGGCAGGGCCAGCTGGCCCTGAAGGGTACTTCCATCCATTGGTGGTACTGCATATTCCTTGGCTCTGACCTCTGTCTCACTTCTCACGGGGCTCCTGTCCAGTACCTCTCTGTCTTCATGATCTTTCACTATAACGATACCAAGGCTGGGGATGTAAAGAGTTGTTCTAACATGCACAAGGCCTGAGGTCCTATTCCCAATGCTGAGGCGGAAAAACACCAATTAGTCATTGGGTTTACAATCCACCCTAAATACACAATGATGTAAACTTGAGATAATTACGTCGACTCAATTTCCAAAAAGGGTCACATTCACAGGTATCTTAAGAGTAGGACTATGGGTATTTTGGGAGGCTAGGGGCATAAAGTTTAGCCAAGCTGCTTTGTCTGAGTTATGGACACCTTTGGGAAGGGAGCTCAGGCCCAAGCTTTCCCATGATGCCTCCACAATGACTCTGGACTTCCCTGGGCCAACAGTGCTCTCCACACCATCCTTTCTGTTCAGCGTTGTGAAGAGATCTCTGAGCTTGGAGCTGAACTCAGAGTTCAGTTCTACCCATGTGATTGGTGTCCCGGGAATCCTCAGAATCCCAGAAGAGGGCATCAGATCTCATTATGGGTGGTTGTGAGTCACCATGTGGTTGCTGGGATTTGAACTCAGGACCTTCGGAAGAGCAGTCAGTGCTCTTAACCACTGAGCCATCTCTCCAGCGCCTCATAATTACTTTCTGATGATAGAGAAGCAGAAGCCTCACTTGCAGCCTTCTGGTCCCTGAAAGTTGTATTTTGTTGAGACAGCCGCCATGGTTCTCTGGTGGCGGGAGTCCCTTTCTCTTTATTTGTCCTGATGATTTCCTCCCTCCCAGGATGTGGAGATTGGCCCTCATGTGGAAGCTGTGTTATCTCTTCTGAGTACCCCGGGCCTAAGCCTGAAGTTGGTGCGGCCCAAAGCCTTGCTGGACAACTGCTTCCGGGTCATGGAGCTGCTATACTGCTCTTGCTGTAAGGGGCTTCCGGTGGGCAGGGCTGGCAACTGTAGGCCAAGGGATCTGGGTCCATGTGTGTGGGCATTGGGGATGCCCTCTGATTGACAGGCTGTTTCTGGAAGCTGGGTTGGGCCCTGGTGTGGGGGAAGGAGTGTGTGGTTTGGCTGTTCTGTCCTGCAGACCTTTTATTTTTTTCTTCTTCTGTCTCTTTGCAGGTAAAGAAAGCCCCATCTTAAAATGGCAGGACTGCGAGCTTCCCAGACTCCATCCCCACAGTCCAGGGTCCTTGATGCAATGTACAGCTACAAATGTGTACCCTTTGCCTCGGCAGACACCCACCTCCCTGCCCAGGTCCCCAAGTTCAAGCCATGGCCCGTTGCCCTGAGCAATCTGTGTGTTGACCCTGGGTCGGGCCACTGGATGCCTTTCAGAAACTGGCCTGGATCTTAGACTTTCCTGGATGGTGGGTAGGTAGCCCTTTAGGAAAGGCCTTACGGGAAAGGCCTCCTGCCTTCTCTTCCACACCCAGGCTTCCTGCCTTCAGTGGTATCATCAGAGCCTCAGGGGAGGGATATAGAGGGGAGGGCTGGTTACTATCCCTAACAGCGACCTCTGCCTCTGGCCAGGTCCAAAATCTGCAGTGTTGCCCCACAGGCGGGTGCCTCCTAGGATCCCAGGACTTCCTGGGGCCTTTCAGTTGTGCCGACTGTGGGGTGCTGGACCGAGGACCAACCAAATGCCGTATCTTGCCATGACGATGCTCTTCCGGTTCCTTTTTCTATTAAATGGCCATTTGTTTGGTTTGGCTTGCATCTCTGATGGTGAACCTGGAGGGTCTGAATTCTGGAGATGGAAGGGTAGGCTTGGCTCTGCCCTAGGGCTGGGGCTGTCTGGAGCCTACAGTGGGCAGAATCTTACTCGGGGCCCTTGAGTACTTGGCTCTTCCTGCCCTGTTTAGCTCCTGATGTCTCAGCAGGCCCAAGGAATGTCTGCTTGGGTGTCCAGGTGCCTCTTGACCATATTTGTTCGCTTCCTCTGGCTTTCTCCACAGTCCCCATGGGAGTACATCAAAGACCAACCTAGGTCCTTGCCCAAGTTGTCCCTCACCCCCCCTCCCCTGAATTTAAATCAGTGACACCTGGCTTGAAGTTCCAGGTCAGGGATGATGACAAAGGCCAGGGCGGGGGCGGGGGTAAGGGAGGAAGGAAGCAGAGGTGAGCGAAGCCTGGGGTGTTAACTACAGTACCACTTTATTAATACTGGAATCTTCACAGTGCGTTTGTTACTTTGTAGCAGTGACTATTTAAATCAAGGAAAGGATGGAAACCGGGGTGGGCGGGAGAATTTATCCCAAACTTGGCAGAAAGAACAGAATTAAAGTGATGGGCTGGGGGGTGGGGGTGGGGTGAGTAGGAACAAGGAGGGGCGGCAAAATAAATTAAAAAAAAAAAAAAAAAAAGACAAGTTAACAGCACCAGAAAAGTTACTTCAGTCAAAAGACACATTTGAAAAGAATGTTTTGCTGTACAAATGAATAAAATAAAATAAAATAAACTGTACGTGAAGAAGCCCCCAAACCAGTCTGTGAGGCAGGATGGTTGGCTCGGATCCCGAGGGCGGGCCTATGAGAGAGGTGAGCGCTAGAGGAAGTGGTGGTGGAGGAGGATACTTGTGGGTCAGACGAGGGGGTGGAATATGTACAGCCCTGGGGGGAGGGGAAGGCTAAAAGTGGGGGTGGGCACGCCACCCCATCACCTTCCTGGGAAGTGCCTGGCCTCCCATCCCATCAGAGCCTGGAGTCCCCAGATGGCAGTGAGCCAATCCTCTTGGACCTCCTTCTCTAGGACCCAGCCACCCCCTGGGTGTAGGGACCACATCTGCCCAGCCACCCCCCGGGTGTAGGGACCACATCTGCTCACCTGACACCCTGGGTGTAGGGACCTCATCTGCCCAGCCACACCCTGCATCCATTTCCATCAGCCTTGACAGCCCTGTTAGGGAAGGTGCAGCTAAAATATGCCTCAGGTTTCCACATCTGGCCATTTGCTTTCCTGGACTCTATACTCGGGGGCTCTGGTGACAACTGAGTTTGGTGGGCCAGCTCTCAGACCCTGGAGATAACGCGCTAAGCAGCCTCGGGGAGCCCTGTGGTAACTCCATCCACACACAGGAATCCCTGCTTCACTAGACCTACTGGGCTGCCCTGCATTGGAGCACCCATGACCTTGGGCCCAGGTCAGCCCCAACTCCATTCCTTCGAGACCAAGGTATGCTCTCTGGACTCCCTGTGGGCTCGGGCAGAATGCTACCTTGGAGTCTGCGCCTGCTCTACCTCCCGAATCTCTCCTCTGGCTTACACTTACGTGCTATGACTTGCTCAGACTTGGGCTGACAGGGAGGCAGGACCCACTCTTCCTCTGGTCCCTGCTGCCAGCCCTAGCTAGGCCTGTAGGCATAGACTTTCTTGGGATGGTGTTGCCTCTGGCAACAGAAAGTCAAAACCAACCTTCTAATACTTGCTCCAAGCTGGGCCTGCAGCTTGCTTACTCAGATCTCAACAGACTGGCCAGAGGCCCTGGCCTACCCTCACCAGCCTCATTCTACCCACACTTCAGACACTGGCAAGAAGAGTAGCTTTCCCCGGTTTGGGGAGAGTGATCCTACCCTTCTCTGGCTTCGAGCCCACTGAGGGGCTCCCACACCTCTCTCTCAGGCACTCAGACATACACCCTGTACCACCAGCTTGCCCCACACAGTTCTTGTCTAGGGTCAGCTCCATTTTATTACAGTCATAAAATAACCCCCCACACCATCTAATTCTCCAGCCCTTATCTCCAGCAACGGGTAAAACTGTAACCCTCGAGTTAAAGCTCCAACGTGTCCAGACAAGAACAGGACATCCCAAACGCCTGTACGGCTTCTGGACTCATCCCTGCCTGCCCTGCCTCACACCTACTAGCTACTCTTCACAGGGGGAGGGCAACTGGAGGGTCCCCTGAGACAAGGCCCTACGTTCCCTCCCTCCAGGCTCTTTCCCATGAGTGAGCCTGGCTTCCCAATGCCTGACTGTCCCTAAACCCAGTCACAAAAAGATCCTCAGCTGATTGAGTGCCTGGCCCCTCCGTGACCATCCTGTCCCCCAAAGAGAGGAGTCTGGGAGAGGCAGGGCAAAGGCAAGAGGAAATGGGACAGGACCTAGGCAGGGAGAAGAGGGAGCCAGCATTCAAGGAACGAGATGGGCATGTGGCCCTGGAGGACAGCCGGGCCAGAGGAGGAGTTGTGGACCCCGGGCCAGGTAGGGCCCCATGTAGCAGGCCCAGCCCTTGGTTATGGGCTCTGGGGTGTGGATGTAGCAGGGCCTGCAGGAAGGAAGAGGAGGTGTGAGTAGGTAAGGAAAGTATAAAACAGGCTCTGTCCTGGCGAGGTGTGTGAGGGAAGTCGCTTCCCGCGAGATGCTGAGATCCAGCCTGGTTGTCTCTAAAGTGGCTGTGCCTCACTCCTGACGCTTTGCTTTCTGTCTTCTGGCTGGGCCGCCGCTCCCAGTGGCTGGCCGCTGCTCACAGATCTGGCCACTTCCTTGTGCCAGGCCCAGACAGGGAGAGTGGGCGGCACCATCATAAGATGCGGGGCGCCGACCTGTCGTTGGTGACGGTCCTGCGCAGCCGGACCCCGCGACGAATGGCCACCAGCATGTCTTCGGCCGGGGGGTCACTGGTGGCAGCAGGGGGTGGAGTGGGCGTCTCCTCCGAAGGGGTGGCTGACAGGGCGGTAGGGAAGGGGAATTGGCCCTCGCCCAGGGCATGGGCACCGGCCACCAGCTCCCCCAGCTTCTCTACCAGGCTGTGCCTGTTGGCAGCCAGTTGCTGCTCTTCGTCCTCGGTGGCCAGTCCGACCGCAGCCCCGCCGCCGCCGTAGCTAGCTACATCTGGGGACGGGCTGCCCCAGGCCGTGTTAGGCAGGCTGAGCCTCTTTGGGGAGGCTTTGGCCAGGTCTGGAGCCAGAGGTGAGGCCACTTCGTCTGTGTAGAAGACGCACTCCTCACTGCCTGCACGCGTGGGCCCCACATAGCCAGGGGAGTCGGGCACAGTGGGTGTCTTCACAGGGACGATGGGTGGGCGGATGGGGATGGGGCCAGCGCTGGACAGGGCACGGCGCACAGTGGGCTTGGTAGAGGGTGTGCGGCGGATGGTGGCCACACCGGGAGGTGCACCGGAGGGTAACCCCATGGCTGTGGGCAGCCCTGCCGTGGGCAGCCCCGCGGTGGAGGCTGGGCGCTTGGTCTGAATCAGGCGGCGGTAGTTCTGGGCGATGTTGCTGTTTCGAGGAATGGTGGATGACTTGTCGAATTCAGGGGGGCCTTCACTGTCTGCATCCCCGTTCACAGAGTAGCAGTCGTAGTCTGAGCCTGGAGACACACAGGGGGTGATGAGCCCAGGGCCAAGTTTGTCCCCGAACCCCATACCTACTCAAGGGAGACACGGAGAGGGAAGTAAGTCTCTTGTGTATGGCCTTCATCCCAGCTATCGGGGTGGGGCGGGAGGGTCCCGGGGCTGTGAAGGCCCAGCAAGCACGGCCAGCCTGTGGCATCCCTCCCTCCAGGCTCACCTTGGGATGGGATGGTGTCCTCGGAGCAGGAAGGTGTGGTGGTCTGTGTGCTGTAGCCACTGGAGTACTGCAGCGAGTCCCGGCTGCTCTTCTGGTGTTCCAGGCTCAGGCCGCGGGTCAGTACCATGGCTAGGTCGCTGGCTGCCGGGGACACCTCCTCACCATGCTGAGGGTAGGGAAAATGGCGGGCTAAAGCCTCACTCTTCACTTCCACCCTCTTCTGGGACTCTAGATGGTTCTATAAAGGTGGACGGAGTAGGCCCCGAAAACCAGCTGCTGGGCGGCCTGGCATTGACCCAGGAGTGAAGGCGGGGTCTAGCCAGGGAGTGGTCCACTTACTTTGGCTGCTATGGTGGCAGGGGACATCCGGGTTCGTGGCACCTCCTCTCCACCAGTAGGGCCTGGCTCAGTGTCTCGGAGGTGCTCCACACGGTCCTTCCTCCGCTGCAAGGTAGTGGCTGACGGTTGTTCGTGGGGACCAGCCTTGGTCCAGTCCTGTGGAATGTGGCAAGCACCCTTAGACTTACTGCGCATGACTAGGGAGGCCCCTCTTTGCCGCTGAGCCTCAGGGGTGCACATCAGCGAGGAGCCTCTGGCTTGCAGTCATAGCTAAGGCCAGAATCTGGTGGGCAGCAGTGATAGTTCCGTCCCAGCAGTTCAGGGATGGGGCACGGTGTTCCAAGAAAGGTACAGGCTTGGCCGGGCTCGGCAAGTGCATAGTGGATGCTTAACAAAGACAGGCGCCAGGCAGCTTTCTTGCTGAATCTGGCTCTCCCCTCAACCCCCACCGCTCTGGTGACCGCCCCAGGTCAGGAGGAAGTGGGGTGAGCCTAGGGCCTGGGGTACTGACCGAGGTTGGGGAGCTGCACTCGCTAACTGACTGGCAGGTTTCTGAGGCCTCCGAGGACGCAGAGCTGGAGGATTTCTGCTGTGCAGAGGTGAGCCAGCGGTCACAGATGAGGGCGCCCCATGAGCAGACAGGCCAAGAAAGCAGGCAAGAGAAAGAGTTCTGGTCACCGTGGTTGCACACAGTGGGCAGTTTGATCCAGAACCTCACCCTGTACTCCCTTCCTGGTGTTACAGCCACTAAGACCACCACAGGAGGTGGCATACCAGGGCACATTCTACAGACACTGACCTGCCCACGACCCAACCCAGGAGCCACATATTTTAAGGCTTCAACTTAGGATTCACGGTCGACGGCTTATGTGGCAAGGGGAGAAGTAGCACCAAAGAGTCAGGCAGGCGTTTGCTTTGGGCATCCGGGGCTGATGGTCAGAAAGGGATGCCCTGGGAGAAGGGACGATAAAAAAGTCCCGAGTGCTATCCTGGGAAGATTCAGCTGAGCGACCCATTAGTTCTCTGTGCTGAGACACACGTATAACCTGGAGTAAGGGAGGGGTTGGGGTTGGGGCACGGCACTCAGCAGCAGTCGGGCAGGATGAGGCTGGTCAGAGATGAGGTTCACAAGGGTTTGGGGGTGCTGACTCAGTCCCTCAAGCAGACAGCAAGAGTACCAACAACCTCTAAAACAGATAACATGGACTGATCGTAAAACTAGCAACTTCTAGTCCTTCATACTACTCAAGGGCCTGGAGACACAGCCCATCTGTTAAGAGCATTTGCTGTTCTTGTAGGAGACCTGGGTTTGGTTCCTAGAACCCAGTTGGTGGCTCACAACCAGTTGTAACTCCAGTTCCGAGGGCTCTGATGCCCCTTCAGGTTTCCCTGGGCTCTGCGTGATGCATGTAGATGTGGGAAAATAGTCCTTACACATGAAATAAAAATATTAAAAACAGATACCAGGGCTGGTGAGATGGCACAGCAGGTAAAAGCACCCGACTGCTCTTCAGAAGGTGATGAGTTCAAATCCCAGCAACCACATGGTGGCTTACAACCACCCGTAATGAGATCTGAAACCCTCCTCTGGTGCGTCTGAAGTCAGCTACAGCGTACTTATGAATAATAATAATAATAATAATAATAATAATAATAATAATAATAATAAACGAATCCTTGGACTGGAGAGAGCAAGCAGGACCAACCAGAGCGAGCAGAGCCGACCGGAGCCGAAAGGGGCCGGCCGGAGCGAGCGGGGCAGTCCAGAGTGAGCAAGGTTGACCGGAACGAGGGAAAAAAAAAACAACAAAAAAAAACAAAAACAAAAACCAGATACCAAAAAGGCAGTAAGAGCATACTCAGAAGAATATGTCTGATGAAGGACATGCATCTACAATTTATGTAGAGTTCTAAAAATCAATGTATACACACGTTCTCTCATGAAAAATGGGCAAATGACATGAATAGGCCCTACATGAAAGAAGATATTCAAATGGACTTTAAAGTATGAAAATATATTGGGCCTAGTAGCGTACAACTTTAATCCCAGCACTCAGAAGGCAAAGGCACGCAGATTTCTTGAGTTTAAGTCCAGCCTGGTCTATAGCGTATGCTCTAGGATAGCTGAGGCTACATAGTGAGACCCTGTCTCAAAAGAAAAAAAAAAGTATGAAAAAAACTTCTACCATGTCCTAAGGAACATTCAAATGCTACTATTATATACCTCTCAAAAATGGCTAAAGTAGCCGGGCGTGGTGGAGGCGCACGCCTTTAATCCTAGCAGAGGCAGAGGCAGAGGCAGGCCTTTAATCCTAGCACGCCTTTAATCCTAGCAGAGGCAGAGGCAGGCGGATTTCTGAGTTTGAGGCCAGCCTGGTTTACAAAGTGAGTTCCAGGACAGCCAGGGCTATACAGAGAAACCCTGTCTCAAAAAACCCAACAAACAAACAAACAATGGTTAAAGTAGAAAAGCTATAAAATCTCAGGGCTGGTATGAACACAGCACAGACAACAGTCCCTGTTGATAAGAATCTTGGGACTTGGGCTGGAGAGATGGCTCAGTGGGTAAGAGCACTGACTGCTCTTCCAGAGGTCCTGAGTTCAAATCTCAGGGACATATGGAGGCTCACAACCATCTGTAATGGGATCTGATGCCCTCCTCTGGTGTGTCTGGAGAAACCCTGTCTCAAAAAAAAAAAAAAAAAAAAAAAAAAAAGAAAGAAAAGAAAAGAAAAGAAACTGTCTACATTGGATGGCCTGTGCGTATGTCTATTGGGGTTGACATGAGTTAACTGGTCTGGCCCACTGAGGGTGGCACCATTTCCTAGGCTGGGGTCCTATTCCATATAAAAGTGGAGAAATCAAGCTGAGACCAGCAAGCAAACAAGCATGAATCCTCAGTCAGTATGATTAGCTGTTTGAAGTTCCTATCCTGGCTTCCCTATAGAGATGGGCTAGAATCTGGATTATAAAATGAGTAAACCCTCTTCTCTTCTAAGCTGCTTTCTGTTAGGATATTTTATCACAGCAACAAAAGTGAATCTAGAAAACCAGGGAACTATCTAAATGTCCCCAAAACATAGAATACCAAAATAAATTACACACTAATTCAATGGAATGTTATACATCGATGAAAATGATACCGTTTCCATGCAAAACAGATGAATCTCATCTACTTTAAACATGCAGAAAGCAGAAGTTAAATACACAAGAAACATCCTCTATGATTTCATATAAATCATATATGGAACATCTTTGTGGTACTGAGATTAAACCTAAGGCTTCATGCATGCTTTGTTTTTTGTGTTTTCTAGACAGGGTTTCTCTGTGTAGTCCTGGCTGTCCTGGAACTCACTCTGTAGACCAGGCTGGCCTCGAACTCAGAAATCTGCCTGCCTCTCCCTCCCAAGTGCTGGGACTAAAGGCGTGCACCACCACAGCCGGGATGTGCTTGACAAATAAACTATACTCCCAGCCTCGTAAGTTATAAAGTTACATATGCATATATTTACACAAACACACACACACACACACACACACACACACTCACTATAACCAGCAATTACACTTGGAATGGGAACAGCAATGAAGAATGCAGGAATTTTGGGATCAAGCTGAGTCTTGATTTTGGTATTGGCTGAGCCAGTGTGTTCAATTTGCAGACTTATTCAGATACACTGCTGTGATACATTTACTTCTCTGAATGGGTGGGTAGTATGTATCAATTAAAAGATTCTTGAGACTCAGTGGTAATGGATTTTTAACCCATAGCATCAAAGAACAATTTAGGAGTCCACTATGGCATAATAAATAATCGTCTATATAAATAAATGGGAGAAGGGCCCAGATAAAAAGGACAGTTAGAGAAAACTAGCTAAATGTGTGGGGGTGGGGGTGGGGCTCCAAAACAAAACTAAACACTGTAGAGCTTGGGATACTATAGATCAGTTTGGTTTCCCTGGTCCTCAACATTGTTTGGGGGCCTGAGGGACAGCTTGGTGGTAGCCTGCTTGCCTAGCATGTGTAAGGCCTTGGGTTCTATTCTTAGTACCAGAAGAAGTAATTTCACAGTTGTCTTTAATGGGTGTGGTGGCTCAGATCCATAATCACTGTATTAAGAAGGCAGAGGCATGAAGATTGAGAGTTTGGGGTCAGTCTGAGTGGCATAGTGAGACTCTTAACCCCCCCCCCCCCCAAAAACAAACAAACCAGGAGGTACAAATAAACAAAAAATTGTTTGGTGGTTACTTAAGATGTTAACTTTGAGGTAAGAGTGTGGGTGGGGTACTTTGGGACTCTGAATTCTTTTTGCAACTTTCCTACAAGCATAAAATGAAATGAGCCAGACATGGAGGTACACCCCGATAGTCCTAGCCCTTGGTAGGATGAAACAGGGAGTGTTGCTAGTTTGAGGCCAGCCTGTAATACACAGGGAAAACTTGCTCCTGGTTAAAACAAATAAAATGTTGGGGCTGTGGATATAAGTACTGGCTGCTCTTCCAAACGACCGGGGTTCAATTCCCAGCACCTACATGGTAGCTCACAACTGTCTGTAACTCCAGTTCCAGGGGATCTGACACCCTCACACATGCATATGAGCAGGCAGAACACCAATGTGCATAAAATAAAAATAAATAAATCATTAAAAAATGTTAAGGAATCAATTGAACAAAAGAGCTTTAATCCCTCTTGGGTAGTAGAAAAAAAAGAAAAAGAAAAAAAGAAAAGAGACACAGAGAGACAGAAGACGACGTGACATTCTTTTAATTATAACCCCAGCAGGAGAACAGAAGGAAGGAAAGTAGAGATAATAACTGGGCACTGAGAGATGGCTCTCGGCACTCCTGCTTTGCAAGAGTGAGGACCCGAGAACCCGTATGGAAGAGGCAAGCCATGGGCTGGAGAGACGGCTCAGTGGTTAGGGGCACCACTTGCTGCTTTTCCAGAGGGCCCTTGGTTTCCAGCACCCACACCAGGGAGCTCACAGCTGGCTGTAACTGCAGCTGGAGAATCTACAATGCCTCTGACCTCCAAGGGTGCCTCTGACCTCTAAGGGTGCCTCTGACCTCCAAGGGTGCTTGCACTCCTATGCACGCATGTACCCATGTGCAGACACAGGAGCCTACCCACAACTTAAAATAATAAAAATAAACACACACACACACACAAAAAGCCAAGCAAGGTTATACATGCATGCTTGTAATCCTAGTGCTGGGACACACAGATATGTGGAGCTAGCCAGCCGAGTCTACTTGGTAAGTTCCAGGCCAGTGAGACCCTATCTTAAAAAATAAGGTGGATAGTTACTAAGGAATAATATCCAAGGTTGGACTCTGGTCTCCACATACATCTGCAGATATGTTCATTTACACACACAGACAGACAGAGGCAGACAGACAGACAGATACATAGACAGACAGACAGACAGACAGACACACACACACACACCCCAACCTGTGCAAACTAAGACCCTGGCTCAAAAATATCATAGGCACAGGAGCCACAGAGATGGCTCAGTGGTTAAGAACCCTGGCTGCTCTTCCAGAGGTCCCGAGTTCAAACCCCAGCACCTACATGGCAGCTCATGACTGTTTGTAACTCCAGTCTGGAAGATCCAGTGCCTTTGTTTGGCCTCCTCAGACATCATGTCTGTGGGTAGTGCAGACAGACATGCAGACAACCCCCCATGTTTAAGCGTGGAGTTGGAGATCAATCATAGCACTGTGGAAAAGCAGGAAGGCCATGTGGCCAGTCTCCATGAGCTATCTGCTTCCCCTCTCAAGGATGGCCTGAGGTCAGCATGAGGCTCCCGCTCCCCACCCCCGTGGTCCTCCCGATGTTCTCTCACCTGGCTGGTAATGTCGGAAGGCATGGGCGAAGGGGGCTTGGAGTAGGTGGGGTCCTGTGAGACGAAGCCAGAGTCGTGGGAAGAGACACTGGAGAGGCGGGTGGTGGCCGGCTGCGCCAGGCTGCGGTAGCGACAGGTGGAACTGGGTGAGTATGTTTGGGCACCCCCAGGCCACGGGGCTCCGCCACCCTTGGCACTGCCACTGCTGCTGGGGGCACTGAGGGAGTGAAGAGGGAGGGCACAGCAGCCAGACAGGAAGACACAGAGGTAGATAAAGAGAGGGAAGGGTGACAGAGGAGGGAGGGTAAGAGATGCGGAGCAAAGGGAGGAAAAGATAGTGTCAGACTACAAGGTCCCGAGGCCCCGGCACGACTGAGGAGTTCTGGCATGGCATGTCTCAGTGCTGGGGAGTCCCTGTCAGGGTATACCTCTGCCTCCCACAGCATCATGAGACTGGTTGTTCTTAGGCTCAGGATGGGCAAGCTGAGTCACCAGGCATTGAAAACTGAGAAGCCTGGTAATTTCTAAACTGCCTCCTCGCAGTCTGCTGTTGGCTGTCTGGTCACAGTTGAGTACCTGGCACATGCTGAGATGACGGTCTGGGAATGGCTGTTGCTTGCCAGGTGGGTCCTACCCCACCGTCACCTTGTCCCTCCTTCAGGAGTGTGGCTCAGCCTTGGCCCAGTATTCCACCCGTGGCTAGCACTCTCCTGGGCATCCCCTTGGCTCTCCCAAGCCCCACCTCTAAATATTTCCTTTATAATCTCATTCCTCCTGGCAACCATTGCCTCTCAAGGTCTGAAGATGCTCAGAGGTTATGGGTTCCCCTCTCCTTGAGTGATACACTGATCGCTGGGTCCAGCTTCTCTCTAGCTCCCAGTGCCCAGACAGAGAGAATTCTGGGAAGAAGGGTACCTGGGACAGGGCCTCCCTGATCTGTAAGCTGCTCTGAGTTCATGACACTCCCTACCTGAGGTCCCTGGAACCATGACCATCTCCTTCAAATCCAACCCCAGGGTCAGACTGATGAGTGAACAAGACTCCTACCCTCTCTCCATCTCTGTAAGACTCTGTAAGTGCAACTGCCTGGGATCAATTTGAGACAAACACAGGCTGGGGTATCCCTTACCCTGAAGCCCAAACACTTATTCCTGGAAGCCACCACACCACTTCTTGATCTTAGGCTCCTTTTTACTTTTACTTGTTTTTTTTTTTTTTTTTTTTTTTTTTTTTTTTTTTTTTTGGTTTTTTGAGACAGGGTTTCTCTGTGTAGTCCTGGCTGTCCTGGAACTCACTTTGTAGACCAGGCTGGCCTCGAACTCAGAAATCCACCTTCCTCTGCCTCCCGAGTGCTGGGATTAAAGGCGTGCGCCACCACGCCCGGCTTTACTTTTACTTGTTAAGGCACGGTTTCATATAACCTTGGCCGGCCTCCAACTCGATATATAATTGTGGATGACCTTCAATTCTGCTCCCTCCAACCCACCAGAGGATAGGATTTCAGACATGTGTCTCACCCCACCTGCTTTCTTTTCTCTCTCCCTCCCTTCTTCTTTCCCTCCTCCTTGCTCCTTTTTTTTTTTTTTTTTTTTTTGAGACAGGGTTTCTCTATATAGCCCTGGCTGTCCTGGAGCTCACCCTATAGATAGACCAGGCTACCCTTGAACACTCAGAGATCTTTCTGTCTCTGCTTCCAAGTGCTGGGATTAAGGACATGTACTACCATGACCGACACTCCACTTAGCTTTTAAAAGTGTATTTAAAAAAAAAAAGATTTATTTATTATTATATATGAGTTCACTGTAGCTGACTTCAGATGCACCAGAAGAGGGTGGTCAGATCTCATTATGGATGGTTGTGAGCCACCATGTGGTTGCTGGGATTTGAACTTAAGACCTTCGGAAGAGCAGTCAGTGCTCTTACCCGCTGAGCCATCTCACCAGCCCAAAAGTGTATTTTTTGAGACAGGGTCTTAGAAAGTAGCCCAGGCTGGCTTTGAACCCTTGACCCTCCTGCTTCCACTTTCCAAGTGCTAAAATTACTGGCCTGCATCTCCGTGCCTGGGTTGATCTCACCTTCTTACTCGAAGACCCTATTGTCCCAGGCCTGGCTAAGACCCACCATTAAATCACGACGACTCAAATGTCTTGGTTCCCCTCCTGACACAATGGTGCCATGATTCACTGTAGAAAAAAACCTTGGCGCCGGGCACACAACGATGTGCCATCAATGAAGCTGCTACCTGCCTCTCCTGCCAACCAATGTGTGCACCCATATCTCCTATATGTGAGAAGTCCTTGGATGCTTAAATGCTGTGTGAGTTCTGAGGTGCTGAAGCAACCGCCTCCAGAGCTTTGCTGGGACTCTCCTACCCCCCTGGGATCCCCACTGAGAGAGAGCCTGGCACCTACCTGCACATGCTGGACTTCCGGGAGTTGGAGCTGCTGGGTGACGAGGGTGGGGTCTGGTACGACCAGCTGTAGTCAGAGCCCTTCAGGTCTTTGATCACCTGGAGAAGAGCATGGGGACGGTTACCAGAGGCAGCTCCTAACCTGTGGAGCGTCTCACCATGCTTCAGAGAGCTGGTAGGGCACTGCATCTTCCCTCTGTCTGTCCTCAGTGGTGAACTACACCTCGGGAGATGAACCTGACACCCCAAAGCCCAGCTTCAGCCTTCTTTTAACTTGGGCTTCTTACTGAGCCCCAACTGGCTCCAGGCAGGAGACAAGGGTCAAACAGGTCCTTCTGGGGACAAATGGCTGGGGATAGCATGACACTGGAGGGCCATGACATTAGGGGCTGAAACTGTCTCGGGAGCTTCCTGAGTCGTGTTCTCTCCTGAGAACTGGAGCCAGCTTAGACTACCATTGAGAGAACTCAGTGTGGTGACCTGAGGGGATATGCTACAGACTGTGGGGTACGCAGGAAGTACCCAACCACAGGGGCTGCCCAGTACAGTGTGTATATCTCTGTGTGGGGTGGGTTGGGTTCTAGGTTTGGAAGGGCCAAGCCCCAGGGACCTGGCTTCTGTCCATCTGTGTTGGTCTGAGCCCTATTGGGTTCTGAGCATTTCATCCGTCATCGGGTCGGTGCCCCCAGAAATCCCACAGGGGCTTTTGGATACTATCTGGTCTTCTTCCTGCAAGGGCCTCCTCACAAAACTCCCCTCCTTTTTCTACTGTGCCCACACGAGGGCAGAACCATCTCTTCACTGGGCTGGCCGCACCTGCTCACTGGCTGGAGGCAGTTTGTGGGGATCTGCAGTCAGTACCACCAGGTCGTCAATGATGCCCTGAAGGTGAGTGATCTCTCCCAGCATGGTCAGCTCGCCGTTCTAAGGAAGCAGCCAGTCAGTGTCTAAAGCCCCTACACCCGCCCACCCGCTCTAGAGAAACAAACAGGCCTGTTAGGCCTCTCCTCTTTCCCCCTTCCCTGATATTCAATGCTGACACGAGCTGGGCCGGTGCACAGGGCATTAAGAGGTCTATCCCGGGTCTTTCCCCTGCCCCTCCCCAGGGGAGGCTCCAAATCATCAAGAGACCCACCACCACCGGCTGGAGGAAGGTAATAAAGGTGCAGAAACGGCCCCGCTCCTCGATCAGTGCACGGCGCACAGCCTGTTTCTCCGTCTCTTCCAGTAGCAAGTACATGTCGTTGACGTCTTGCAGGGCACTGTCCAGCTGGGGCTGCAGGTCTCCTTTCCCTGCAGGGGTTGGGAAGAGAGGCCGCGCTGGGGACGCTGGCCTGGTTGGCTGTACCCACGGCTTAGGCCCCTGTGGTAGTGTTCTTGGCTGTGGAGTTGGGGACAAGGGAGCCAGGGAGCATGGAGCAGACTCTAAGGCTTGTGGAGGGGCTGGTCTCACCAGAGCAGGCAGAGAAGACAGACAGACAGACAGACAGACAGACACACACACACACATAGCAACACCAAGCTGCACAGCCACCCAGGATCTGGAGTAGGCTAGACCATAGAGGCCAGCTGGGAACCTCTATCACTGAGGATGTCATTACTGCCCCAGCATGATAACCCTGACCTCAAGAGGTAGAGAGGGGAATGGCTGAAGGCAGGACAGACAGCAGGGTGGGGGCTCTGCTCAGCTTCAGGCCAGGCCACTAAGAGGTGCAGGGGTCAGGAGAGCTATGGCTGGGCCTACGGAGCAAAGAGGAGGGTGTCTCAGCATGGGTCACAGCTCAGCTCGGGGACCAGTGCACAAGGACAGCAACAGCAGCACACAGGAGCAGTGAGAGAGACAGAGAGAGGTGAGAGCTGGACGCAGAGGAGATGATAACAGGGATGGAGCTGGTGACAGGGAAGGACCTGGCTGGCTGGGTGGCAGTTGGGCAGCCAGGGCCTGAGACCCCCACCCTGCCCAGCCAGCGAACCCCTCCTGGCCTGGCAGACTGACCCATCAGTTGTTTGGGACTCTTATGCCCCAGGCCCCTCCCTTGGTGGACTAACCGCCTTTCTTGTTCCTTCTTGGACTGGAGAGGTTCTTTTTCCAATGGCCCTGAGCTGGGGAGGGGGGTTGTGGGGGCCGAGGCAGACAAATGCAATAAGGAGGGACGGAGCAGCTGGAGGGACGGACATTTGACTTACCAAGTAGCTCTACAGGACGGATGTGGGAGGAGAGGAGACAGAGAAAGAAAGAATGTGTGAAAGACAGGCGGATGAGCCACTCCTGGGGAGGGGTGGGGGCCTGGGCAGTCTGGGGTGCTGGGTGCTCCCTCAGTCCCACCCGACATGTTGGAGTGTCCTGTGTTGGAGGACAGGGACCCCCCGGCCAGGGTGATGCTCCGGGGTACCTCATAGGGTGGTTGGGGCTACAGAATGGGGCCCACAGGGGCTGGGCCTCAGTGGGGCGCTGTACGCTCTACCTTTGCGCGCTTTCTTCTGTAGTTTCAGCGTGTCTGATGACTTCTTTTTGATTTCATGCCTGGCTCGTTTATACTCTGCGCAGGGGCAAGAGGGGAGCTGTGGTAAGGGGCCCTGGTGGGAAGGTTCGGGAACCTCCCACGAAGCCCCACCCTACCTTTCGCATGGTCCTTGTCCAGTTGGTTGGCTGACTTCTTCCAGTCTTCGATGCGCTCCTGCAGTGGATTGATGAGGCTCTCCAGCAGCGCGCTGCGGGAGAAAGCTGTGGGTGAGGCCTACACCCCCCCCCCCCCCCCCCCCCCCGGCCCTGAGTCAGGGCAAGGATGGCCTCTCTAGACTAGGATATCCCCTGTGGTCTGCTGTGCCCACTCACTTGGTGAACTGCCGCAGCTTGGTCTCGATGCTGCGGTGGCGCATGCACATGCGCGTGAGCGCTGAGCCAATGTCCCGCGTGGCCCCTGGCAAGGAAGCAAGCTGCATGGGAAGCGGCCGGGCTGGGGGCTTCTGCAGTCCCGGCCTCGAGCCACTAGGCGGCGAGCTGTTCCACGAAGGCCGCTCCTGCCCCACCCCCATCACTAGCCATCCTGTAGCCATCGGGACATGGGGGCTGTTCTAGCCTTTGGTGGGCTCTGGGTGCCTTGCTGGCCAGCCCTGGAGCCTTCCCTCTTTCCTAGCTGGGACAAAGACCAGTCACCCAAGGAAAATCCAGCAAAATTTCTGATTGGATCTACTGAGACCCAGGCATGGGTAGATTCCAGAGGATAAGGCTTGGGTTGTGTTTTTATCACTCAAAAGTACAGAAGCCCAGGTGCATGCTAGAAGAATCGGGAGGAAAAAAGGCCTTGCAAGTCCCCAAGGACTATTCACCTGTGCCATATAACTTGCAGAAGGGACGTGGATGAGGAATCACAGAATGGCTAACTGCCACTGAAGGGTTTGCCCACAGTAGGAGGGTGACCTCTCGGTCTCATCCCTGTTACTGCTCACCTGCCCCATGACATCACAGCAGAAGCCAAGGTCTCCATTCGGGCTTTGTCTCCTTCCCATAGCCCACATCCCTTTCCAGCCTCCCGGCCCATTGGGCACATCCCCCACCTCCGACCACGCCCCCTCCCTACCTCGGGTGTTGGTGGCCATGTCAGCTACTTTCTGGAAGGCATCAAGGAAGGCCACAGCAGCCAGCACAGTGGTCCTGGGGAGATATACAGCGGAGTGTATGGTCACCGAGTGCAAGGCCACCCTCCACTCATCGCTCCCCAGTGCAGGGACAACCCCGGGCAGGGACAACCCCGGGCAGGGACAACCCCGGGCAGGGACAACCCCGGGCAGCCTCACCTCAGCTGAGAGTGGAGCTTCGCAGCCTTGGAGTTGAAGTCCTCCCAGATGGGGTAGGAGCTCTGTGGTAAGGAGGTGGGAGAGGAAGAAAGGTATTGTGAGATGGAGCTACAGGTCAATTTCCAATTTCTGGGCAGTTTCTGGGATGGCCCTGTCCCCATAGAGAGGAGGTAGCCTGAACCCTATTGGGCAAGAGAGGGCCCGGGACAAAGGATGACATGAAGTCTTTCTTACCTGTCGGTAGTTGGTTACTAGGTGGTACCCATGCTTCCTTGGGGGAAATGGAAGAGAAAGCCGGTGGCAGATAGTTTCCTTGGGGGCTTTCTCATAAGGCTCTGGGCACTCAATCCCTATCACATGTGGTGGAAGGTGGAGGTTGGCAGAGTTAATGCCACACAAAGTCTAATGGGGCCCGGAAGCTGCTTCCGGTAGGCCAGTCATCTCTGGCCAGCACTGGTGGCTCACAGACCCAGGGAGGCCATGGCTGCTACACAGGCTGGTCAGCTTGCCTGGGACAACTAGGCCCCAGGCTGAATGGGGCCTTGTGTGGCCAACAGAGCCACCTTTTTCCAGTCCCTCCTCTCCCCTCCAGGGGAACAGTGTGGCCTTTATCCTAGCCTGGCCAGAGGCTCTCTATTAGGAGGGGGGTTTCCCAATAGGGAGGTTGGGCTCCTGGTGACTGAGTTGTCCAGTCTGATTAAGGGGCTTTTCTGGCTAATGCGCCAGCCCTGGAGAAAGTTCAGCCCTAGCCTGGGGGGGAACCCTGAGGGAGACCTTGCTCTTTGAAGGGTAGCCTAGGGTTAGCAAAGGCCCTAGTCCCTGTCCCACATGAGCTGACTGGAATGGAGGCTTCTCAGTACCAAGGTAAAGGGGACAGAAGAGCCTCTGGGAGGGCTGAGCTTGGCTGGAACCCCAGGGTAGGTCTAGCCAGCTTCTCCAGGGACAGCAAGGGGGCAGGCTGCTTCACAGACCCTCAAAAACACCCTCTTCCTGCCCAGTCAACTCAGTGTCAGGGAAAGCAAATATTTGAGAAGCCTGAGTAAGGCTGGAACAAGAAGAGGAGACTGTGGGTGGGCTCTCCCCACCCACACAGCTCTGGATTAAAAAAAAAAAAAAGCCCACCAGGTCGTGAGGTTGTCCCTGGCAGTCCCGAGGAGCTAACCCAAGCACTGGCCTCTAGGGGTTTTTCAAGATGGGGAACCCTCACACCTCCTAAATGCTACTTGGCAGGGAAGCCCGCTGGGAGCAGGGTGTCCAAAGTTAGTCCTCCTGGCCCCCAGGAAAGCTTGGTCCCCTTAGCAAGCCCTTGGTTGTCTGAGAGAATAAGGACTCCCCCGGTGGTGGGCTAAGTCCACTTTACCGTAGATAGATCTGCACAGCCCAGTCTTTAAGAGCCTGGCTTCTCCCCACCCCCACCCCCACCCCCATATGCCTGAATGACAGGTGCCCCAGGGAGAGTGTTCGCTTCACCTGGCCCAGGCTCTAAGCCCCTGGTCATCACAGTCACAGAACTACACCTGCTGGCCAGGTGTTCTGGGCCAAGCACTGGCTCATGCATCTTTCACCACCTTGGGAGTGACTCCTGGAATGCAGCTCATAATTGCCCCATTTTCCTGATGGGAGAACTGGAGGCTCAGAGAGGTTGACTGATTTGTCTGAGGACCTAGGGATCTGGGTCAAGGTCTGATCTTATAGCTGACGTATCAGGATGAAGGGGCCCTGTTTTCAGAGAAGCTGGGCCAGGAGCAACTACATACACTTCTATGTGAGGAGGTAACAGGGACTGAGAGAAGGGGAGACGCCAGGTCTGCCACAAACATGGCCACTGCTCTGGAGCAGAGGGGAAGTGCTCATGAGGCCAGGATGAGACTGGGGTGGTTGTGGTGTGTGTCTGGGGCAACCCCGGTTCTAGTCTCAGAAAAGGCTTTTGGGGGTGCCCCTGGGTATGCACCCCAGGTTTCATCAGCTGTAGAAATCAGGGCCTGTGTGTAGACTTCAGGGGGGCACTTGCTGTGGGCAAACCGGAACTGTTAAGAGGGCAAAAGCCCCAGCTGTCTGTCGGGAGCCTTTCCCCGTGGCCAGAGCCTTTGTCTTCGTGACACTCCTCAGTCTGGATTAGGATAAATCCACTTTCAGGGTAGCATGGGATGGGGACCCCATTTCCTCTGTTGACTAGGCCTAGGGCCCCAAGCAAGATCAAGTCTCTGGGTTCAGCTGGCCTGAGACAGAGGGGGCAGGGCAAGCTCCTCAGCTCCCCAGGGCCCTCTCAAGCCCCTGGTTTGCACCCTCCTCTATCCGTGTTGTTGAAGATTTGAGTGGGGACCCTTCCTCTCACGCCATCCCTCAGCGCAGGGTTGGAGCCTTCTAATGGCTCCAGAGAAAGTCCTGGAGAACTCAGTGGGAATCGGCCCAGGCAAACTGAGTCTCCTTTAACTTCTTGACGGTGGCCACTGAGCGAGCCAGCCAGAAGCAGCTTTTAAAGTCCAGCTAATCAGTGCAGGTGGCTGGTCCCTTCAGGGTCCCTAATACATGCATGTCATTGATAGGGGCACAGTATACGTGACCTGACGGTGCTTGGTAAACTCTCTTCCATCTTGGCCACATGTATCTAGAAATCTTGCCTGCCACTAAGTTCCTTGCTGAGACTGGCCCTGTGTCTCAACAGAGTTCCTTGCAACTGGTAGGAATGGAGGATACTATCCTGCTGTCTCGTCTGGGCAGAAGCGGCTGCTTGCTGCAGTGTTTGCAGTGGGAGGCAGTGCGGGTGGCTCCCACCCTCTGCCAGCCCCGGAGTGCCAGCTAGGGGAGGTGGTCTGGGTTACACAGTTTCAGAGGGATGCTGGTACCAACATGCTAAGGGCTAGTGATGAGGCCCTCAGGTGGAGTTGCCAGGGATGTGAGAGTGTGTGTTTGTGTGTGTGTGTGTGTTGTGGGGAGGAGGAACCCCAGGGGAAAGTATAGAACTATGGGAAGGCACTAATGTGCTGCTAACTGGTAAGTCCCAGGCCAGTGTGATTTCAGATCTCTTTTTAGGGGGCAAGTATCTGATAGATGCCTTCCCTTACTGGGGGTGTTCCTTGGCAGTACTGGGAGGAGAGCCCCAACTTCTTGCCTTTCTGCAAGGCACCACTTTCCTTAAGCATTTTTCTGGAGCCCTTTGGGTAGGGTGTACCTGTACATGGGTTCCACAGCCCCAGGGTCTAGTAGGATTCTGGTTTGTTCTTGCTAAGTACAAGCCTAGGGTAAGGATGTGGGGAGGATCAGTGCAGGGCCTAGTTTCTTCTGTTTTCCATCGTGTCCCTAGACCAAGGGGTACAGTGCAGGGCAGGAACACTGGCACTCGACACCCACCTTGCCAATGAAGCTCTCCCTGCCTAGTCAATTTGGAGCAGCCCCGTCAAACACTGGCCTCTTTGGGGGTGAGGGAGAATTCAGTAAATTACCAGATGGATAATAAGGGCTGAGGTCTCGAAGCAGGATCCAAAGGTCTCCTTATGACCTTGAGCCATTTGCAGGCCTCAGTTTCCCCATCCGAATGGGGTGCCTGCTCAGTCTGACCTTGAGTGATTAGGAAGTGGGGGGAGGTTGCTGAAAGCGCTCCCCAGGTTGCTTATCCAACACACAGCCTTCCTCCTCCCCAAGGTGGATTCAGTCCTACCCTTGGGCTGCAGGGAGGACCCCACCCGAGGATTGGAGTAATGGAGCTTGCTGGAGCTGTTGGTGTGAGTGTGTGTGTGTGTGTGTAGGTGGGGCTGCATCCATGCAGAGGCCTGAGGCTGGCGGGGCAAGAGTTAACAGTTCTTTGCTTTATTATTTTTTTCCTGCTTTGGCGGTGACAGCATTGTCTGGGCTTCGGGTCGTCGGGGTGTGTGTGTGTGGGGGGGGGGCGTTGTGGTGGAAGGGGGCGGAGGCCCGAGAGACCTTGGATCCGTTAAAGGGCCTTAAAGGTCGCTCCTAAAGATAAACCCAATTCATAGTTTAGGGGTCTGGGGTACCGAGTGCTTGCGGATGCTCAGCTTTGGGTTGGGATCCTACGGGGCGACCTCATGGACACCCCAACCTGCGAGCACTCACTCCCACCCTTCAGACCCAGACAGGCATTGGGCGCAAGGCGGGCGCAGCAGGACAGGCTCAGACGAAACACTCACACACACACACACACACACACACACACACACACACACACACACACACACCCCGCGCTGCACGGCCATAGCAGGACACCTCTGCCCGCCAAGCGTCCCTCAGAGGAGACCCGTGTGCCTGGAGCTCTCCCGGGGTACCTTCATGTCGTTGACGATGGCCTGGAAGAGCCCGCCCAGGGCGCCACACTCCTTCTCCGCCGTCTCCATGCTGGGGCCGGGCGCGCGGCTGCAGGGCGCGCAAGGGGCGCGGGGAGCCGTGCAGGGGAGGGGCCGGACCGCCGCGGGCGCTGCTCCGAGGCCGCGCTGGGGCTCCCTGCCTCGGGGCCGCGCTCTCAGCGGCCGGCAGCGCCGCGCTCCGGGGTGGCGGGCCGTGGGCCGGCAGTGCGGGCCATGGCTCGGTGGGCCTGGGGGCGCGGCGCGGGCAGTTCGCGGCGCAGCCTCAGCGCGGGCACTGGAGCGGCGGCGGCGGTAATCCGAGCCGCCGAAGCTCGGGCGTCACGTGGGCGCGGCGGAGGGAGGGCCGCGGGGAGGGAGCACAGGAGGGGGCTGTGGGAAAGGCCGGGCGAGGACCCATTCACGGCCAGAAACCAGGGCTTTGAAATCCGAGCTCTGGCGCTGCCAGACTGGTCGGGCAAGAGGGGCCGGCGGGAGCGGGCGCCGCCGCGGGTCGGGGCGGTGCAGGGGCGGGGCCCGGCCAGCCCCCCACCCTCCGGCGGGAGCGGCTCCCGGGGTTTGCACCTTCAAGGCCTTGGGCTCGACCAAGATAAAACCCGCCACGGATGCAGTCCTTAGTGCATCCCGGCCTGATGAATAGCACCGAGCATCGCGCAGAGGGGAACGGGAACTGGCTGCATTGGAGCTGTCCACCACAGACCATCCATAAAGTCCAACCCTCCTGCACAAATGTCCTTCAGTTCCTTTTCTAAGTAGTGCCAGTGTCAACTAGATTGGGGGTGGAAATAGTGATGGTGTCTCGGCCCAACTTCCTCGTGAGTAGGGGGTCTGTGTTGAACCTGCAGAGTGTAGTGTGTGGGGATGCACGCGTGTACACGTGGGAGGGCAAGTACTGCTGTCGTCCAGGAGACTCCAGGTGAACCTACTCTCATGGGGCACACATAGTTAGGGCTCCAGGGGAAAGCAGGCACCAGCTCCTGGCAACTAAAGGGCTGCAGCAGGCAATTAGGGGTTCACCAGAACCCAAAGCCAGGTGACAGACACAGAAGTTCTTTGAGCTAAGTCAAAGTTTGGGGCATCTTTGATTTTTTTCTCCCACTGCTCTCTGTTCTGCAGTGTCCTGCTGTGCCATTCCTGCTTATGGGGGCATCCACATTGCACAAGGACTCAGAAAGCAGAACTAAGGATTGAGAGTAAGGCCAGGAGGAAGATGCCGGTCCTGGGAAGAATTGGTCCCTGGACTTATATTCCCATCAGGGCTTAGAATGAAGCTGGCTTTCCAGATGGGTGAGGCCCCAGGGCAGCTGCAGCATCAGGCTAGGCATAGGTGCTAGCAGAGAAGGAGCAGGCAGGCTTGGTTAAGGATTCTGTGATTTCTTTATTGGGGCAGGGATGGACATCATTCTGTAGAGGTCTTTGTGCTGGCCTGTGTGCATTTCCACACAGATGTACATATGCATACACACCATGCCAGTGCTCTGGGGCCAAGGTCAAGCTCTCACACACCGGGATTAAAAAGAGGCTGCTTCTGGATTCCGAGGCTGTAGTCCCGATTGAGGAGAGAATCCATCGGTCCCAGGCCAGAGTGCAGCTGACAGTGCTGGGGTCCAGGCGCTCTGCTGGGAGTAGCTGGGGCTGACAGAGCCAATACTGTCCCCTTCCCTACTGGTTGGGTCCAGTCCTGCTGGAGGCAGGTTCTTAGGCTCCTTGTGGCCTCAGCTTAGAGACCCTGAGTGCTTCTTAGGCCACTAGGGCCCTTTTCCATGCCAGGCACATCAGAGGACAACTCTGCGGTCCAGGTGATCCCCTCGCCCACTGCGCTGGTGTCTTACTTCCAGGTGCTGTTTCTGGACTTTTTCAAAATGCTGCAGCAGCTCTGTGTAGTCGATGCTGGGGGAGTCACTTTTCTGGGACTTGGGGGCAGCTTTCACACAGTCTCTGGGAAGATGGACAGAAGTCAGAGTCAGTGTATGCATCATGGTAGGTGCTGGTGGGGTTCAGCCTCTGGGTACCTGTGGGTCCCTGCCCAGTGACATCTTCCCAGCAGCCAGACCCATAGTGCTTAGGGTCCCATGTCCACCCCCTTTCCTGCAGCTGGTGGGAACAGCCAACCCGCTGCTTGGATGTCTCTCAGCCTGTGGGCTGTTGATGGCGCCCGGAGCAGGCATTGCATGGGGAAGCATTTCCTGTTTACCAGTGGCTCCCTTTGGGGTGAGAGCCAGGGCCAGCAGCCAGCCAGGAAGGCAGCTGGGGCCTGGAACAGGGTCTGGGGAGAAGGGGGAGGCGGTAGCCCAGCCTTTTCTCTGTGGTATGGCTGAGGCTGTAGACAACTGGGATCAGTGAAGTCTCTCTGTTGGACCCACAACTTGGCAGGCCTTGGGTCCCAAGGCCTGTGACCACTACCTGCTCCCAGAGAAGAGCTTGTCTTACCACAGGACATGCTGACCCAGCTACACTCCTTCCAACTGATGGACCAATCCTGTAGCCTCATATCAGCTGGGTTCAGCTTGCCACCCAGGTCCCAGTCCCATTCCTAACTGTCCCTCTAGCATATCCTTATTCTGTTCCCCACATTCCATTCTGCCTCACTGGCTTAGAGCCCTGGCAAAGGGTTTCATGAAGACTGTGACCCACTCAGCTGAGCAGACTCCCTGGGACCTCTGGGTTGGTGAAGAGGCTGACGGAAGCTGAGGAAATAGGCTAGCAGGCCTGGGCTAGACATCTGACCTTACACACGAATCTCCATCCTAGTCTGGAAAAGAGGTTGCCACAGGAGACATGTCGCGTCCTGAGTGTAAGGTTCCCTCCCGCTGGGACATGAGAGAATCTTGCCTGTGTCCAGCCCCGGCTCAGGTATGAGAAGGTAGCTACATATAGCTCTACCACTCTGCACGCAGGCGGCCTGGTATACCTGGCTGCTCTGTCTAGAGTTCCCACGATGGCACCTTCCTCAGTGAGGTTGGCCATGTGAGAAAAACCAATGGCTTTAAGCCTGAAGGCATTGCTGTGGCCTGTTGAATTTCAGCTAGGAGCAGGGCACAACTACTCCCAGATGCAGCTTTGGGAACCTGAATCTACCTCCCACACCCTGGCCCACACTGCTCCTTTCCTCTAGAGGAGTACACACACTTCCTGAAAACATCTTAGATAGCATCTGTGGCCAATGTTTTCCTGGGCCTCCAGCCACTGCCTCCTGAGCCAAGGCTTGATCACTGTTGGCTGGAGAGTGAAAGTGGCCTGGTGATGCCCACTTGGTTGTCATTTGGGGGCTTCTGTTGCTGACTAACTCCCCTGGGAATGAGGGAAGGGGCCTCTCTGGCCCAGCAGCTACTGGTAGTGGTGCTGCTGTCCTGGAGAACAACCAGATTCCTAAGGGGGCAGAGGGACTTAAGCAGGTAGTCCTAGGTCCAGGGTATGGCTAGCTTTTATCCAAGTCATTTAACCTGGGATGGGAGAGATTTGAGGCCACAGAGACAACACTGTGCCCATGAGTCTACATGCTGTCATAACAACACTGTTAGCGAATGTGGGGACAAAGGTCCTGAGAAGGACTATTTTGAGGAATTGAGGGATGTTCTCATTAGTTTTGTCAACTTGGGAAGAGGGAACCTAAATTAAAGAGTTGCCTCTAGCAGACTGGCCTGTAGGTATGCATGTGGGGCACTTTTTTGATTAATGATTGATGTTGGGTTGTGGTTCTGGATTAAGCAAGTAAGCAAGCAAGCAAAACAAACCTACAGAGCAAATAAGTAAGCTACAATGAATGCTCCTCTTTACTTCAGTCCCTGCCCTGACTTCCCTCAGTGACTGGACCATTAGCTGGAAGTGTAAGGTGAAATAAACCCCTTTCTTCCCAAGCTGCTTTTGGTTAGTGTTTGTCATAGCCATAGAAAGCAAATTAGAACAAAAAGATACAGAGGCTGGGGGATGGGGAAACAGCTGTATCTTGCTCTGTGGGACTTCCTCCTCGGTTGGGGACCCTTCCTACTTCCTCCATGGTCGGGATCCTTTCTACCTCCTCCATGATCGGGATCCTTCCTACCTCCTCCATGGTCGGGATCCTTCCTACCTCCTCCATGGTCAGGGATCCTTCCTAGCTCCTCCATGGTCGGGACCCTTCCTAGCATCTCCATGGTCGGGATCATTCCTACCTCCTCCATGGTCAGGGATCCTTCCTGCCATCATGACCAGCCTTGCTGTTTGCACAAGACAGCATCTCATGTACCTCAGGCTAGCCTTTATAGCCAACAACACTAACTGATGGCTCTCCTGTCCTCACCTCTCCAGTGCTGGGACTACACGCATCCCCTCCCCCACCACAATGAACTCTGACTGATGGCTCTCCTGCCCTCAGCTCTCTAGTGCTGGGACTACACGCATCCCCTCCCCCACCACAATGAACTCTGACTGATGGCTCTCCTGCCCTCACCTCTCCAGTGCTGGGATTACAAGCATCCCCTTCCCCACCACAATGACATGCTTTCTCCCCCACGATACTCAGGTGGTGACAGGGATACCTGGCGGCAGGGTGGAAGGTGATTCGAAAGTCTAAAGCTGGCACTCCCCTGCCACCTATCTGTCCATCTACCATGAGCTTTTCCTTCAGAGGACCCTTCTTTCCTCACTCAGGATGGTTACAAAGTCTGAGAGTGGCCCATGGCCCCAACCCTTAGTGAGGACACAGAGAGGGACGGGTGGTGAAGGGAAAACCTCCCCAGCTGTTCTGCTTGCAGGCGGCTGCCTGCCTGCCAGCTGCCTGCCCCACCCAGGGCTGGGGCTGCCCACAGCCCCTTTCCAGAGTGTGAGCTACCCCTTTGCACCCCAACCCTGAAATCTGACTCCTCCTCCAGCTGTCTGATGTCCCTTCCCACCTACTGTATCCATGCCCAAGTCTACATTCAACTTTCTCAGGTCCCTGCAGAAACCACAAAGCTGGGACCCCCCAACACCTCCTGCCCATTTAGTACACATATGCATAGACCAAGAAACTGGGAGCCCAGAGAGGGTATTGAATCTCTGTGAGGCCACACAGCAGATCCCATTCTAGGCTTGAAACCATCCACTGACCCACATTAGAGTTTTCTACATAGACGATTCATTCCTTGGACTCAAGATTTTCCTGAGGAAACCCTTTTACCTAGTTTCTTTCTTGCCTTGACTCGGACAGCCTTCCCTCCCTTCCTCAGACAAGATATTTCCAGAAGAGCCCTGAGAGAAAGCTCTGGGAAGCTGCAGGGTTTCTGGCCTGGCCTGAGGCCTGTCCCAGGGCAGTGTTCTTCCAGGTGCCTTCTCCCTTCCTCCTTCCTCCTTGTCTCAGTGCCTACCCGGATATTGTAGGGTCAATGTGCAAGTCAGGCTGAGGAGGTGTATTGTTACCTTAAGATCTTTCTACTGTCAAAAGCAGGAGATATCCATTAGGGAGGGATCCAGACACCAGCCCAACCCCACAGTGGTGTCCCTGAACCCTGGGTGTATTCAACCCATCAAACACTTCACAGAGTTCACTTGGTTGACACCCAGAGCTGACGAGACATAGGCAGCACAAGGCTGACTGGGAAAGGAGCAGGAAGGGGTGGACTGGGCAGCAGGCAGGACAGCCTATAAGGTTGGTCTGGAAGACACAGGGCCACAGAGACCTGAGTGCAGCAGGCTGATCCTGAGGCTGCCTGCATCTACCCTAAAGGCAAATGCCCAAGGCCTTCGCTGCACTGAGGCACCAGGCCTGCTGAGTGGCTCCAGTGGCCTAGGAGGGAATTCTAGACACATAGGGCAGCTGATGCAAGCTGGGTGCACTCCATTCAGCGTAAATCTTCTCAGTGGCTCTGCTTGTTTCCATGGTGACCTGACAAGTGAAATTTTCCATCTCCAATGCCAAATGCCTGTGGATGAGGCAAAGCCTCCAAGGGTTACCAAATATAGACACAGCCCAACAGGCTGTGGGGCCAGGACCAGCGGAGGGTTCAGGGTGGGAGATTGGAACCCCTTGCCTAGAGGGTGCCAGCTTGGGCAACTCAGCCATGTTCTTCCTGAGAGCAGGACCCTAGTGGAGTAAAGCAGGTATATTCTTATTTCCTATTCCTTTGGAATGATGATGGGGGAGCTCTCAGAGGGCCAAGTTTGAGCATCTCATAGAATGGAATAGCAAGGCATCTAAGCCTGTGAGGCGCTCACTCAACTCTGGGCTCTATCTGGCTGTCTGGGCCCCCGACTTACTCGTCATCCCTGGAGCTCCTCTCTCCAGGGACTTCTGCTGGCAAAGGTCTCACACTTAGGCTTGGTCTCTCTAAGCTCCCCCAGCCTGCTTGGGAAAACATGCCTATATATTTCTGCCCTTTAAACACTCCCAGAACCTCCATTTTGGGATCTTCTGTGGATTTGAAGACAAAAGTACTTGTGGAGTGAACAAGGTTAAATGACAGAGGGGTAAGGCAGGGTCCTTGGATCTCCCATGGAATGGGCCTGGAGGGCAGTGCCTGGGCCCAGCACTCACTCTGTCTGCAGCAGCTCAGGGTTGGGCACACACTGGAGCCGGTGAGAGAGCAGCTGGAAGGCACTGCTCTGGGGCAGCAGCATGAGCAGGCCGTACAGGGCCTTGATCAGGTATGGGTTGTTCTTCACGTCCAGCAGCTGCAGGCGTAGATCTGCAGCAGGGCAGAAGTCAGGGGTCAGGGATCCTGGGACTGCTCTAGAATACACTAGCCCACACCCCCTGCCTCAGCCTATCTGGGAAAGAACTGGAAGCACCCTGGACCTAGCACTGCTAGGCTCAGACATACCTGCCTAAGAGTTAAGCAGTTGCTCCTCCACAGGCAGCCAGGCCTGGGCCCCCTTCTCTCAGAGAATTTTAGCCATTTCCATGACCCAATTTCTCCCTACCCACCCATTTGACTGACCTATCTAGCAGCCCCTCAGCCTGAGATCCCTAAACCTGCTGTTGGGTTAAGCCTACCTTCCCTAGGCTCAGCTGCTTCCTTATAATGAGGGCTGGGGGCTTATAGAGTAACAGATTCCCCAGTTGGCACTGCACGTGCCAGCACGTGCGCTATAAATAGGATGAGTTAGAGAGAAAGAGTGGATTAGGGCTTTGCTAAGGGAGGGTGGATGGGAAAATGCCTTTGTGTGTAGTGAGGCGCACACCAAAGCCCAGAGTGTCCAGGAGGAGATTTAGATCTCCAAGTTAGACACAGCCTCACCCCTTCAAGGGCAGGACAGTCTCGTTCTCTGCCCAGCGTCTATGTCAGTCCTAGAAGCCTGACCCTGCTACTGGCCAGCGGCACCTCCTCGTGGTTACAGTCTACCCAAGGCCGGACAGGGAGACCAGACTGCACAGAGGTTCTCCTTCCCCTCCTGGGCCTCTGTAGTAGCTCTGCCCACATCTTAAACCTTGGCAGACATTATCTGTAGACAATGAGGCAGAGAGTAGACCTTTCAGAGAGGAGACTTGCATCTTGGAGCCTGGTCTTACCTTCCAGTAGGAAAAGGAGGATGCTGGGAGCCTGAGCAGCCAGGCCCTGGTGCCAGATGGCAGAGGACTGGGTGGCCTCTTAGTGCCCCCTCTTATCCCAAGAGGCAGAAGCCATAGCACCTATGATACTGTAACATACATATCTGATATTGATCCAAGTTTCCCAGACAGAACTCCTACAGTCCTCAGAGTCTTTAAAATAGCCTTTCATGCTGACTGAGTTGAAGGCTGAACTGATGGCCAAGGTAAATCAACCGTGCTTAAGTAATGAAGCTCCCATAAAAACTCTACATTGCGTTATAAGTACTCTCCTCTTCCTCCTTTTCCACCATAGTTTATCTTAACAATTGTGCTTCCTAGAGCTCTGTGAGACCCTCAAGCAAAGTAATCAAACCTAAGGGCGTGTGTGAGCGCTGATGTATACAGCTGGGTGCATCAAACCTAAGGGCGTGTGTGAGCGCTGATGTATACAGCTGGGTGCATCAAACCTACGGGCGTGTGTGAGCGCTGATGTATACAGCTGGGTGCATCTAAACCTAAGGGCGTGTGTGAGCCCTGATGTATACAGCTGGGTGCATCAAACCTAAGGGCGTGTGTGAGCCCTGATGTATACAGCTGGGTGCATCAAACCTAAGGGCGTGTGTGAGCCCTGATGTATACAGCTGGGTGCCGGAAGCACAGGGCTGGTGAGACTGGATGCTGGCTCCAGGTAGGCTCTGAAGATTGAGCTGCATTGGCATTGGAGGCTGCTCAGCCAGCTGGAGGAGCATCTGCTGGGGCTACAGACGAGTTCATCTGCAAGGTGTGTGCATAGGGAAACTTCTTGTTTTGTTGTTCAAGATAAGGTTTCTCTGTGTAGCCTTGGGTATCTTGGAACTCAGTCTGTAGACCAGGCTAGCCTCAAACTCAGAGATATATCTGTCTCTGCCTCCTGAGTGCTGGGATTAAAGGTGTGTGTCTCCACTGCCCGGCTAGGAAAACTGTTTACCGTGTACACAGCTGTGGAGAAGCCTGAACCTACTTCCAGTTCTTTCTTCCCACTGGGCCTTGAGGAAGCTTGGTTTTCTTAGCATCTTTGCTGTCGGTACCTTCTCCATCTTATACTTGAGGATGAGCTGCCTAGGGCTTCTTCTTGATTAGCTTAGACCTGCCTTCAAGTGAATCCTTCTACCCTGAGGGGCCCTCAGGCAGTGAGACGCTAGGCAAGGTAGGCTTTGGACAGGTTGAAGTCTTTCTCCTGTTCTGCTGTCTCCAGGGCCTGAGCCATGGCAGCACTTGCTGCTTAGAGCAGCTGGTCCTTTAAATGTGAGGAAGCTGGGGGAGGGGAAATCCTGAGCCCTGCATTTGTTTTTGGGTCTCAGGGTAAAGGTTCATCACTCAGGCCCGAGATGCTGCCGAGGAGCAAAGGCCCAGGTAGCCACCTAGGCTAGGAGGGTGGCTAGAGCCAGGGCTGCCTCTGGCTTCTCCACTACACTGTAAACACACATGTGTTATCTGGAGTGCTGCCTGCTTTGGGGAGCAGGCGCTGCATTTGTGGAGGCGCCAAGCGCTGTGCTTGCCCAGGCAGCTGCTGCTTCTGCACATTTAGCCTGGGTGTTACTCACCAGGCAGCACTTGCCCAGTGGCTCCTGGCACATGGCAACTCCTGGGCAAGAAGGGATCCCTATAGCGCCAGAGAGTCAGGGCACAGGCAATGGGCTGGGGAGGGCAGCAAGGGACAGGACAAGCCCAGGGCAGGCTCTGGTTTAACATTCTGATGGGTTTCATGTCAGCACTGGCCTGTGTGTATGTGACCCATTTTGAGGACACAGACAAGTCTAAGTTCTGATGCCGTGGCCCGTCCCACTGAAGCTCTCATACTACATTCTTGACATTCTAGAAGACTCCTGGGCTCACCACCTTCTTCCTCTCTCCAAGCTCAGTTAAGAGTGGTATCTGAAACTGGCCCTACACCTCCCCTTCTGCCTCCCACTCTGCCTCCAGGCCAGCAGAAGGCAAGGTAGATCTCTGGCCCTGACAGGATCTTACATGTAAAGATGGGGCACTCAATTAGCTGCACCAGCTTGTCCACCTCGGTGAGGAAATCCACTGTGACTTCCAGGTCCCCACTGAGTGAGCAGTCAAGGAAAGGCTCCTTATTGGGAGTGTCTTTGCCCAAGGAGCGGCAAAGGACGGATTCCAGAAAGTCTATTTGAGCTTGGGCTCAGAATTCCATGGGTCCCTTCCCCAGACCTGGTTTCCTCTTTCAAAGTGGGATTTAGCACATGAAGGACATAGATCCAATCTCTCTGTTTTTCCACACCTCTAAATGGGGTGTAGCCTAGCCACTCCTTTTGCATGGATGTTTGGATGTTGCTCCTGAAGTGGTCCTCTGTCTCCCTGGGCCCAGGAAGATACTTACTGTGGCCCTGCAACTGGGCAGGAGAGGCTCTTGGTTTCTGCCTGAGAGGACAGCCTATTAGCAGGCCAGGGAAGCTTAGAAATGACCAGTGGGCTCTTAGTGTCAGGGTCACACAAGTGGCCAAAACAAACAGCCTCAGCCTGTGAAAGGGTGCCAGGCAAGAACATTTAACCCTTTCCTGAAGCCTTCCTGGCCCCAGATTCTATCCCACCACAGCAGGAAGTAAGTCTTACTCCCTGCACACTGTTCTGATCCTAGGTCATAACCAGGTTCAAAGATGAGGATGTTCTGACTCCCAGCAGTAGCTTAAAAATCTCTCTGACTATGGATGCCTTTTGGTGAGGCAGGTCATTATGCATCCTGTATATGTGTGGTGGGCACCTGGTCCTTCTTCAAGTTTCCAAAGTTAAGACATGTGAGCCAGCCTTGCCTGCAGGTTTCCCCAGCATGTTCTTATACCGAGGCCTTTTCCATCCAAAAAAAAAAAAAAAAGAGTTGTGGTGGAGGGGCTATCAGGAGAGACCTGTGTCTTTCCTAAGGCAGGAGGTGGGCCACACCTCAGCAGGTCTCCACTCCTGAGTTTTTCCAGGCCTACCTCCCCTTTAGGAGGTTTAAAAGGGTCTTTAGAAGGAGTTGATGATAGCTCCTTCCTGAACACACCACACCACACCGCACAGCACTCCTCGTGGGAGGTCTTGGTGATGTCCCAAGCCCTGAAGGTGGTCACAGGAAATGGCAGTAGGGCCACTCTTGGCCCTCCCTGGGGGATGGATGACAATGAGAGGATACAACTTCTGGATGAGGTCATAGGCGTGGCGGTAGTTCTGGGTGAGGAAGCAGAGGGACACGGTGGTGACTGGGTTGTGGCACCAGGAGCGGTACAGGCAGCAGAAGAGGTTCTGGCTTTCCTGAGGGAGAGGTGAAGCAGTCAGAAGGCTTGGCTCCCTGTCACTGGGTCCACACAGGACCTGAGGAGGAAGGACCTTGAGGGGCTGTGACTTGGGGTTCTTGGGGGCCGCTGGGCTGCCAGCTCAGCACTGGGCTGTGTTTGGCAGCCCAGCTGGGAACGAGCTGTCACAAAGGAAATGCTGACAGCTCCTTAGACCCTGTCATTACCTCCTGGCCTCACAGAGCCACGTGGTAGTGGCAGCAAGGGCCTAGTCAAAAGCGAGCCTACCCTTTGTAAGCTGGCATTTCTGCCACTGGCAAAATGACAGTAATTGTCTCTCAGAACTCTGTGGTCCCAGAGGCCAGGCTGGGAAGAAGTTCTGTCCGGGTCCAAGCTCCTCTCTCTTTTTTTTTTCCCGTTTTTTGAGACCAAGCTCCTCTCTTAAACCCCAGGTTCCCCTCCTTTCCCCACCAAAGTCTACCCCATGCTCTCAGTACCAGGAAACCAGTCCTGCAGAGCAGCCCACACTGAGGGAGCCCCTGAGCCTGAGGAATATTCTTACAGCTTCTGTAAATGTCTGCAAGGAACCATAGGAGGAAGGCAGGGCTATGGCCTGGATCATTGCAAAGCACTTGGCTTCAGATATCCTTATAGACATGGGCTTAAATGTCCTTGAGATTCCCTGATTGGGAAGTAAGTGCCTGGCACTCATGTGCCCATGATAGCACTGGTCCCTGTAAGCTGAGGGAAGCCCAGTGTATTGGCTTTCTGGCAATTGCTCTGCTCTTTCTGACCAACCTTTGGGCACCCTTACCCAAAGCCTGGGACAGGAAGCAATGAGGTGTTATGCATTTTGATACACTTATGATGATAGGCATTTTATGAAACAGATGCATCCAGCTGGGAGAGGGGCCAGAGCAGGGAGGAACACAAGGAGAGCAATTAACCCTTTGTTTTCCAGCAATATTTCAGTTTTTACCATGAGAAAGGGACTTTGCTGAGCAGAGCATCCCAGAATCAGCAGAGGCTGTTTCCAAAGGGACAGTGAATGGTGGGGGAGGAACTGGGAAGAGCCTGTGGACCTGGCCTTGGGCTGTGAAGACTCCCAGTTTACCCATCTCCTGGGAGCGGCTGAGGAGTGAGCTGGGTACCTAACGCTGGGGTGAGTGGGAAGTACCGGAGTCTTTAGGTCCTTGAGCTGGTTCCTCAGCTGGAAGAGCTCAGTGGAGGTGAGCAGGATGGTATTGAGGGTGTGCACCATGGTGGACGCGAACTTGAGGTCCTCCTCCCGAAGCAAGATGTCTGCCATCGAATGGAAGATGTTCTCCGCATTCAGCAGGAGGCAGAGCTGCCTGGAAAACAAGCCAGCAGAGATTACACCCAGGAGGCTCTTTAGGGTCCTAGAGGAACCTGCGCTTTACCAGGACTGTAGGGGGCCTCAGGGCTGGGGTACACATGGGAAAAGGATCCCCCAGGGGTTGCGGTGGCACACTGAAGACCTCTTTACTTCCCAGTATCACCTACCTTGACCTAGAAACCATGGCACACAACCTCTATTTGTGCCCCTCCTCCTTCAGAAAACTGTCAGGCCTCTGGATAGTAGGGCTGCCTTCCAGGGATTTGACATACAGCACTAAGTCTGTAAGTTATATCATGGGTATCTCCTGTATATATCAACAATGCCTCCCTACACCAAGGTGGTTCTGCCCATCTTGGATCTTAATTCTCTCTAGACTCCATCTTCATCTGAGAATGTCTCCACACACAAGTAAGTCTCTTGGGGTAAGAATGTGCTGATCACAGGGTTGGCGAGATGGCTCAGTGGTTAAGAGCGCCGACTGCTCTTTCAAAGGTCCTGAGTTCAAATCCCAGCAACCACATGGTAGCTCACAACCATCCGTAACGAAATCTGATGCCCTCTTCTGGAGTGTCTGAAGACAGCTACAATGTACTTACATATAATAAATAAATCTTAAAAAAAAAAAAAAAAAAGAATGTGCTGATCAGTTCTGGCCTTGCTTGAAGAGATGTATGCAGGTTGTTGGGCCCAGGGGCACTTGTGGGCTAAAGTGACCCTATGTGGCTTAGGGAGGTAAAGCAACTGGACCATAGTGGTGCCTGGCTCCACTGGCCCCCACATTTCTTAGTAAGAGCCTTGGGGTAAGAACTGGGCTCTAAGAAAGAGTCTCTGTTATAGAGAGGAACCTAGAGAATGAAGAAAAGCAGGTTTCCCAGGGTCCCTGGGGCCAGACTGTGAGGGGCCTGTTGGTAGAGCAGGGGTGGACAAGGGGCAGTGAGCAGCTAAGTGTGCCTGCTTCCTATTGGATAGAGACTAGTGGTCAAGGTACCTTGTCCCCATGGTCTTTGGTGTGAGGCTGATGTCTTCTGCCTGCCTCCTGTCCTTGTACCAGGGAAGCAACACCACAGAACTAGACAAAGGCAAAGGCTTCAAGGTGCTGTGTACTGAGCGACATGAACACCCACCCTGTGAGGCACCATGCCTCAGAGCTACCTCTTGTGTGGGACTTGATCAGGGCCGATTTCTTGTTTTACTGTGAGCTCCAGCCATGGCTTTGCAATTAGACTTGAGCCAATTCTGTCATAACCCTCAGCCCCAGCCCCAAACCCCCGAGCACTTAGTAACAGAGAGACAAAACCATGAATCCCAAATGTGTTCAGCCTAGATCCCATGGACCCAGAAGGCTTGGGCAAGAGACCATGAAAGACAGCTAAATGAGGTGGGAGGAGGGAGGAGCCATGAACAAGGGGTTACTGAATCTCCACTGCACACCCACCCAGGTGATATATGGCCACTCCTATGTGGATGGGCAAAGGCCTGGGAGCCCTGTGGTCTCAAACATAGCCAGGTGACCCCTATGTCAGCTTAGCAATTTCTTTCTTTTTTTCAAGACAGGGTAGCCCTGGCTGTCCTGGAACTCACTTTGTAGACCAGGCTGGCCTTGAACTTAGAAATCCACCTGCCTCTGCCTCCCGAGTGCTGGGATTAAAGACGTGCGCCACCACGCCCGGCTGCAATTTCTTTCTTAAAGTGGGGCAACACCTGTCTAAAATGGGGGGAGCAGGCCGATGTTTGGTGTATGGCACCTGGGAAAAGAGCTTCCATAGTATATATGACAGCCAGCAGGCAGGTGGGAGCCTCCTGTAGGACTCAGACAGCACTTTCTATCCCTGTCCACCCCTGGAGGAGCCCCGTCTCCAAGGCCATGGGACAGAAATGTTCAAAAAGGGCAGGCTGGGAGGGAGTACTGACAAATGTCTGCAAGTGTCCATGGCCCACAGCTGCCACTGCCGTTTCCATGACAGAGAGCAGCAGCTGAATGGCTGCCTGGCAGTGCTTCCTAAGGACCCCAGGTCAGCCTGGCTGGGACGTGCAGAAGCCGGAGTCTGGGGTGGCACTCGTGTGTGCATGGGTTAGGGATGGTTTGGGCAGGCAGGCCCCTAGTCTCCTGCTGTCCCAGAGACCCTGAGAATGCTGTCGGTCAGTCGGTCGGTTCTATAGGTCAGGGGAGTTTTCTTGCTGCCACTTGTGCCTCCCTACCTCACCGGACAGCCACGTCCCTCTTCTTCTGGTCTTTGTCTCCCAGCGAGCTCCAGTCCCATAAATATATGTTCAAAGTGGCCTAGAGTCAGTGACTTCCACATGTGCCTCACTGAAGGGACTCCAGACGGGACAGTCCCTGTGGATGTCTCCCAGGCATTTGGAGCTTCACAGGGCCACAGTGCAACTCTTGATGTCCCTGCAGATTTGCCTTCCTGCAGCAGTAAACATCATTACACTACTGACCCAGCTTCACGGTCACTAGCTCCTCACCCCGGTCTGGCCATGCACTTGGGGCTTTGCCTTGGCATCCCACCTCAGCCTCATCTCCGCTGGAAATGGGCCACTGCCCAGGGAAAAAGTCAGTTATGTCTTGCTGGCTCAATCCTAACACACCTCTCAGTCCGACTTCCTGCTCATTTAAAAAAAATTAAAAAAAAAATACTTATTTTTAATTATGTGTGTCTCTCTCTCTGTGTCTTTTTTTTTTTTTTTTAAAGGGTTTTTCGAGACAGGGTTTCTCTGTCTAGCCCTGGCTGTCCTGGAACTCACTTTGTAGACCAGGCTGGCCTCGAACTCAGAAATTCGCCTGCCTCTGCCTCCAGAGTGCTGGGATTAAAGGCGTGCGCCACCACGCCCGGCGCTCGCTCTCGCTCTCTCTCTCTCTCTCTCTCTGTGTCTTATTATAGATGCCCATAGAGGCTGGGGACCTCAGACTCCTCTGGAGTTGCAGTTGCAGATGGTTGTGAGATGCCTGGTGTGGGTGCTGGGAACCAAGCTTGGGTCCTCTATAAAAGCAGTATGAACTCCCTTGGCTAAGCCTTCTCTCTCTAGCTCCTCCCACACCAGCTCTGACAAATCTATAAGGCACACCCAAGCCAGCCAGTCCACTTCTTAGGGCCTCATCTATGGCTTCTGGCTGGATCTACTGTGAAGCCTAGCTCCTGCTGCTAAGCACAAAATCTCCCCAGCCTCAGCCTGAACATCTTTTGCTAGGGACACCCCAGCCTCTGGGTTGGCCTTCTGATTCGGACCTCACCACATCTGTTATGCTGACTTCTGGCCACCGAGGTCTCAAGTCCACTTTGCACCCCGGGAAAGCCGGGGTCTGATTTCTTTCAGAGCGCTGGTCACTGTGGCTGTGCTTTTCCCTGGCTGCTGTCTCTGACACTAGAACAGGAGCTACAAAGGCAAGGTCTTGCCAACTAAGAGGGCCTGATTCGCAGCATCTACTCTGTCACCATGGCTGGACTTTACTGCACAAAGGGACCGTGCTCATTCTGCTCAGTCTTCTCTACAGAGTCTGGGATGTGGCTCAGTGGTTACAGTATCTGCTATGCAGGTGCAAGGACCTGAATTTGGATTCCCCAAATGCATGAAAATGTCAGGTGTGTGTGATAGCCTCAGAAGATGGAAATGAAGTCCTGAGAGTACCTTGGCTAGACTAGCCACATCTGTGAGCTCTGGGTGCCTTCATAAGTAAGATGGAAGAGCTACTGAGGACAGTACCCAACATCAACCTTGGATTCTACATGCATGTGTGCACACATGCACACCCACATATGAAAAACAAGCCCCTCTACACATGAAAAATGGAAAAAGAATAAAAGGCTCACAGACAGGCCTGTGGGGACTACTGTCCCCACTTCTGACACTTCTCAGCTCACTCACAGGCAGGTCGCAGCATGCTGTAAATGCTCTGGCTGGCAGAGAACAGACATCTAGACTTGAACTTAACCCTTCACCAAGCATGCCAACCCAGAGCTGCCCCGCCCCGTCTCCTGACTCCCCCGGGACGCCAGTCTATCCTAGGATGTCTCCAGAGCCTGTGCTTCCATGCCCCTCCCCTCCAGCTCTGCTAATATAATGAAACATCCAAATCAATAGCAAGAGGTTTCTTTGGCTCATGACTCTGGAGGGTCCAGTGCAAGCCTGAAGGCTCCCTGCCGTTGGGTCTTTGTCAAGGATGGACTCCCATGTTGGGAGCACAGAGGTGGAGCAAAAACACTTCCATCAGAAGCTAGGAAGCAGAGAGAGACTGAGGTCCCACAATCTCCTCCAAGGGCATGTTCCCAGTGACCTTCCAACAGTACCACTCTGGGGACCAAGTCTTTATTTCTGGGAGGTACTACTTCTATTCTAACTACAGTATCTTCTTACCAGGTGTGTCCTTTGTGAAAGGCCATAGTGGGGAGTGGGAAGCTGGGAAGTGGTCCCTAGAGGGCAACAGTGGAAGGCCTGCTAAGGCCTGACTTTTAGCCCTCCTGATGCTCTGGGCATCTGATGATAACCTGGGGATCTCTCTGGTCAGCAGCTCCCAGGACTCCTACTGGGGGTGTTTCTAGTCCTTCAGCTAGGACTTGTGATAAGGGGAAGGAAGCCGAGGTGGAGCCACTGTGTCAGAAAGGCACAGAAGGCAGGAAGGACCCTACAGGGCAGCGCAGGAGGGCAGCGCAGGAGGAGCAGCTTGTCTAGTTCACAGTGCTCACATGGTAAAGTGCCTTAGGAAGCAAAGAGGACAGGAGACAAGCCTGCACAGGACAAGAGAGAGGGGTTGGAGAAGGAGAAGGAGAAGGAGAGGCGGGGAGAGGCGGGGAGAGGGAGAGGGAGAGAACACACACTCAAGAGAGCTTTAAGTCAGAACAGGATGCTTGTATCTCCTGTCAGGAAGTAGAGGAGGAATAACCTCAAATCCTATCATAGGACGGCGCACACAGCCACAGATTCCATGTGACTAGCCATGGAGTGTGAGCAAGGTCTTCCTGTGTCTGTGTGTGTGTGTTTCAGTTTGCAGAGAAGAGTTGTCTAAAGGGAGAACCCGCGCTGCTAGTGACACACATGATGGGGAGGGAAGGGAAAATGGAGACTTTAGAAGCAGGACCCAGCTTTCTGCCCTGAGTTTGTCCTCATCACTCGGCCTCTTGTGTGCCTGTCCCTGCCCACGGGCGGCCTGGCAGATGGCTGCCTTGCAGGGCTGCTGCGTCATCACTTCTCCGCTGAGTCCCAGCCCGGCTTGAGCTGCCTGCTTGGCTCTCAAGCATAGCGCCAATAATGGAACACAGCTTGCAAGCATTACACATTTGCCCATATTTTTTAATACCCATATTAAAGTGCTATTCATCATGAGACAATGGCCTGGAAAGTGCTTGGGGACAAGGCAGAGAGGGGGCAGGAGGGAACCTAAATAGGGTGTATGGAGGCCCTCCTATGCTCACCCATGTCTCTGTCTATCAGTAATAAGCCATTCATGTGGGGCTATGACCCAGGAAATGGCAGGAGGTAAGTGGCTAGGGTGTGTGTGTGTGTGTGTGTGTGTGTGTGTGTGTGTGTTCAGGAAGGAACTCACTTGGAGGCAATGGGCTGTTCCCCACTGGGGCTCTAGGCCTATCAGGCATAGCCCAGAACCTTGTGGATGTGGTTTTCCCCTCACTATTTAGTGCCTCTGGGTGCTCCCTAGGTGGGTGATGGCTGCTTCCTGCTCCTCCATTGGAAGTCTCTAGGGCTTTCAAGGGAGCAACTGAACACCCCTGAGACCCAAGAGAGGGGCTGTCACTTTCCTGTTAGAGTTGAGACAACACTGCTTTGTCCAGAGATCTTCTCTGGAGGGCCAGCGTCTGCTGGAGGTGCTGTAGCACACCTGCCTGGCTGCTGTGAGCCTGTTTATCATTTTTATTTAAACCACCACCTCTGGTCCATGGAGGGAAGCTCCTTCCTTGGACTCTGCTGGAAGCTTGGGTGCCCCAACACCCCTATCCTCGAGTACTCACCCACTAGCTCCAACACTAGGGAATCCTGCCCCAAGGCAGCTAGGAGGAAGGTCTCACTGGCTATGTAGTGCCTTGAGCCAATGGGTGACTCTAGGGCCACTAGTTACTCTATGTGGCTAGGACAGACAGGAGAAAGCTTGATCTAGAGCAAGAGAAGAGCCAGGCAGCAACAGTGGTCTTCCTCCTGCTGAGTCCTCCCGGGCAAGCTGAACTCTGCATGTGGTGTCAGGAACATCCTGAAGGCCCCACTCCCGTCTATCCTTCCAGTACAAGCTGGCATAGTTGCAGGGTCAAGTGAGCCCTTCCCTCCGTGTTATCACAGATCCTTCCCAGGTGCCTCGGCCTCATGCTCCAGACATTCATGTCGGCCCCCTTCCTGGATTCTTCTGGCTTTGACTCTGAGTCTTGTAAGGGCATGTTGCTACCCCATGGTTCCTGTGGCCTGATTTGTTTTATCATAGCGTGAGGGGGTGGTGGCACTGACATATGACCTGAGGGCAGCTAGGGAGGGGGTTATGTCAATCACTGGGCAAGCAGACTGCTGTCTACCTGTCTCCAGTCTCACCCTCCATCTTCAGGCCTGGCCTGCTTTAGGGAGTGACAAAAGGCAGAAGCAGAAAGGCCTCTGACCTCCAGCAGGGGTATTTGGTGTGTGTGTGTGGTGCTCTGCCTGGGAGGAAGGGAGAGGCTCTCCAGTCAATGTTCTTCCACTAGCTGGGCAGATGGTGCTAACCTGCAGGGTGTTTTCAGGAGCCAAGTCTGGGCTAGTGGGCACAGGTAGGGAAGGGTACCCAAGATGGGTAAAGGGAGGTTGGGGAAGATTGATCTCCAGGCAGGAGTCTCAGACACTCTTGACTGTCTCAATGTCACCATACTAAAATGGCCACTGGCAGAGTGCTGACAGCTGGCTTGTGGGGGACACACTCAACTACAAACCTGCCAAGCAATGAGACAGCAGCTGGGCGCCCACCATCCCTCCACCGAAGCCTCCCCCAGTGGCTATTAATAACGTGTATTCCTGTTCCCACTCTTACCTGCCTCCATGCTGGCCAGCCAGTGTTAGGCAGAACACTCAGAGTAACCTTAGGCTGGCAGGTCTCAGGTGGAAGAGAGTTCTCCCCTAACCCTGTCCTGGCTCCTGAGTGCCTTCCCTCTGTTATCGAGGAGCAGGCTTTAGATAATTTCACTGGGTACTTCCTGTTACGAATGGCTCTGCTTGATACATCTCATACCTAAGCGGAAATCCCCAGCTCAGAGCACTGCCTCTTTGGTTCTTTATGCCTATTTTTATGGTCTGGCATCAGGGCTGTGGATTCTTTCTGCCTCTCACTTAGGTCCCGAGATCTCTAGTAGGTGCCCTCAAAGATAATCTGGGCTCAAAGTGATACCTTCAAGCCTGCCTCTGCAAGATGGGCAAGGGGTATAAGCTCTGGGTGTCAGTGCCCTCACCAGTCTTGAGGGCAGGGCAGAGCACTCCATCTCTCCCTTCAGCTCAGCCTCCTGTTCAGTGTCTTCCTTCTCCTCTGGCCCTTCATTCCCACCCACAGCAGAAGTACACATGGAGGGGGATTCTTGCTTCTTCTCTACATTGGCCACTACTTGATTTTCATCTTCCCTCTAATAGCTTGAGGCCAGGGGGATGTGGGGTCTAGATACTTTCCTCCAGAGTCTCCAAGCCAACAAACCTGGGTGCAACCTAGCAGCAAGGCTAGAAAACGCAGAGGCCAGAGCCATTCCCAGAGAGCAGGGCCTATTCCCTCCCTGCCTAACAGCTGGGTTCCTTCAGGGTTTAAAGAGAAAGCAACTTCTAGTCAGAAGCCAGAAGCTTGGGTGGGAGGAGTGGGCTCTCAGCCGAGGTTCAGAAGGCTTTAGAGTCCCAGTGCTCCCTGCTCCTCCCCCATTCCCTTCCAACCCCTGCTCCCCAAGTATGAAACTGTAAATCTGTTTTATTTCCATCAGTCCTAGGCAGTGTGCCCCTCAGGGCAAAGGGAGCCGCGGTAACCCTGCCAACTCATGCCTTAAAAATCTATCGTGTTTAATGCGGCTGATGTGTCTGATACACTTAAGTTTCTTGGGAGGGAAGGAGGCAGCGGCGGCTTTTCTGGGCCTTGCTGGGAGTTTGATGGAAAGGGGACAGAAGATGAAGTGAGAGGGAGAAAGGGGCCTTTTGTCCTCCGTGCTGTTTGTCCTTCAGTTCAATAGAAGCTCCTGCCAGGCTGGAGGAAGAGTTGTCATAGACACCTGGGTGGGCTTACCCCAGGATGGTCTCATGAGGGTGGGAGCTGTCACATGGAAGCTGACCTTTTGCTGAGGCAGCAGGTCCTTACTCTGAGCTTGCTCTAGGCACTGGAGTTACAGGGAACAGTGGGAGAGGTTACTTGTTTCTTCCACATCCCAGGTGGAGTTCAGGAGGCTCTGCCCTAGGAAAAGCTCCCCAGAACAGAAGTTATCTTGTGATGGCCAGGGACCTGCTGGGTCTTATTTTCCACATTTATTAAATGCTTTCCAAGGCACACTCACAGGTCCTACCTGAGCCTCCTTTTGGCTATATTCAAGCATCCTCTTTCTTGTTAGGATAGCTTCGCTCTCTTCTTGTCTTGTTACCAACCTGTTCCTAGTATCCCTTCCCAGAGCTATGGTTGGCCCTTCAAGGTCAGTTCTAGCTTCTTCTTGGGCATACAAATTTCTCAGTCAAGAAAGGAGATTGGAATGAAGGAAAGGATACTTGTGAAACTGAAAAGCAACAGCTAGGAAGGACCAGGAGCCCGGTGAGCCAGTGTGGAATTCAGCCTGCCTGTGGAGCTCCATGCTGAGTCTGTCTCAGCTGGAGTTTCTGCTGCCTTGACCATAAACAGCTCAGGCAGGAAACAGTTAATTTCTTCCTACAGCTTGTAGTTACTAACCAGGGAATTCAGGGCAGAAACTGAAAGTAGGAACCCACCTGGAGGGGAATGTGGAGGCCATGGAGGAGAACTTACTGGCTTGCTCCTGGTTTAATCTGCTTCTTATACCACCTAGGAGCACCAGCTCAAGAGTGGCACTGCCCCCGGTGAGCTGGGCCCTCCCACATCAATCACCAGTCAGGAAAATGCACCACAGGCTTGCCAACCTGGTAGGGGGCATTTTCTCAAGTGAGGTTCCCACTTGCAAAATGTCAAGTTGACATAAACCAGCCAGCACAGGGGCCTAGGGGTAAAATGGATCTGGAGTGTGCTCAGGGAGTTTGTGAGGTACTTGGTTTTGGTGGTTATACTTTCAGAGGCTGCAGGGGTGTCCGATTCAGCCAGGTTTTAGTTATTGTCCCAGATAAGGTGGTACCTTATCTCTTATGCAAAGATATCCCTCAGAATACAGATGGATGCAGGTGACAAAGTAGGGGCCTGAGGCACGGAGAGATGGGAGATACCCTGGACCTGGGCTGAGGGAGTGCCTTGGTGTTGAAGACAGAGGCAGCACACAGAGGACAAGGCTGGTGAGCAAGGAGAGGAAATGGGGACAGCTCTTGCTCCTGCCCGAAGACCAGTCTTCTTAACTCCTGCCTTCTGCCACTGTGGGCATTTTCTCTGCCGGGACCTCCATTTCCTTCTCTCAGTGGCCGTAAACAAAGAACAGCTGGTATATTCTTGACATCAGGCAGTCTTCATGTGAAAATGCTTTTCCATGTACACAGGTGTCACTGCTACAATGCCCTTTCTATACGAGGATGCAGATGTGGCGCAGAGCAGAGGTCTCACCCTCATCCAGATTCAGGTGGCCATTCTGCCCAGCACCAGTTCTCTCAGCTGCTACCTCACTACCTAGCCAACCCACAGGCCCAGCTGGCACAAGGCACAACCTGAAACTTGGTTTACAAGGAGATACTAAGGATAGTTCTGCTATAGGAGCCACTGGAGCCCTTTTAATTAATTAATTAATTAATTAATTAATTAATTATCTTCAGTGCACTCTAGGCAAGAGCTCTACCACTAATCTGCCAGCCCACTGAGGCCTTCTGAGCCTAGGCTTCCCAGAAGCTCCTGCCCCACAGTCCCAAGGCAGTGTAACTGTGAACCTCCCTGCATTGAGGACCTCCCCTGTGGCAGTGACCACATCCAGTTGCAGCAATATTGGCCTATGATCCATACTTAGCATCAGCTGCTGGGGCGATGGCTTGTGTTCAGCTCACAGCCAGGCTTAAACTCAGATCACAGGAGAGGTTAACAGAAGTGACTCCAACAGCAGGTTCCCAGAAACCTCTGTCAGGGGTCCCAGGCCAGCTGCTGCCTAAGGTCCAGAGTGGGGGATTTTAGAATATTGACTTCTGGTCCCCAGGGAGATATGGTCAAAGTTGCCATTCTGCATCCAGGGCTGGTACTGCCAGGGAAACGGCCCCCTGAGTCCTAAGTTCCCTGGAGTCTCCTTGGTGATTATCCGAGAGCCACTGACACAACTGCTTCCCTCTGAAGCCCCCTGGGTTCTGACCTTCTTAAGCAAGACTTTCTCCTGAGAACATGCTATGCCTTCCCCACAGAGGTGCTTGCCTGGGAAGAGGCTACCCAGCCTGGCATGCTGCTTCTGGCCTCAGACCTTCCTGCTGAATATATTTCTGTCACGCTCTAGCCTGGATCACACGCTCTAACCCTTACAGGACAGAAGAAACTTAAGTCCAGGACCACAGTGGGATCAGAATCTGGTCTCTGTTTGGCCAGACAATGTATAGCAGCAGTAGAAAGAACCAGGCCACCTCTCTTCTCAACCTAAGGGCTCCATTCCTACATCTTGAAAGCCAGGGCAGAGATGGTCCTTCCCTCCATCTGCATCGCTCCCTCTCCAAGCTCAGGAGCAGGCTCTGGGAAGCAGGAACTGCAGTGCCCAGGGCCCAGTGGGGCTGTGCCATGATCCCCTTGAACGACTGACTGGGGTGTCCCTTGCCTAACAGCATTTCTGTTCCCGCATTGTTCTGCGCAGCTTCTCTTTCTTCATCTAATCATTCCCAAGTGAGGCCTTTCGTTTTAGGCCAAGGGATGGCTCAACATTACTGTTTATAGATTCCCCACATTTACAGATTTACTCCCTTCCTTCTACCTTGCAGTGTGCAGCCAGACATCCAGCCCTTGGCAGGGTTTCCCTGGCTCCTCTGCTCTACAGTCTGAGCTGGTGTGGGGGCAGGCCTGAGGTGACAATGCTTCCCTTCAAACACTGGCCTTGTAGCTAGGGATCCAGGCCAGGGATCCTGACAATTGCTCTGAATGTCTCCATAGGCTTCACTGTATTCCAAGAGTTCTAACCTGGGCCTGCCATTCTGATTTCTGGTGGTTCCTACCTATCAGTGACCTCACCTATCCATGTGGGCTCCCCTAAAGTTAGGGAGACGCCCTACTTGAGGAGCTTCTGGATCTATGTATATGATGTTGGGTCCTGCATGAGACACCTTCTCTGGAGACTAGTGTTTTACCTTCCCAAGCTTCCAGAACAGGCCTGAGAGGTACTATCCAACCTGCCCATTAGGGTGGCTGCTCCAGGCCTTGGCAATGCCACCTTGAGAGAATATGGGAGAGAATTTACCAGCACCTTCAGGAGCTGTACAGCTTTAGAGTCTGGGCTCTGACTTGGAGATTTGGGCAGAAGGCTCCACCTTCACCTCCCTAGGCCCTTTGTCTTCATTTTTGCCAGGTATTATACCCTTCTCTTCCCTGCTGGTCTGCCTGCTGTGTACAGTCCTAACTTTCTCTGTTCACAAAGAAGGAAAAAGAGACCCAGGACTCTTCCTGGCATCCTCATCTCAGACAGCGGCTTCCTCTGGCAGCCTAGTGACTAGTCTCTCCTCCTTAGGCATCAGCTTTCCTGGAGGATGAAGAGCAGCTAGCCAGCCACTGCACTGGCATATGCTCCTCCTGCCTTTCTGACTGCATCTGACATTCACAGATGATGACAGTGCCTCGTTCAGGAGCTGTAACAACCAGAGCATCTCTGGTCTTTAGTGAGATTTTATGAACTGAGATGGCTTTCTGTGGCTCTTTACAAGTGTCCACTTAAAGAGCACTGAGCTAAGCAGTGGGAAACAGAAGAGGAAGTTAAATGCTACTACCCACTACTGGCATCAAAGAACAAACATCAGAGCAGCAGCAGCACTGCAGGGCTTTCTGAAAAATGGTAACAAGTTCAGGGTCTAAAGGGCAGATACAGTGAGAGAAGATGGCACAGGGAGAACTAGGTGTCTGGAGGAAACAGAAAGAGGTTTTGCTTTGTACCCTTTCTTACTACTAACCCAGAAGGCTGTAAATATTCCTTCTGTGACCATCTTTTCAGGGAATTTTAAGATATATGAAGTAGGCTTTGGTACAAATCTTTCTTTCCCAGGAAACCCTCACTGGATTAAATGCATAAAAATAAGGAAGAGCCTTAGTCACGAGGTGTCCTTGAGAGTCACCCTGGAGGGTGCATCTGTCCCAGGACATGGTTATAGCTCAGGCTCCCTGTGAGCAGGGCTTGTGACCTTCCTCCCTTCAGGATCCCACTGTAACACACTTGAGCAGAGATCAGTCATCCACACACCAAGAAATGCAGGGGATTTTAACACCCACATGTTCTGGCCTTCGCAGAAAAGAGCCCCTCTGGCCCCAAACCACTGTGCTCCAGCTTAGAGTTCAGGGCCATGTCTAATAAGTTCAAGGCTGCCTGGGATCCGTAGTTCAAAGCTAGCTCAGGCAACTTAGGAGAACTTGTAAAATGAAGACAGTTTAGTGGTAGAGGTCTTTCGGGGCATGAGTTTGAAGGCTAGTGTGGTAGTAGGCAGGGAGAAGCCGTAGAGCAAGACTCAGGGAAGGTGGAACCTCATCAGTGGATGGCAGGACCCTGGCTGGGAGATATGGTGACAGTAGAGGCAGGGCATAGGGACGGCTGCACATTTAACAATGGAAACATGCATTTTACAAATGAGAGGATCAACAGCCGGGAAATGGTATTTTTAGCTACTGTGGCTCTTTGCTTCAAAGGCGTATGTTTCATCTAAAACCAGGCAAACCTCCTACAAAGTCTGCCTGTTTGCAAGGAATGATTAGCATAATACGAGTGGGAAAAAAGGCTGGGCTCATGGAGGCAAGAGAGCTACTATAGGGGAAGCTTTCTCCTGAAATAGAATTTAACAAGTGACAAAGTCTCATCAATGGAGCTGAAGCTCCCATCTTCACTTGGAGCAGCCACCTGGCCTCATACAAATGTCCTGGTTGGTACCATGTGTGATGCTTATAAGAGCTTGGCCTGGCAGGTTCCCCTTATGGGTGCTATTTAAATACCATTTTTGGGCTGGTAAGAGGGCTCAGCAGGTGGGTGCTCATTGCCTGAACTGACAACCTGAGATCTGTCTCCTGGACTTACACAGTGAGGCGGAGAACTGATTCCTATAGCTGTTCTCTGACCTCTACACCCCATGCCTAACATATATAATATACGAACATAATAAACAACTGTGAAAAACTTAATAGCATCTTTGTCTTGTTCAATTTCCTCTAATTTTAAGCTTCAGGGGTCTTGGGTTGCCCATCCAGATGTCCTTTTTGAGGGGGTTGGTAAGAGTCAAGTCAAGGGTAACCAAGAATGGGTGGCAGGTGGGATAGTCATGCAGACACCTGAGGGAGGCCGCCCACTAAGGTCACAAACCATGGCTTGGACAGAGTTGTCTCTCATCTTTTTGCTCAACCTATGGCTACATCTTTAATGTCTTGTCTTTCCTTTGCTGGACACTGGTCAGCAGCCTGAAGAAAGGACTCTAGTTATACACTGTGAAGACCCCAAGACAGTCCTTAGAACATCACAGGAATGAGACAGGCTGTAACCTACCTTCCCAGAGTTTTAACTACAGAGACAGGGAACACTTGACAGCTGTTCCACAGGCCTCTCTCTGGCTGTGACCCTGGGCTGTTCCACTGTTCTGAGGGGCTGGGCTTCAGGTGGCAGCTTTGCTTTCTACATTACACAGAGCTGCTGATGAGAGTGAGACAGAATGGAGGGCAGTCACTTCTCTACCTTGGGCTTCCCCCAGGGACAGGATAGACAGGTTTTCCTGTGGAGGGTCCAGAAGATGCAGGAAGTCAATCTCCATACAACAGGGGTCAGAAGAAGCTGGAGAGTTTGACTTGGGGCAGCCACACAGGCTTCAAGGGCAGGTGGAAGGAAGGGGACTCTGGGACTTGCCAACTGTTAGGGCTAGGCTTCCGACAGAGACAGGAGGGAGGGGTCTCCTTCAGGAAAGGAGAGGCAGGCAAGGAAGGGCTCAGCCCATAGCAGAGGAAGGAAATAGGCCTCCTCAGGCGTGATGACTGGGTGAACAAAGTCTAAATTCAGAGGGACTTGAAGAGAACCGATGGAAGCAGCATCCTTGAACAGTCAGTTACTTGACAGGGGCCACCTGTTTGGGGGCGCAAAGGTCTTTAACTAGTTCATATGATCTGGTTACATCGCCTCTTCCAAGAACACAGAACTGGCTACAGTCAAGCAAGCTGGCTGTATCACCTTCCTGAATAACCTTTGGAGTTTTCTGACCATAAGAGCAGGGGGTGAGGTGAAAGGCTACAGCTGTCACTGTGGATGAGTGCGCCCCTCTATTTCTTTCAACGTTCTCCAGGCAGGCTCTGGGCCCCATATGCCTTTTGATCCACTGGAAGTCCTAGAAGCGTGGAAGAGCCAAGTTTTCTCTTCACCTCACGCATACCTGTAACTCAGAGCGGCTGTGAGGAGACAGGTTCCCCTGGGGACTCAGGCACCCCAGGAGCCAGCTCTGGCTCTTTAGTGGCTCACTGGGTACTGCAGAGCCACCTGTGATGCAGCCAGCCTGCACTCCCCTCACTTCTGGGTTCCTGCTCCTTTCAGCCTCCTTTCAGCCTGTGGACTCGGAACAGGGTCAGAAGCAGCACCCTGCTCTCCCACTCCCACTGGGCTCAACCGATCTTTCATGCCTCAGCTTAGACAAAGTTTTTTTTTTTTCCTGGAAGTTTTCCTGGGTTCTTCTACCCCCTGGGCACCCTACCCCCACCCCATCTGCTCCCACAGAGCACTATCATGCTGTGATGCTACAGTTGTGACCATGACTAACCCTGGTGGGCAGGGCCTAGCTGCTCACTTCAGTGGGCACCAGGCTTGACACTGTGAGTACCTGGGCAGGCTTGCTAAGTGATGAATGGCTGCTTGGTGCTTTGTGGGTCAGCAGCAGTAGCAGCAGCAGCAGCAGCAGCAGCCGCCAGCCGCCACCGCCGCCGCCGTGCCACCCTGCCCCGCCCAGTACTGTACACCAGGTAGATTCTCATCCACCCTCACAGCCGGGGAGCAGATGACACCTGTTCCCAGCAGCTTCATTCTCAGACCGAGGGCTCTTGCCTGGCTTGACAGCTGTGGCCTAATTTCCAGGGCTATCTCGGGGCTCCTTATTTTTACCCACTTGGTATTTTTCATTACTGATGCATGGGGGATGGTGAGGGATTGGAGGTGGGGGAAGGGTGGGTGGATGACTGAGAGACATGGCTGCTGTAGGGCTGGAGTCAGTAGTCAGGTGGGATGGGAGGTGGGGATAGGAATGGGAGTAGGTTTGGACCAAATGATTTTCCTTTAAATTTATTAAAGCAATGCCCCACCATCACATTCCTAGATTCTCCCCAGTAAGCACTTCCAACAAGGTCACAAATGCACTGGCTCTATAGATTTTTGGCTCTAAACCACATTTCAGGCAGCCTTTAAAAGCCAATCTTGGCACAGCTTCACCGAAGCCTGAAGAGAGAAACTAGGGCACTTTTATGCTTTGAGAAAACATCAGATCCAGGTCACAGCTTCCTGGCTTTGTGGAAGCTGTGGGGCACCCTTTTCCTACTGGCCTGAAACTGCGCACCCTGTCACCAGCACTGTACCAGAGAAGGATCACACACTGGATGGCACTTCTTTCTTGCCACTTGTCTACCTATGCTACAGGACTACCTTGGAGCAGGCAGGCACTACAGTTCAGAGTTGGCCTGGGGCCTGGGGCATTCACAGAGCACACTGCTGCACTAAGGGAATCTCTGATCCGGCCTCCAGCTAGGTGAGCACTGTCAGCTCTCCAGGCTCTCTGACTCCCTGGATGCTGCACATATCTTTCTTATGACTATGGGGCTGTGAGGATCCTTCCCAGCTACTACACAAAGGCAGCACAGGTAATTAATTTCTTAAAATATAACTGTAATCTCAGCCCTCCTATGGTAAGAGAGGAGATGGAGACAGGAGAATGTCCAGAAGCTCACAGGTCAGTCAGCCTGGATTAAGAAGCACAGTGGAAAGCAAGGACTGATATCCAGGGTTGACCTCTGACCTCCACAGACACCATGGGATACATGCACTTGCATACACCTGATTTACAAACAAGAACCCAGTTGACCTTTAAGGACTCTCTGGCTGCTGCTTGGGTCTTGATGTATCTTCTCCAGTAATGCCTATGGTTTTCATCTGGGGGTACAATGTGGGAAGGAGCATGAAGCTGGCTCTGCTAGGACCAGTTCCTCCATCTCTCTGGGTGTAGCCTCCTACACCCAAGGGTGGGCAAAGGACCCTGCCAGGATAGTAAGGTTCTGACGCTCTCTGGTCACATTGATCTGATGAAACTCAAGCCTAGGGCAGCTGCTGAGGGCTTTGGTACTGAGAGGATAGGAGTGAACCATTCTGCCATGCAGCTAGAGCTTGACAGGAGGCAGATGAGCCAGCTGTGAAGATGGGAGGCGGACCCAGTTCTGGGGCCAGGATGTGACTCTAGTCTTTGAGGCTTTTAATAAACCAATTTTGTTCCTACTTGCACACTAACTTTATTTAAAAAAAATTTTTAGGGGTGGGGCTATAGTCTTTCTTTTCGGGGACAATTCAGTCTGTCAGGTTTGTGTAGTTTTTAAACAGCTAAGCCATCTTACTGGTTAGTTTTATTTTTTAAAATGTAAGGCCAAAGCCGGGCGTGGTGGCGCACGCCTTTAATCCCAGCACTCGGGAGGCAGAGGCAGGTGGATTTCTGAGTTTGAGGCCAGCCTGGTTTACAAAGTGAGTTCCAGGACAGCCAGGGCTACACAGAGAAACCCTGTCTCGACACCCCCCTCCCCCAACCAAAAAAAAAAAATTTTTTAAGGCCAAAACTGAGAGTGATATCATATGTCTTTAACCCCAGGACTCAGGAATGCCAGAGGTAGGAGCATTTTGAGTTTGAGGCCAGCTTGGTCTATACAGCAAGTTTCCAGAACAGCCAGGATATGAAAGAGAGAGACAGAGACACATACAGAGAGAGAGAGAGAGAGAGAGAGAGAGAGAGAGAGAGAGAGAGACCAGGATTGGCTCAGCAGGATATGAAAGACAGAGACAGAGACAGAGACACATACAGAGAGAGAGAGAGAGAGAGAGAGAGAGAGAGAGAGAGAGAGAGAGAGAGACCAGGATTGGCTCAGCAGTAAGTATACCCAGCCGTCCCTGAGGCTCCTTGGCTGCTATTTCAGGAGCATGGCGGTTCCTCCTGACACCATGCTCTGTCACAAGGCCTGCCTGTTATTTTTCATTAAATCCTCATAAGCATCAGGACAGTTGGGAGGGAGGTGGTGGCAGGAAGACCAGAAGTTCAAGGCCAGCCTTGGCTGCCTGACACTATGCCTCTAAAAACTCAAACCAAACCAAACTAACCAAATTAAATACATTTAAAAGCTGGGCACTGCAGCATGAGACAGGGCAGGGAGTGAGAATAGGGAGGGGAACAGAGACAACAGTAGGATCCCTGTGGCTTAGTCAGTAGCCAGTTAATAGAATTTGTATGCTCAAGATTCCTTGAGAGACTCTATCTTAATAAAAAAAAATGTGGAGAGCAGAAGATACCTGATGTTGGTCTCTGGCCTCCATGCATATAGTATGCATACCCACACTCATGAACATGACCAAATTCAGAGTTGGGAGAGTGGCTCAGTGGGAAAGCACATAGTATGTGAAATGTCCCGGGTTCAATTCCTAGCATGACCAAAAATGTATAAAAATACCATTGTTCAGGAAGGCCCAGCATCTTGCAGTGAGAGTTGTCCTTTTGCTTGGAGATAAGTTGTTCCCTATTCTGCGTGGGATTTCATTAGGCTACTCCTCTTAGAACCCCTCTTGTCCCTACCAGACACACATAACACTGCCTACATCAAGCTCCCCCAGACCATGACCTTCTTGAGACATGATGGCTACATGATATGACAGTCATGTCTCTGACTTTAAAAAAAGCAAACAAGGATGATGGGTCCCTTATGTGTTTTTCAGATCCTTGGCCTAAATAAAGAAGTAATGCCTGTGAGTTTTAGATGACTGAGCTGTGTCCAGCTCACAGGGAATACCTCACAAGCATAAGCTGGAAATGGGCAGCTCTATGGGATGGTCAACCCCCAATGAAAGCATATAAATCAGTAAATATGCCAACTGTAAAGGAAGCTAGATGTTAAAAGTGTAAGGCATGTCACAGAATGAGTCACTGCAGTGTATGCATGTGGGGTAGGCAGCCAAAGACCTTTCCACAAATCAGTAAGAAAAACACTGAAAACCCAATGGAAAAGTGACATGAACAAGCTCACCACAGGAAGATGTCCAGAAGGCAAGTGAGCTTTAAGTGTTCAGCTCCACCAGTCTCTAGGCAATGTGACTGAGTACAGCTGTACCAGAAGAGCAGTGGGTGCAAGCACCTCACAGAGCATCTCCTAGAACTGTGAACGGATGCCCATGTGTAGGTCCACCATTTCTAGGTGTAAACCTAACAAGAAGTGTGTGTGTGTGTGTGTGTGTGTGTGTGTGTGCCGCAAAAGGCATAAGACATGCCTATGGAAAAGTGAACAACTGCTATAGCCAAAACAGGTACCACACAAAAAGACGCCAGTATGACCAAAAGAAGCCAGGCTTTCTAAGAGAATACAAACTGTAAGTGATGGTTAGAACCTCCAGGAGGTTGGGAGGGGCTACTTGGGGGAGAGCAAGGAGGTAGATACTTGTGAAACACATGAAAGGGCTGGTCAGTGCTAGAGGGTTCTATTTCTCATTTCAATGCTAATGCCATGCACACGACAATTAGTGAGAATTAGCTAAGATACAACACACTCCTCATTTAGATACTTTTGTGTTTGAGACTTTCGTGTCTCTATGTAGCCCAGGTTGGCCTTGAACTCAAAATCCTCCTGTCAGCCTCCTAAGTACCAGATTACAGCCATGTGTCACATGTCTGGCTCCTGTACTTTTTAGTTGTATGCTTGTCTTAAAATTTATACTCACAAAAGGCAGCATCATAGAACAGAGGGAAGGAAGGCTGTAATGCAGGCAGGAGAGGGAAGAAAGACCAACCCACGAAACTGAGGCAAAGTATGGTTAAGAAAAGGAGGTGGCTTGATTTCAAGCTGAAATCAAGTAGGAATTTCTTGGCGTAGGATGGAGCCTCCAAATCCTATTCTTTGGGGGCAGCCAGAGGGCTGGGCATTCTCAGGACTAGCTAAGCATACAGTGGTCTAGCATAAGGACAACCTGCCCAAGGGCACAGATTTACCAATGACAAGGCTGAAGCAAAACAGACACACGTGTGCATGGAGCTCGGGATGTGCCTGTGGCTGGGCTTGGGGTGTAGAGCCCTTTTGAAGGATGTGGAGAAAGACAAACACAGTATCTGGAAAGTAGGAGTGAGAGCCCAGGCTCAAAGCATACCTCACATATAATTGATGGGAACCTAGAAAACAAAAACAAGAGCTGACCTAACTCTCCTTAAATCTACCTCAAAAAGAGAGGGGCCAGGGCTGGTGAGATGGCTCAGTGGGTAAGAGCACTGACTGCTCTTCTGAAGGTCCTGAGTTCAAATCCCAGCAACCACATGGTGGCTCACAACCACCCGTAATGAGATCTGACACCCTTTTTTGATGTGTCTGAACACCAAATAATAATTATAAATAAATCTTTGGGCCAGAGGGAGCAGGGACTGAGCAAGCGGAGTTGACTAGAGTGAGCAGAGGTCCTAAATTCAATTCCCAATAACCACACAAAGGCTTACAACCATATCTGTACAGCTACAGTGTACTCACATACATAAAATAAATAAATAAATCTTAAAGAGAGAGAGAGAGAGAGAGAGAGAGAGAGAGAGAGAGAGAGAGAGAGGCCAATGTGAAGGGCTCAAGTAACTGATAAGCCAGGGGAAGATAAATGATGTGGGAAGATGTGAGATGTGTTCCCTCGAGACAGGGAGTGGGATGGGGCAGTGTGCACGGCCAGGGGCCTAGAAGACAGACTGGGATGCCTGCTAGTATTCATGGCCAGTGCTTGCAGAGATCCCGCTCATTATCCTGATAATCACTTTCCCTTTCTTGTACACAAGTTCCCATATCTTGGAAGAAATCTCAGCTCTGGGGTCCATACTCCTGCAGGTCATACTCAAAATCTGAGAGTGAAGGAAGTGGGGTCAATGCCCTACTGTTTACAGGGACATTAAGATAAGATGTTGACAATAATAACAGACCAAAGCCTACAATGTCCTGAAGGCTGAGGCAGTCAACTCTACAGAAAGTTCCATTGTCCACTTCAGATTCCAAGGGCCTCTTTGGTGGGTTTTCTCACCCTGCATTATGAAGAGGCACTTGGCCTGACCTTCCCTGTGGACTGCCTTCTATGGTTACTGTCTCGGCAGGGTCTGGCATGGCAGTTCCCCCAGACCAAGTCCTTTCAAGGGCTATCATCACCTATATTATAAGATGGGGCCTCTCCTTTTCTGCAGAGGCAGCTGGTCTGGAGGTCTCTCTCTCTCTCTCTCTCTCTCTCTCTCTCTTACACACACACACACACACACACACACACACACACACACACACACACACACACACACGGTGCAGGGGGCTCTGTGATAACCTTAAGAGCTAAGAACAGTCATGTGAAGGACAAGAAGAGAGAGCTTCATAAGGCTCTCTTCAAAGGCAGCCCCAGGAAATGTGTACAGACCTGATAGCAGGAGCAAAGGCAGGCCTCTTAAGGAATGCACCACACAATGGACAGGATATATCCTGTCTTTCCAGGAGTTTACAAGCACTTGGAAACTAAGGACCTCACTTATCTGTCCAGGCTCTCATGCAGAGGAAGCCAGGAGGATGCAACATGGCTTCCAGCAGCCAATTCCAAACCTGCTGTTAATTTTTTTTTTTAAAGGTTCTATATAAGAGTACACTTTTAGCTGGTTGCTAATTCACTAAGCTATCTGTGTTACCAATGTCAAAACTTTGTAAGTTTCCTGGCATACTTAGGCAACATCTAAACAGACCCAGAGAATTTCTAAGTCCATCTGGAAGCAAGCTCACAAGCTTCAGACTGAATTCGTTATCACGTTTTCAGCCCCTGAAAACCACTCTCTATAATCACCCCCAAGTCTGCCGGCTGCCTGGGCTATGGGGCTGAGATCTCAGGTGTATAGGCTATAAAGTAGGTACCGTGTGAGAGGCTGGATGGGGGCCAAGCAGGTGCCACATCCTGTGGTAAGGAGCTCAATACTACACACAGTGGGCTGAGCAACTTTCCCACCTATCTGTTGCTGAATCTTCCTTTCCTCCAGTGCTTCCTGGAAACTGCAGCATGCAAGTTGGCTTATGGGGAGCTTTGAAGTGTGGGCTGTTTTAACCAGGGCTACCCTCAAGGACACATGGCTCCCTCTGCCTGTACACCTGTGCTCTTTAACACAGCCTTGTTCAGAGTATATGGGGGTGCTGCTCTTGGAAGTCCCAGGTTCCCTCTGGAAAGTGCTCTGCTCCTCCCACAGGCCCCAGGAAGACCTACTCAACCCCAGCATCACATGTGGTTTCCATTTCCAAAGAAAAGACAGCCTTCTCAGAGGGAGTGCCAGCGCATGAGTATGCTGGGCATGGGGACTGCATGGAGGAGGATGGCCCCAGCTCTAGAGAGTTCTAGGCTGGGATGCTGGGATGCTGATTTCTTGTCCTGGCTCAGGGTACCTGCAGTTTGTCCTTTGTGAGGACACATTTTTACCTGTGTCAGACTGGACTCCTAGGTCTGTGTGTCACTTCTACCACCAGAGTTGTCTCCAGTTAGAGCTGAAGTTGAGGGCTGGTTATGCAAAGTAGCTTCTGCTGCACATAACCCCCAAATAAGAGTATCACTTCCCCAGCCCCAGGGCCAGGGGTGGGGCAAATAGGAAAAGTTCTAGAAGATTCATACAAGGAGCTGGACAGACTTTAATTAAAGCTGGCAAGAGATGTTTCTTCTGAGCAGATGTTGGCCATTACAAGGTTTCCTCCTGTTTTGGCCAAAGTCTCCTTCCCTCAGTTGGGGACCCACTCAATATGGCCGCAAACTAAGAAAAGATCAAATTCCACTTGCAGTCCCAGTAGGATGATCAGGATCGTTCCTCCCAGACAGATTCAGACAGGTGTGTGTTTGCTGGGGCAATTTATTTGTTTTCAGCAAATGAAGGCAATCCCTTAAAGGAGACCAGGAAGAGAGCTGACCAGAGTCCCCTACACCACTCTTGGAAGCAGGGACCCGAGAGCCAGGCATGGTTTTCTGAAATGACAGTTTAACCTTGGCCCTTGCTTCCTTTAGCACAGCACAATGTTGGCTTTTGAGGGCCTGTTCCCTACCAGGTGAGGTGATAACTACAAAGATTCATAGGCCAGAGAGGAGGGTGTCCCCAGGAAAGGACTGCAGAGACTGGGGGAGTGCTTGGAGGATCCTGAGAGTATGAGGAAACTGAGCCTGGAGGGGTGGGGTGCTAACCCATTCGGGCTGCTTGTGGAATTTCCCAATCATGGAACTAAAGAGTGGCTTCTCCTGACGCTCTCCTCCCTTGCTCTACCACCTACCTCAGTGGCCCATTCTACCCATGCCAGTCTTTATGACACAGGGCTTATATGCAAACCCAGGGCACTAGGAAGGCAGTGGTAATTTGTAGGAACTTGTAGTAGGGATGTTCGGGAGGGAGGGTCTGGAGAGCAGGAGTAGAATGAGGCCTCATACTGGTGTCTCTGGCTGGGGTCTAGGAAGCCCCATGACACTGTTCCTTTCCTACTTGGGTCATGGCTCATTCTCTCAGGACACCCACCTCGTCCTAGAAGTGCTCCTGCCCCTGGAGGAGATTCTCTCAGGACACCCACCTGGTCCTAGAAGTGCTCCTGCCCCTGGAGGAGTGCTTGGGACTCATCTACCATCAGCTGGGCTGTCAAGCTGCAGACCTTGCATTCACAGCACACAGTGGCTTGTTAAAATGAAAGCATTCTCTGGCAAGTGCTCTTTGCAAGGCAGCAGGAGGAAGAGGAGGGAAAACGCACAGTTGATGGAGTCAAAGGACGCTGGCCAGAGGCCCTGTTGGCAGGCAGAGTGGAGTGTCTTCAGACTTGCTACTTCCCAGCACAGAAGCGGGCTTGTAAAGATCACAGCTGTTGGGTTACACCAGGGTTCATATCACAGCTTATCAAAGAGGCTAGCTTTTCTCCCTCCTTTCCTTTTCTCCTGTGTATAAGTGGGGTGGTTCACAGGCAGACAAGGCCTGGGCTTGTTCAGCTAGCATTAGCATGAAGGGTGGGAAGAGGCTGAAGGAAGGCAACGCACACCAACACCTACTTTAGACAGAGTTGGTTTAGTGGGTCCGGGCTGGGTGCTGGTGGGTGCCCTGGGCACTGGGGTGGGCGACAAAGCTGGCTTTAGGACACAAGGTTCAATTATCCATCCTCCCATGAAACCTGCTCCCATTGTCCATGGACCACAGGGCAAGTGGAGGCCAAGCTTATGTCAGGGGCTGAAGAGTGGCTTCCTTTCATCTCAGAATGGCTAGACAGGCACTAATAACATTTGTGTTTTAGCTGGGTGGTGGTGGCACATGCCTCTAAAAATCCCACCAGCACTCAGGAGGTAGAGGCAGGTAGATCTCTGAGAGTATGAGGGCAGCCTGGTCTACAGAGTGAGTTCCAGGACAGCCAGGGCTACACAGGGAAACCCTGTCTTGAAAAACCAAACCAAACCAAACAAAAAACAAAACATTTTTCTTTTATGGACAAAGCAAAAAAGACTTGGAAGTATGTCATATGCTACAACTGAGAAATTGGGATTTGAACCTGCGTTAGCAGGCTAGTTTTTATGTCAACATAACACAAGACAGGAGGGCATTTTCTTAGTTAGTGATTGATGTGGGAGGGCCCAGCCCATTGTGGGTAGGTCCTGGGTTCCATAAGAAAGCAGGCTGAGCAAGCCATAAGGAATAAGGCAGTAAGCAGCACCCCACCATGGCCTCTGCCTCGGCTCCTGTTCCCTGTCCCTGCCCTGTGTGAGTTCCTACTCTGACCACTTTCAATGATGAACAGTGATATGGAAGTGTACACTGAAATAAGCCCTTCCTCCCTACAGTGTTTCATCACAGTGATAGCAATCCTAAAACAGAACCTAAGCCTTACTCCAAAAGCCACACACTTCCTTAGGCTTTGAGACTGTGGGAGTGTTTGGGGTACCTTTTCTCGTTTGTGCCATCTTCTTCAAACTGTGGGCTACACCTTAACTTCCCTACAACCAAACCAACGGAAGGGCCTAGACCTAGATTCAGGCCTGTGAGACTGGCTGGAATATGAGAGTTTGGCACCATCCTCATCTCAATTCGTGGTCTAAATGCCTATGTCCACAAGGTAAGGGGCTGGGTGGACATGAGGTCAAGCTGGAGTTCTGACCTTCCACTCCTGACTCTGGGAAACAGTATCAGGTAAGGAGACTGAAGAAAATGGTTTCTCTCTCTGTGGTGAGAATCCACCAGATATTTGTTTTCAAGAGCTCTGGATGCTTTTGTCTTCCCACACAAATGGCAGCTGCCCTGGGTCCTAAACACATCACTGCACCAATAATGGCTTTTAACTTATTCACAGGAACAACCATTTATCTTTCTTAGTGGGCAGAATTAGGGACCAAGAGGAGCAACTAGGCAGCCAAAGGAGGGGGTGAAAACCAACTACTGTGTTCCTCACTGGGCCTGTGGCTCTACTATTGTGTGCACCATTAGATGCCCTTCATGCTGTTTTTCTTTGACATGAAGAGGTCCAAGCTTAGTGTCCAGTATTTTTTCTTGAGTGCTTTCCAGATTTATTTATCTATTTATCTATTGGCACCAGGTTTCTCATTGAAACAGAAGCTGATCAATTCATCCAAGCCAGATAGTCAGTGAGTTTCAGGGATCTACCCATGCCCCACTCCAAATGCTAGAGTAACATTGCCATGCCCTGATTTCATTCAAGTCGGCTTTGGGGATATGAATAAGTACTTGTGTTTGTGTAGCATGTACTTAACTGACTGAGCCAGTGTAGCTCAGGCTTGCTTGGTTCACTACATAGCCTAGGCTGGCCTTGAACTCACAGCAATCCTTTTACCTCGGTTTCTCCAATGCTGGGATAACAGCTGTGAATCACAATACCTAGTTCTACTGTGTTCCCTCTTTTAGAGTTAACAGCAGAAAAGAATTCTATAAGTGAAGGTGCAGGACAGCAGCTGACCACCACACCTCACTAAGGCCTTCATCTCTTGTGCAATTATGGAAGCAGGAGGGAGCTGCGCGTCTGTGATGCCAGATCCTGACCTGGGGACCCTTAGAGCCCACACTGGGTGTCTGAGACAGACGAGGGAGCTGGCAGTGGCTGGGCACTGGCTTGGAAGGCAGCAGGCTCTCAGGGGACTGAAGGCTGTTTTTTGGGTATGGTGGCAGACAAACGAATGGCTAGAGCAAAGGCCAAGGGGAGACTGTAGTGAAGGATCGTTGTGCCAGTCAGGACTAACAGACCCTCTGTGGTCGTGCTGGGTAGGGTGAGGCCTGGCCTGCAGGCTGGGCTTAATGCCTTATCAGAGGGAATTCTTGAGGGAATTCAGCTCTGGAACAGCAAGTGACTGTCATGCGAGATGAAGGATGAAGGGATGACCTATGGGACCTGCTCTTGAGCTGTCTGAGGAGCTGTTCAAGAGTCCTTGAGGTTCCATGTTGTCCGCTAACTTAGCAGAGTGAGGAGTCTGCAGCCCAGCTCCAGGCAATCCTAGTTAGCACGCTGCTACTAAAGCACCTTCTCCTTAAGCAGAAACGAGAATTCTTATCGTCCCCAGACTAAGGGGACACTGAGAAGACAGCAAAGGCTTACTGGCCTGAAATCTGTAAATACAAACATGGCAGTGGCTTGGTTACCAGCTTCATGGAGTATCAAGTAGGGAGGAGGCCCAAGCATGTCTGTGCCGCCTGCTTTTCTGTTCTCTACAGTCTGGGGATGCTGGGTACCATCTTGAGCTCCCAAGGCTCTGGGCTGCAGCTGGCTACTTCTACCTTTTCCAAAGCCCCTCTCTCCACTGGTTCATTCTACCAGACGAGGACTGCTCAAGAGTGCTGACACCTTTGTAGTTAACTGTCACTCATGTGAGGGCATTCTATTGTTCTCATGTATGTAGGTCTCTTGTGCTATATCTGATGTCTGTTTCTCTTAACTGGAACTATGCAGCTCTATAGGAGGCCAGTGAGCTCAAGGATCCATTTGTACTGTGCACTCACTGACTGCTGCTGCCACTTCAGCCATTTCTAGACTACAGTGGTTCTCAAATGATACACTCTTGGGCCTCAAGCACACTGGACAGATGCTCTATAGCTGAGCTGCCTGCCCAGCCCTGAATATTGTTGATTGTCCAAAACAGGTGGGGGCAGGTGCTACTTGCACCTGGTGGGTATTGGTCAGGGATGCTGTTTAAGCATCCTAGAGCTCCACCACAACGGATTAGCTGGCTTCAAATGTCAGAGTGCTGAGACACCAGAAGCCCCTTCCTCCTACTGCTCTGTCCCTTTTCATGGGTCAGTTCTTTGGCCCAGTTCCAGGGTGTCTTCAACTCCACTCTCTGACCGTAACATAGCCTGTGTTTTTCTCCATCGAGTTCCTCATCTCTTCCTGTCTTGTCTCCATCTCCTGGGTTCACTCTGAGGCTGAGCAGGCTTCTGTGTCAGCTCCCAGATCTTCTTCTTCAGGCTTCATCTTCCCTCCTCCCAGCTTCTCTCCCCTCCCCTCCTCCCTCCCACCTTTCTAGTTCTCAGCCTCAACTAGCAAATACGACGCTTCTTAGGGTTCGACCGCAGACTCCTTCCCTCACTCGGGATTCCTCACTCCCAAGAATGAAAGCACTAAGCAGAAGCAAGTAAAACACACTTTGCGCAGGGTTGGTGCTGAGCAGTTATCTGCTGACTGACTGCCTGCGTTATCCATTTCCAGACTCTGCATCTTGGAACTAGGTCTCTCTCTGAAGCACCAGACTGCTGCATCAACATTTTACTGTTGATGTTCTCAAAGTAACTCAAATTCAAGCATGTTACTGTCTTTACTCTCTGACAACTTGCTCAGGGCTCAGGACCTGCATGCTGTCCGGACTCTCCTTCCCTTTGTCCGTCCTGCAGTCCATGCCCTTGAAAATCAGCCAGTCTCACTAGACTACAGTCTCCTGACTGTCTATCCATCTTGGCCCTGCTAACCTGTTCTCCCAACACAGCAATCTCTTAAATCAGGAGTCTGGTCACATCACTTCCCCAACATGTAGCTCCTCACTGACCTCAGAGTATGGCTAAGAAGCCACTCAACTGGGCTCTTTGTGCCATACAAGGTTAAGAGCTCCTCTCTGGCTGTGTTGGGTGGCGTAAGAACCAGTCTGGAGGCTGGTCTCGATGCCACCTCAAGCAGAGCTCGGCACAGTTCTTGAGGGGACTCAGCTCTGAACAGCAACGGATCACCATGCTGAATATGCTGAGTCCCCAGACAGAGAGCAGGAGAAAGGTCCATGAGCCTGCTCAACTTTGTGTTCAGGTCACAGAGAAATGAACTCTTCATGTATGTTCCTGCCTTCAAGTTCTCTGTGTAGACCTCGGCTCTGCTGGAACCACCCAGCTCCTCCACCCTTGCTACCACACCAATACAGTCTGACCCCCAAGCACCTTCAGCCACATTTAAGAACCCCACTACCTTGAGGCTTTGGTTCCACTGGTCAAGAGGGAAGCCAGGAAAAGTGGGAGAGAGAAAGAAAGCAGGTGGTTGCTTTGTCACATATACAGTGGAGGAGTCAAAGCTGTGGCACACAGGGCTGACCTGATGATGAACGGGCCTCTGGCCTCCAGGAGCTTCCGTTCACTGCTGAACGTCTGCAGAAGGTTGATCATGAACTTGTAAAAGTAGGAGTTCATGGTGGGAGTAGAGGGGGAGCCTTCTAAGCCTTTGGTACCTGTAGAGAAAGAAACAGCCAAGATTTAATCTGACTGTGCGTCTACAGATAATGAGACAGAATACAACTGTAAATGCCAGAGGGCATGCCCCCCACCCCGTGTGTGTGTGTGTGTGTGTGTGTGTGTGTGTGTGTAAAGAGATGAGAGGAAAGTCTCCAATCAAGGGTCACAGACTAGAAGCATGGATTTTTATGCCCAAGCACATACTAATGAGCACCTCATGTGTGAGACCTCCATTAGGTGCTACAATAAAGATGAAGTGGAGCCTGGAGGGATGGCTTCATGGTTACAGAAGACTTGAGTTTGATTTTTAGCACCAACACCAGGCAGCTCAAGACCACCTGCAACTCCAGGGGATCTGACACCATCTTCTAGCCTCCAGGGGAGTCTGTACTCATGCATACATACCCACAACATGGTTACACATACATATAATTCAAAATAAAATACATCTTAAAAATAAAAACAAATGAACACAATTCTCCCCATTATCCAAACAAATTAGATATCTGTGGGGTTTACTTTGCACAAATTAAGGACAATGTCCAGTCAGAGCATAAAAAGGTTAGACAGACAGCTAGGCATGATAGTGTATACCTTTAATCTCAACCCTTGGGAGGCAAGGGCAGGGCAGGCGGATCTCTATGAGTTTGAGGCTAGCCTGGTCTATGTAGTAAGTTCTAGGACAGAGCTATGTAGGAGACCCTTTCTCAAGAGACCAAAATGACAAAAACAAACAAGAGAGAGGTAGACAGGTGCAGCTATGCCAACAAAGCAGCCGCCCCTTGGGCATAAGACAAAATCCCTTCCCTACTGCCGAGAAAAGAACTAACCGATGCATGCAGTGACTGGGCTAAGAACAACAGACACAAAGTGGGGCGCGCCTCCCTGCCTCCTCTGTCGAGCAGCAAGAAAGACACGCCACCACCAGGATCTTCTCAGTCAGCTTTATTCTGGGGCACCTTGCTTGTTGATTCCCGGGACCCTGGACAGCAGCAGAGCTGCTGCTTTTATACACTCCCAGGGAAGGGGGAGGGGTGTCATAGTGGTTGCTGATTGGTGCACCAAGCCATACCTCATTTGCATGTGGCCCATTCATTGGTGCCACAAGCCACAGCCATTAGCATATTTTCCCTTCATTGGTACTACAAGCAGTGCCTCATTACCATATTTTCCCTTCGGGAGGGGCTACTGCCTGAGGAGAGAGCTGCGCATGCGCACTAGGCTCTCCTCCCTGGCAGCCTGCCGGCCCCGCGCCATCTTGTAATGGGGCGGAGCCACAGGCTCCCGGAGCCGGACGGCCTTCCCAGAGCCGGACGGCCTTCGCTGCCTCGGTCGGGGCTCGCGCAGCGGCTTTCGGGGGCCGGGCAGCGCCTCCTACAACAAAGCAGGCAGGGTGACATGTTTGGAGCCTTGCCTAGCACTGGAACTAGGTGAAGGTGTTCTCAGGTGGAACTCTTCCCAGCCTGCAGAGCCCTGGCTGGCTGTGTGATACAGCCTCAGCTGAAAGCCTCACACTACCCCTCCCTCCTTTGGCCTGCTCTTGCATATGTGCCCTTAGTGAAGCTTTTAGCACTGTGGGAACAAGGGGAAGTCTTACGGGATGGATGCTGGCTTATTCTGGTGTAGGCTACTCACATGTCCCACAGGGTCAGCCTTCTGTTTTGATACACAGTGGCCCCTAACCACAGTGCTGAAGAGAAGTGTCAAAGATGGGGGGATTTCTCAGTCTGCCCAATGCAATACTGGGACATCTTTGTCAAAAATAACAGCTTTATTAGAGCTTCATTCTTGCCCCATATATAAGCATGCCTTTTACAGATTCTCAGAATATTCTTAAAGCCATACAGAATCCACCGCTAACTGTAGAATACTTTAATTACCCCTCTACTGGAATCTGTGCCTGTTACTTTCACTTCCCAGTCTCTCCTCCAAGTCCTAAGAACAAATCCTTCTCTCTATGGACTGGTCTATTCTGGACATTTTGCACGGATAAATGGAACCTAATAATGGCTTCTTTCATGCAGCATAAATTCAAGGCTCAGTCTGGCTGTATATATCTATTCTTCTTTCTTATCACTGAACAATGGACACACCATATTGCATTTGTTAATTCATTAAGTGGCGAGTACTTGGTGGCTTCCACTCTGTGGCTTTATGAATGATGCTGGTGTAAGCAGCCATGAGCTCGTGTGGACTGGCTTCCTTTCTCTTGGCTACACCTAGGAATAAAACTGTTTGGGTCCTGGGGAATCCCTCACCAGGCTACTTTCCACATTGGCTGTACTGGAGTTCTACCTTCTTGACATCCTCTTGAGCATGTTACCCATCTTTCACTATAGCCTTCCTAGTGGATGGAAAGTGGCATCACACTGTGGCTTTGTAGTTCTCTGGTGATATAGCCTATGTTTATCTCATAAATTCAGCTACTCAATTCCTTTGCCTATTTTCAAAATTGAATTGTCTTTTGATTGTTATTAGAGTTCTTCATAGCTGAGGGTCTTATCAGGTGGATGGTTTAGGAACATTCTCTCCTATGCTGTGGGCTTCTCCTCTCTTTTTGTCAGGAGCGTGCTCCACCACAAGGCTACATCTCCAGTCTACGTTCTTGATACTATCCTCTGAAACAAAACTGTTGGGCTGGGATACATTTCAGTGGTAAGAGCATTTGACTACTGAGTTCAAAGTTCTGGCTTAAATTACAAAACAAAACAAAACTCTTGTGGTGCTGCACAGCCCCATGCATGCATGCTAGGGGCCTCTGCCACTGAGATACACTGCCAGTCCCACTGGTTAAGTCCAGTACCATCTTTTCCCTTTGGCTGCTCAAGCTTTTGAGACCGTAGGGTTGAACAGGGCCAAAGGAGGCAGCACATGCTGTCCATTTCTGATCTGGCCTCGCTGGTTCCGAAGCCTCTTTTCCTGAAAGGGCAGGCAGGTACTTGCACAAGGTAGGTGGATGCAGGGGTCCTTGGAGATCACACTTGGCTGTGGGAACACATGAGGCTCCAGAAGCGTCAGGCCAAGTGCATAAAAACATGTAAAAAACACCCAGGACATGACATTATGAGCCTCCCAAAGGAGCTCACAGTTGCCAGTGGCCACAGCGGCACTGAACTCCAGGAGACCTGTGTTCTGTTTTCTCTTCACCTTTAGAGGGAAGTGGCTGGGAATCAGAAGGCATTTTTCATTTTTTCTTCCCCTTCCCCCAGCTGCAGCTGCTGCATCCTTCAAACCTGTCATTCTCACTACAGACCCCTGTACCTCCAAACCCTGCTACCTTCAACCCCAAGACCTTTCTATACAACCCTGCACACTTCCAAATCCTGCCATCGTGAATCCCAAGACTTTTCTAGACAACACCCTCCCAGACAACTGCAAGGGGAAGAGGAGCCGTGAGTGAAAAGCCAGCTTAGGGGCAGGCTGCATCCAACTTTCTGCTGTTTGCTCTGCACTGTCCTGGGTCCTGTTGAAGGCAGCCTGGCTGTCCTGGTCCTGAGTGAGTTTGAAATGGCAAACAGTCTCTGCTCCCTGGCCCAGAGGGGCTGTTTGCAGAATTGTGTCAAGTTCTTACATATCAAGAAACTTCAGGCCCAGCTGGGGCTGATCTTAGAAGAGGTGGCTGATGACACAGCTGTTGTGGCAGCCCTGCTTCCCCATCCTCACCCACAGGGGATAAATTAAGTGGTGGCGGTCGTGCCTGTCTACCTATTCCACACTCCCAGGGACATGTGGACAGGAATCCAGCAGACAGTAAGCTTGTCCTGGGTGTATATCTCTGCATTATCTGGGTCTCTGTTTCCTTCCTGCTTCTCTATGAGTACTCCAGGGTCATCCCACTTCCAGGCCTAAGGCCACTCACTAGGCTTCAAAGTACTTCAAAGGACAAAAGGACCAATGAATGGAGTAACCACAAATAAGTCCCCCCTGGCCACCGGGTAGTCTGGGAAGACTGGAGTTCCAGCCTCACAGAGCCGTGGAGAGTCAAGCAGCAAGCAGGGCGCCTGGTCTTCTCAGTTTCTTAATCTATAATAGATAGGGGCAGTAAAAGTGCCCAGAAATGCATGCCACATGCCCTGCTCAATACGTGGAGTGTGTGTGACATCAGCAAATGTCTCCTGGCCTGGAGCACTATGTGGAGCAGTTTGCTTTCATTCCTTGTAGAACAGGCTGGACATGCAGGGAGAATTAGGATCTCAAACTCACAGGATTCTGCTGGGGGGCTCAGGGAGAAAGGGAAGAAGTGATCTGTGGCCTGCTCCATCTCAGCTAACAGACTGGCCGAAGACAACCGGGGAGACGGCTTGGAGTTACCCTGGACACATTTCTGCTCTTCTTAGGAAGGGCTCTCATTGGTCCAAATGGACTCAGTGCCTAGGCTAAATGGTAGTGGCCATTAGTGGAGAGAGAGAAAAACACATGGGACAAGTGACTCTAGCTCTTAGGAGCAGTGTCCTCTGGGACACCTGTGAACTCAGTCCTTCAAGTAAGCCCATTGTTCAAAGACCACAGTCAGGAAAAAGCCAACGATCCCCAACCGGAGCCATCACCTTCCCCAAGATTCAGCTGATGGGAAGCTTAGGTACGGCACATTAGGGGGAGCCACCCAGAGCCCCAGCCTGGCCTGTACTGAGTGTGGCCATCAGGAACAGGACTTCTGACCTTAGAACCTCACTTGCAGGAAGACAGTGTACCCATGCAAGGCACGAGTCCCAGGTAAGAAGGTCGAACTGTCAGCGTTCACTGATGACAGCAGCAGGGTCTGTGAGAGCTTCCTCTACCTTGGTTTTACCTTTTTGCCCAATCTCCTTTGACCTCAGCAGCCTTCAGACCCGCTGTCTGGAGAACTCAGGAAAGAAGGCTCTGTAAGCCCGGTAGACTCTGGGCTCTGTTCAGGCCTCCCGAGATACCAACAGGCCTGAGATGGGACAGCGGTGCCTCCAGCAGGCTGACCTGCCATAACATCTCACCTGGAAAGTGAGTTTAGTTCAAAGGGAAGCCACATCTGTTCTGCACTGCTTCCCTGCTGCTGTCTGGGAAGCTGGAGAGCTCGGGTGCAGACTCTTGAGGTAAACTTGTCCCCCATCCTAAAAAGGCATAAAGAGTCTCCCTCTTCTGCCACGTGAACACGGACTTTCTTTAGAGAGCCTGCCACGCTGTCTCCCTCAGATGCTCGGTCTTGCTCTCTCACCATGGAGCGCCCACCATGTTGTTGCCTGCTCTGCCTTGTTTGTCTTTTGTGTTTAAGAAACATGCAATAAATTTTTCAGTTGCCAGTAATCTGGCTCAGTGTCCTTTTGAATCACCTATCCTCTTCAGAACCTCAGGTTCTTGGCCAGGGTTGTGGGCTTGGGAGGGGGTGGAAAGAACAAACTGGCCCAGGAGTGTGACTGCACTGATTTCCGCCTCACTGCAGCCGGCACCTCCCAGGGGACAGCGCCAGCGCCTCCACCAGCCTCTTCTGCCCGCCCCGCCTCTTGCTCGGCTGGCTGTGCAGCTGTAGTGGCTCTGTCTCAACAACAGTTGGCGCTCTCCATGCCTGAGGATAGGTAGAGCTGGGCCTGGCTCAGTAGCCTGATTTAGGGCATTCCTTCCAGATCTGCACCTGGACAGAGATGTACTAGCAAACTTCTCCCTCACCATTACCAACAGTGCAATTTTGTAGGTCCACTCAAATGGTGGACAAATTGCTTTGGTGAGAACCAGCAGGCCAGGAAGGAGGAGAGAAGAGGGTTGTGTGTTTCAGGGGCTCTTCCTGAAGGGCCGACGCAAAGATGACAGGGATGTCAGGGAAGAGTACAGTCTCAGCCACACAGATCTGCCTTGTAGTTCTGGTTTGGGCAAGGAAGAAGCCTGTGGGGCTCTGGAAACAAGCTCACGTGACTGACTGAATGCTCAGGGGCAGACAGATGCTGTGGGGAGCCCTCTGTATACAAAGACAGGCCGGTGTGCGGTGGCTGGGGAGCCAGCCCTGCACATGTTAGTAAGTGAAACCTGATGTGGCGACATGAGAGTCTGCAGAGCGTCTCACAAACAGCCTTCCCTGGGATGTTTTGGATTGATTGAGTTTTGTGGCTATGACGTGAAGGAGCTTCACATGTCAGGATAAAAATAGCTCTGGCCTCAATAGACAGCCCGAGTTACAGTGCAACAGAACCAGATGCGAAATCATTAGCCACTGAGTTCAGACTCCACTTGCAAGGTTCCAGCTTCCCACTCTACCTCATTCCCTGCTGTCCAACTGAAGATTTGCTGCCTGGAGGAGGCAGGGAAAGGGCCAGTGGCTGTGGAAAGCACGGCCAGAAGGTAAGGGAACAGGTCAGACCTGAACTCTTGCTGATTTAGCCAGGCCATGGAGACAGCTGGCCTGTCATCTGTGTCGGGGAAAGGAATACTGTCCACTCTTGGCACAGAAAGTGCTTCATGAAGCTGGGTGTGGAGGTACACACCTTAAATCTCAGCATTCTAAATGCAGAGGCAGGAGGATCTCTTGAGAGTTCCAGGCCATTCTGGTCTATAGAGGGAGCTCTAAGACAGCCAGGGCTACCTAGGGAAACCCTGTCTCAAAACAAAACAAGCAAACAACAATAACAACAAAAAGAAAATACTTCATGAAAGGGGAATTGATTGGGAAGCTGGCCCAGGTCAAAGGGGATGAGGGGAAGGAGCAACTTCCCCACAGAATTCAGTGCTTGAAAGAGAAGGAAGCCAAGGTAGGTTTTCTTTTTCCTTTTTAAAGAGGGAGTTGTGGAATTGGAGGTAGCACCCCTTCCATGGCTTCATGGATGAAAGGACATGACACCAACTCCTGCAACCATCCACCCAAGATAGGAGCTGGAACCTCACCCATATCTGGGAGGCATCCTGCTGTTTGGCTCACAAGACAAGATAAAATGGGTCAAAGAGGGAAGGGCTCAGGTAATTCCCAGCTTTTAGGTTAGTGGTGAGTCCACACTGCCACCTGCTCTCACGAAGGGGCTGGCACTGAAGCAAGGGCTAAGACCAAGGGTGGTACTAAAGGGAGAGGGCTAGGACTGACAAGACCAACCAATAAGGAGTCTTGTTGCAGGACCAAGGGACACCCTTCCTGGACAATGGGCCTGGGGAACATCAGCTCATTCTTGATGACCTGTTCCAAGCCCCTTTATTTTGACCATCTCTCATCCTTGCTGGGTACCTGCTGTTAGGGACTCATACGTGAATAAAACCTAGCTCTTACAGCCTGAGATGTACACAAGTGCATACAAGATATTTGGTAATCCTGATAAAACTTGAGTCTAGAAGCGGGGATGATCTGTGTGCTTGCATTTCTATGACCTGGGCGATTTCAGCTTTGGAACCTCTATCTCTGCATCTTGAGCCAAGGTTTCCTCACAGCCAAGAGGCAACAGGCCAGTTCTACCATCCACCCTGATGAGCTGGAGTGGGTAAAAGGGAGGCAGCTTGCAGAGGATGTCACCAGAACTGACCAGAGGGATCCAGTGGTACTAAGGATGGATATCAGAGCAGTTTCTTACTGCACAGTATTGATTGATCTTAGCCCTGCCTATGGAGTAGCCTCCGGAGCCCTGGTTTAAAAGATAAGGAGGTAGTGCCTGAAGCAGGAACCCACTACTGGGCACAGGTGGTAGATGTTTCTGCTGCCTCTTAGAAGGTGAAAGATGTATAGGCCTTTGAGGTTCAAAGAGCAAGAGGCAAGGCTCTTGGAGAAGCTGTGATACGGTCAACTATGGTTATAGTAAGCAGAAGGAAGGACAGGAAATGAGGCTCTATGTAGCGAGAGGCCAGAATGGGGTCCTTGGAATCACTGTGAAGAACTACTCTGGGAATTCTAGAGCAGGTTGGGGTCACTGCTGGGAAGACCAGCTCAGACTGCTAGCTAGGCTCCTCTGCTTCTCCTTAGGAGAAGAAACCTTCAAGGACTGTAAGTGGGATTAGCCAGGTACAAATGTATGTTACCAGCCTCCATCAAGGGACTGAAGCATGCTCTCTTCTCACAGGTACTGTGGAGCTGGGGTGAGCAGGTGAGCAGTCCTATAGAGGGGTTGTTAGCATAGTGCCAGTTTCAATCAGCACATGGCCAATGCTGGCAGCTACTGTGACCACTGTTACTACAGGGAGAAATGGCATAGTTCCTGAAACCTCCTGGGTTTCTTCCAGGTCTTGCTTGTCTGGTGACAGGAAGATACTGCCAACATCTGGTCATACTGGCCTGGGATGCAGGGAATGAAATGGAATTGAAAATTTTACCTTTGCCCTTTTCAGACCTAGAGATGGAGACATTTCAGACAAGTGACCCCTGCAGGGTATGTTGCCACGTTAGTTTTTAGCCATAGTGGTGTTGGGTACTTGCTGAGCCTGTACAAAACCATCCCTAGCTCCTCCCTAGTGGTGGTGCATACCTGTAATCCCAGCACAGGGGAGGTGGAGGTTGGATGATTTAAAAATTAAGATTATCCTTGCCTACCTGATGAATTTAAATCTAGCCTGGAATACATGAGACCCTACTTAAAAAAGAAAAGGAAAAGAAAAAGAAAAGAAATGAAACAAATAGGCCACAAGAAGGCAAGTCATGGCAGCCTGGAATTTCAGGTCGACTTTCAGACCTGCCTTGACCCTTGGCTGAGGATCCAGAGGCCAGACACCTGGGTCTCCCCAGGCCTGATACCTACCTGAGAGCAGAACTGTCTAAGGCCTTGGGAGAAAAGGAGCTACATGCTGGGCGCTCCCGGGTCCTACTAACTGTTTTGTGAATGCTCTGGGTCAGGGTGGGCCCACAGACGCTTGCTTACTGCCCCTTCTTCCCACAGCCTGGCAATACACTTGCAGTGAGCTGAGCCCAGGAGCCCCCAGGGTGGGAGCTGGCTTTGCTCAGAGGCCCTTGCCTAGGTAGCTCTCCTGTTGCTCTGGAGGTAGTTCCTTTCTGGGCACAAATGAAGGAGGTGGGGTCCAGACCTGGGTCTCTGTGCTGGAGGGAGAGAGATGTTTATGCTAAGTCAGGCATGAGGAAAAAATCCCATGTGGGCAACTCTGTCTCTGCCAGCACCCTAGGGACCACTGTAGTGGTGCATCTGGGCCAACCTAGCACTCACCCAGGCGTGTGATGGGTCTTTTTCCCCACCACTGTGTGGGATCTGCACCATTTGAGTTTACACAGATCTAATGTGAAGGAGGGGCCATTGATTTCCTTGCAGATGCCCTGACATTGCCTTCTAGAAAGTTCCTGCATGGAGGAGAGTGGAGTGACTTCCTCTTACGGGTCATAGCACTGCTGTCTCAGGTTCTCAGAGCTGTGTCCTAGAGAGGTATAAGACAGTGGACTTGAGGCAGGGAGGAGGGCTGGCCTTGCATCCTCTGTCCATGTGCATGGGTGCACAGGAGGAGAACCACAGTGAATGCCTGGGAAGTACTCTGGGAAGCGTGGTCAGCAGAGGAATGAGGACACTTCCTGCATGCTTTCTGACCTCAACAACACCCCATAAGGCAGCTGTGCCAGGAGAGGGCAGAGGACAGACTGGTTTCCTGCATTCCTTTATTACTGATTTGATTCTAACCTTCCAGAGCCAGGAACACACTTGTAAACTCTGATGCCAGCTGCAGATATGCATGTATGAACGCATATGCCCAGGGGGTCTCATAGCTCCGAGTTCCACAAATGGCTCAGGCTAACTTTGTGGCTCCCAGTATCATGGGTTTGTGAAAGAAACCACAGGACTGGCTAAAGGCCCTTCCCCAGGGTTCTTCTCAGGACTGACTTTTTACCATCTGGGCTGTTTTGTTGTTGCTTTTCCTATGATTTCTCAGTGTCTCTGGTTGAGGTGAGCCATAGCCATTCTCATAGTTTCTGCAGGCCAGGGTAAAAGTCTCTACCCCTTCAGCCTTATTAGCCGCCTACCCATTTTGGTGGGGTGAGGAGCTGAGATTCTGAGCTCTCTGCCAGGTAAATGTCCTCAGCTCTTGTCTCTAATCAGTGGCCGATCTTGATATCCCAGTGCCCCAAGGAACCTTGCAGGACTCCAACTCTAAGGTGGGTGCCCGAAACAGTTTCTTGGCTCATACCCTCAGTAGCATGAACCCACATTTCAGCTATCAACTTCTCTATGCTTGGGAGGGAGAGAAAACATGCTAACAGATGAAGGGAAGGACCCCTGAGGGTCCTGGGAGCACTAGGCACCACAGTCTGCTCAAGGATCCTGCTGCTGTCACTCTGAGGATAGAGACAATGGTAGCATGCTGTCTCCTGGGGAGGAAGGACTGAGGGCCACTGCAGGACTCCTCTCTTCTGGGTTCCTCCCTGACCCCATCTCTCCTATCTGAGGAAAAGCCCTCTCTCTACCTCACTTAGCTCCCACTGTTCTGCACCACCACACTAGATCTCTGTCATTTGTCCCCAGTCTTGGGGCTGGCCCCTATATGCTGACTTAGAGATAGAGGGTACACAGTGAACTCCTCTGCTGAGGGACAGGAGGTGGGAGCCATAGCAGGGGTCCTGGCATCAGGATATGGGGGCTGTTTCCTTGACCACAGCTAATGACTGCCCAGGGGAAGCTGTCTCCTGAGTGAGGAAGTGATGGCATCCTGGGAAAACGGGAGGGAGGAAGCCAGGCTGCGCTAGCGTTCATCACTGTAACCCAGCAGGGAGAGCGTGCAGCAGCAGAGCCTGAGGCCTGGGCTCCCATGTGCTTCCTGCTACAGGGCTTGAGTGACCCATGGCTTTCTTTGTCATGGATACGTGTCCTCAGCACATGGCCTTCTGTGATCTGACTTGGCATATCCAGGGGTACACCAAGGCCTGTAGAGCTCTGAAAATACTGCGAACTTCTCAGACACTGGGCATGGTGTCTGGCCAAACATCAGGGAGCGTCTATTGGGACAGTGCAGGTATAACATGGGCCTGGGGCTAGGGCCCAAAGTACTACAGAGCTGCAGGAGGAACAATGTCACTGGAAGGCTGTGAGTCTATGAGAAGCTAATGAGGTCCTAGTGTGTAGACAGCATGAGGGGTTCAAGGGACAAAGACCTGGCAAACATCCAAGACCCACCAGGTCATTTCCTACCAACCTGTGTCCTTGGGCCTTTTTAAGCCTCACATGGCTGAGGGAGGTGGTCTCTGCCTGAGAAGAGGAGCTGGGTGGGCAGCGTGGCCGGGGAGAAGAGCTACCGGCCATCCTGAAGGAACCCGAAGAACAAGCACTATGAATGCCTTGGCTGCCTTTGCTTGCAAGGACAGCCCGGAAACAGCATGTTTGAATTATCCTGTCTCTTGCCTGGGCTGCCTGCCATGCTGAGCTATTCTGAGCTTCAGTGAGGAGGAAATGGCTGCCTAGCTTTCTTCCACCTGTGAGACCTAAGACTGAAGGCCCTGGCTGGCTGCCTGCCTGTGGAGAAATTGTCTCTGAGGGTTTTGTGCTTAGTCAGTGGTTTAAAAACATCAAAAGAGCTGAAGATGAGGGCTGTGAGTGAGGGTCTCTTCAGGGGGCGAATGTGTGAGCCAGGAGGCAGAGGCTGTCTCTTGTGGTAGAAGACCACGGGCAGGCAAGCCACTGACCCTCATAAATGGCAGAACACATTTATAAGTGACGTACTTAGCTACTTCTTAGGCCAGACTCTTCAGGGAAATACTTACTGGGAGGGTTTAGTAGGTTGACTCTGCCGGAGGTGGGCACCTGAAGCTCCGAGTGGTTGAGTCGGAGGTCAGGGCCATCAGGTGCGCCTGGGTCATCCGTCTGGCCTGCAGGGGAGGAAGCAATTTCTGCCAACACTTCCAGATCCTTCAAGACAACCTGGGGAGACAAGCGGAGGATAAAGGACCAACTCCCTACTATGAGCTGAGCTGATGTGGTAGAGGCGAAGTCAGTGATGAGGAGTGGCTCACAGGGCAGGAGGCTCTGTGGACCATGTGCTGCTTGCCTGTTGTGAGAGCCACAGAGATTGTAGCTGTCAGAGTGCTTGGGAAAATGCGGTGAAGGTATGGATTAAGAGGCCACTGATGGCCATGCCTAGGAAAGGAAGAGTCTTTCTCCAGCAGCTCTCCTCTCTGTATCTGAACAAGGACTGGATGGGGCACCTTGAGATGCAGGTCCTGGGCATTAAGGTGAGCTGGACATAGGATGCATCTCAGTTTCTGTATTATATGAGGCCTTGGCCCTGTCCATCCCTGTCTATAGAACAGCTGTCACTGCAGAGATGACATCAGGCCACACAGAGTTCAAAGGGCCCTCTGTGCTTTGGGTGCGAGTCAGGCCTCTACTGCTAAAAGGCTTCCTAACACCCAGTCAGGACTGTCTCTCAAGTGTTTCCACTTAGCCTTGGATGGACGAGGCAAGGCCTCTTCAGCTGCCTACCTTCCTACTGCACTCTTCTAAAGAGAGGCATGTCACTCCGGGCCATGTGCTCCTCTTTCTTCTAGGGCTGCCCTTAAAGGGCCAGTAGCCCTGGAAACTACACTATCTTCACTTGACACTAGAGCTGCAGGATGGCAAAGCTCATCCCACTGTGGCAGTAAACAGTGGGCACTAGAGAAAGGCCAGTGACATGCCCTGTTGGGAAGGCATCACCATGGATACATACCCCTTTGTTTAAGTGTCATCAGTCCCAAGACCTGCAGTCTATACTCCCTCCACAGGGAGTCCCTCCCACTACAGGTCCTTTCAGCCCTTTCTGCTCCCTATTCTTCAGTTCTCAGGAACACCTGCCGCTGCCTCACCCACAGGTATAGCCCTAGGATTAACCCTGGCACCCAGCACATGATCACCAAACATCAGGTGACAAAAGGGACAACTGTACCTTTTACTGGGCTGCTCTAAACCCAGTTCAAGAAAGAATTAACCACTGGGGGTGGGGTGGAGGGGGCAGGAAGAACCACAGTAGGTAAGGAACCAGTGGAAAAGCTGCAGAGCTCTGTGGGTGGGGCCGATAGGTTAGCTAGTGGAATATGGTAAATACAAGGTCAAGATAAGGCTAAGTTGAGGTTCCTTTTGGGGGTGATGAAATGTTCTGGAATCAGTGACAATGGCTACTAAACCCTGTAAGTACAAATGTTCCTCAAGTGAAGACAGGGTTATATCCTAATATACAAACTGCAATTTGAAAATATGATCATAAGTGCACTCCACACACCCAATCTATGAATACTGGAGTTCAGCAAAACAGTACACTGCAGAGGACAAACTGCTTCCTTTCAAGATCACAAGGTGAACTGGGAACTGCCTGGCATCAAAGAGTCTAAAGAATGGTGTACACCAGTGACCTCGGCACTTGGGAGATAGAGGTCGGATCAGTTTGGGGTTCGGCAGAGGCTTCCATGGATACAATGCTTGCCATGCAAGCAAGAGGACCTGAGTTTGGATCTCTAGCATTCATATAAAGTCAGGCACAGTGGCGTCCTATGCTGCAGTAGAGAGAGGAGATAGGCAAATTCAGTGGCTTTGTAGGCCAGTCAGTCCAGCTAAAATGGTGAGCTCTGGGTTCTGGGCAGGCGAGATGGCTTCTGAGCAGGTAAAACCACTTGCCATCAAACCTGCCAATCTGAGATCAATTTCCAGAACTCACAAGGTGTAAGGAAAGGCCCAGCCACTGCCATTGTCCTCTGACCTTCAGTAGATACACATGCCATGGCATGCATGCATGCATGTAACAATGGAAAGGATCTGGTGTCTGAGTACAACAGTGGTCCTATCAGTTCAGGTAACAAGTCAGTGTCGTATCCTATGCAACTGGGTTGTCACTTTTCTTAGTCTCTGCTGGCCAGCTCTCCTGTACCCTTGTTGAGGCTCCCTTTGCACGCTGACCCTAGCTGACCTCTGGTCTTCTCGAAGCTATAACACATTTGGCACACAATCTTAACACCAGTACCTTGGCCTCCTCCAGGATGGTCCTGATATCACTCCCATAGATGCCATCCCCACTGTTCCCTCACTACAGGCACTGCAACACTCTCTAGGCCCTGCCTGAGCTTCTACCCTGCATCAGAGCTGAGCTGCAGGAGGCACTGGGCTGTTGGAGGGAGTCAAAGCCACCCTCTCCTATATAAACAGCATGGCAAGAATGAAGCCAAGAGTTCTACAATAACTAAACAGAGTTTCCATAGGGTGCTCCTACTCCTAGGTGTTACCAAGAGAACTGCATGTGAACATTCAGCTGAACAATGGAAAGGTCCCTCTTCTGAGAAACAGAATGTGGTCCATCCACTCCACAGAATATGACCTGGTCATAAAAATAAATGAGGAAGGAGGACATGGCTCAGTGGGTAAAAGTACTGGCTGAACAAACATGATAAGTTGTAGGGCACATTTGTAATGCCAGTGCTCCTATAGTGAGATGGGAGACAGACAGCCTGGCATAGGCAGTATGTCAGAGATAACAGAGGCCCTGACTCAATAAGGCAGAAGGGAAGAACTGCCTTCTCAAAGTCATCCTTGATGTGCACACATCATACACACAGATAAATAAAAAAGGATACTGGACTCTGTAGTCATCCTTGATAATGGCATGTGCACACATCATATACACAGATAGATAAAAAAAAAAGGATACTGGACTCTGTAGCAACAGGAATAGGCTTATAAACACTTGTAAGTCAAAGAAGGTAGACACAGAAGGCTACAAACCACAACGATCACATGAAATGTCTACAAGAGACAAATCTGAAAAGATGAAGGTACATTTGTGGTTGCCAGTAGTTAGGGGTGAGACTTCTAATGGGCAGTTATTTTCTTGGGGGGAAAAATATGGAGATAAAATGTCCTGGAACTAGGTAACAGTGATGGTTGTGCAACCTTATAAAAACATCTTAAAAACTGCTGAGTTTTGGTATATGTGCGAAAAGATTATAAGAACTAAGGCAAAGTTTCAAATTGGTAACCTAACTCCCATTCAGTGTTGCTTGCACCAGTGCCCAAGTGGTCATTCTTTCTATGATCTGACAACTGATTCAGATTCATCAGAGATGATGATGAAGAGGTCACCCTGGTCTCCTAGAACTCTTTCTTCCAGTCATGCTGTCCTCAGATCTGTCTGTGCAAGTGGACAGGGTCATATCCCCTCTGAACAACAAATCCTTCAGGTCAAATGCTCCGAGTGAGAAAAGTATGACCCAGCAAGGCTAACTGGGGCATGGCACACATTATACCAGGCCAGCTCTTGTAAGAACCCTGGCACCAGTACAGACACATAATACACTAGATATCCAAAAGGCACCTCATTCCAGCTGAAGTGATGCCTAGGAAGACCCAGTAGCATGTAAGAACAATGTCTGTACAAGAACGGGGCAGCTCTCGGGAGGCAGAGGCAGGCGGATTTCTGAGTTCAAGGCCAGCCTGGTCTACAGAGTGAGTTCCAGGACAGCCAGGGCTATACAGAGAAACCCTGTCTCGAAAAAAAACAAAAACAAAAAAACCCAAAACAAAACAAAAAAAGAATGAAGCAGGCTATAAGGGACAAGGAGACCAGAGGAGCAAGCGGTAGTTGAGAACCGACACTCTCAGTCACCATCAGTGTTACCCTTATACTGTACCCAAGGAATCTGAGATTTGTACAGTCACCAGCTCAACATAAATAGTGTCTGCTTCATACACAGCTCTGGTTCAGAAGCCCAAGCCTGCTAATCAAACTACTCAGGGCTTTATGGTCAGATATTCCAGATTTGCAACTCCCATCATACATCAGTTAAAGCCATCCAACACAGCTCTCCTCTTCCTAACACCTACTGAGCAGCTCCATGGTTCAGCTTTGACTATAGGAGACACAGGGCTACACAGGACAGGCTCTGCCAGAGCCACAAGCTATAGGATGCAAAAACATTTACTTGAAAGAGAACCTCTGGGTTTCAGGAAGCAGCAACTTGGTCTGAGGGGAGCCGAGAGCCTTTGGAAGCATTTGATAGTGTGGCTTACACACACACACACACACACACACACACACACACACACACACACACGCATACACTGTGGGGTACACATTTGAAGCATTCTCTTAAGTAGCATAAGCTGCAGAGAATAAGGCAGTACATTCTTGTGGTGGTTTAGCTCCAGAGAAGGATGTGGGGTGGAGGGATATGTAGTTAGAAATCAGGATCGGGGGCTGGTAAGATGGCTCAGCAGGTAAGAGCACCCGACTGCTCTTCCAAAGGTGATAAGTTCAAATCCCAGCAACCACATGGTGGCTCACAACCATCCGTAACAAGATCTGGCTCCCTCTTCTGGAGTATCTGAAGACAGCTACAGTGTACTTACATATAATAAATAAAATAAATCTTTAAAAAAAAAAATAAAAAAATAAAAGAAATCAGGATCAAGTGGTAGCTAGGTTGGGCGTCCCAAGCTTCGGACCCATACACAAGAATCCATTTAGCAGGTAATAGCATCTGTTTCCCTGTATGTACAAATGAAGGACCCAAGGCTGCCCTGAAGGCTGTGAAGCAAGCTGGCCCTCTGTGCCGAAGGATTCAACCAACTGTCAACTGAAAATATTAGGTGATGTGCACCTACACAGGACATATACAGGCTTTTTCCCTTGTCTTATTTTCTAAACATTGAAGCGTTAACAGTTATTGCCATAGTGTTTAATTGTATTAGGTATAATATATCACTGAGAGATGATTTAAAGTGCATGGGATAATGTATGTAGGTTATATGCAAATACTGACCCATTTTATAGAAACAATATGAGCATTTTCAGATTCAGGAATCCAAAGGGTCTCTGGAGCAATCTCCCATGGATATACCAAAGAACAAGGGGACTTCAGTGCACAGTACAGAAAGCAAGCATAAAGTGTCCAACATCCCACTCTTATTACAAGACTTTTAATCCCAATACCAGGCTGTTAATGGCCTGGCTTGGTGATGAAATGGGAATAGCAGTTCATACCGAGGGCTTTTCATGAGAATGTGCAGCATCCATCTCTGCATTGCTGCCTCCTGCCCACTACTGGACAGGGGAGCAGAGCCAGGAAAGCGGCACTTTTTGCATTCAGAACTCTCTTATTCTAGAAAGTCTAATATCAAATGGCAAATGAATGTAAATTACACTTCAATTGCACAATTAAAGGCGGAAATTCTGTCTACAGGTTCCTTTGGTGATCCCAGTCACTCTTCCTGTGCTTACAAAGCAAATGATTTGTTTCTAGTCCTAGGGATTGGCAAAAAGCCCACAGCCCTGCCTGGGGCACCATACATACACAGGTGCACACACAATGAACTGACCTTTCCTGCCCCTTAAATAGTTAGACCAGAATTGAAGAAGGGAGAGGACTGCTTGAGTGGAGGGCAGGAATGCTGTATGGTGGATACTGTGTACAGGAGGTACTGTGGGGCTGTAGTGGCTCTCTGACATTAGCTCAAGTGATCAAATCCCATTGCTAGCTCTTTCTCAGCTGCCCATAACCCAGCTGGGAGCCTGAGCCTTTGGAAGCAACAATCAAAATGAAGATCTGGCCCAGGGACGGAGAGCTATTGCAGAGAAAGGTCTAGTCAACAGGGCACTGAGAAAGATGAGCAGAGACCTGGCTTTGAGTCTTTATGCCCAGGCCAAGGCTGTGGTGCTCTACATTTCCCTGGAGACCCTGCAGTGTGGGTAGGAAGCTATGGGACAAAGATCCCTGCTCAAGGACCCCACAAGGCCAGAAGGAAATGCCCCAGAACCATAGACATGTGGCCAGCCTTGCTCCACCCCCAGAAACCCAAATCTAGTTCTTCTGCCAATGAGCAGGCTGTCTGGGCCCATGCCCGAGGCTGGCCTGGAGTCCTGGCTCCAAGGTTGGGGACTAGCTCAAAGAAAGCAGGAGGAAGCCACACCAATTAGTATGCACTACACAGCATTTTTGCAAAATGAATATAAAACACTTGTGCTTTCTTTTTGTGTGAGAGAAAGAAGAGGGGAGGGAGAGGGAGGTTACAAGAAAGCAATATTCTGCAGGAACGGGAGCGCCTGCTGTTACCATGGCAGTGGGTGGGGGTGGGGAGGGCCCATCAGCTGGTCCCTGGTTCTGGAGTGCAATGTGCTGCCTTGACTCCTTGCTGGAGTGTAAGGGTCAAGGTTGAAGACACTGAGTACAGACAGAATCTGCCAAGGTGTCTCCAAGGGAAGCCTCAGGCATTGGGGGAAAAGGGCTTCATATTTCCCATGGGGTAGACAGCAGAGAGAAAATCAGGGATTCCTCAGATGATCCCCTTTGTTGGAGACAACTTTATAGTGTCAATTGGCTTTTTCCTTAGGATAATCATAGATAATGACATGTCACACTCATTTTCTAGCAACCAAGGGGTGGCTCTCTCCTGGACAGTGCTGTTCTCTTTCACTGATCTAATGGGCATTCACTACCCTAATACCTGCCCTTTGCCCTTCCATGGCACTGTGGTTGTTCCTCTGTCCCTGTTGATAATGCTACAGCCTTCAGACAAACACTACAAGTTCAAGTCCTCACACAGGGGAGCCTGACCTTGCCTCCAACCAATACTCTGGCTCTGAAGGCCCAGGCAATCACTTAGCAGATAGGGGAAGAAAATAAAAGATGCATAGTTTGGAATAGCTGCTGCCAAAAGGACAGATGGACAAACGTCCCACTTTAAGGTCCCACTAAGCTTTAGGAAGCATTAGGAAGCCCTAGGTTTACGCAGCAAGCACTATCTAAGGCTTTCGATGTCAACTGGTGCAGCAATCCAGCTCCTTTGAAGGGGAATCTTTCTATTGTCAGGACATTTCCAGACTGTGCTCTCCCCAGTGCCAGCTGGGAGGAAGCTGCAAGAATATTCCCAAGAGGCCTACTTTGTACTGGTGAAAGAGATGGATGCTGCTCCAGACTCTAGAGGCTGCACTCTGGCCAGTGTCAGCCAATGCCAAGGAATATCTGAAGTCTCTGTGCAGAACAGCTGGCTGTCATGCCCTGTAGGTGATCTGGGTCGGGTCAGGCTGCCCCTCATGTTGTGAAGCAAATCTGACAGGAAGGGCAGAGGCACGAGGCCTGGCTTCCACAGGATCTTTGGGTCTGCTTCTGCCCACATAGATAGAAACTAGTTCCTTTTGTTATAAGGGTATAGCTCAGTGGCCAGGCCTCCTCCATCACTGACTACATATAACTTGGCTCTTGCTGCCCTGGGGCTTGGGGAATCAGCCAGAGAATTCACCCTAGAAGCCAGAATGAAGGCCAAGAGCAGTGGGAAATGCACCCACAGCAGCTGGCACTGGGGCTGAGGCCCCAGCCTTAGACACAAGGTAAACAGGAACTGCGGAAGGCAGCAGGCAGGCTGGCATTCTGAGCAGAGATGTGTTACATGGCATGAGAACCCTGCCTTCTGCAACTAGATGAGTAGTGCCCCAAGGAGAAAGGCCAGAGTTTGCGAGATGAGCAGCTCTGTTCAGGTGTGGACACATTTTCCTTCCCATTAGAAGAGCACTCAGGTTGCTTTTAGGTGTCTGGCAAAGCAAAGTAAGTTCTAGCTATACGCATACTCAGCACACAGGTAAGGCTGGCTGACACTGAGCACATCCTAGGGGATTTAGGCAGCTCCACATCCTCAAAATGGACTTTGGAGATCTTTTCTATGGGATTACACGAAGGCCCAGTACTTAATGCTATTGTCATTTCCACCAAGTTATCGTGTAGATTAATGAGGATGATGCTGGTGGTATCCCTTTCAGGGTACAGAGAGAAGAAAAGACTGCCTAGGGTACGACCAACGGAGAGACCAGACTGCTGTTCTCCATCCCCTAACCCCATAGGCTTTCCTTCCTGCTGATCCAGCCATTTCATGTGTACTGCCCTGAGTTCCTGGCCCTTAGAGTTGCAAATTCTGAGTTCATATACATACACATCCTTAGCATTCTAGCACCAGGTGATGAGCTCTAGCACTGTGAAACCAGGAGAGGGGAAGGTTTCCTGACTACCCCCAGAGCTCTGCTTAACCATGGCTTCCTGGTAAGCTTCCCACACAGCACCTGGCTTGAGAGATGTGGACATGGCTGGGTGGGACCAGCACACTCTGTGCCAACTTGGTTGTTCACCTTCTTGTAAAATATTTCTGAGCATCGATGCTCAGCTAGACAGACTTCTCTTAAAGCCCACACTAACCTGCCATTATAAAGAGTGATAAGGGCTATGTGGGGATGGATATAAAGACAGATGGGTCCTGGCCCAGTTTTAATGTACAGAAGAAGGTGTACTGGGAACAGAGACAGTCAGAAAGAGGACAGAGAGAGAGGGAGAGAAGTAAAGGAAGAGGACATGGAGAGAGGAAAGACTGAGGAGAAGAGGAGAGAGGAGAGAGGAGAGAGGAGAGAGGAGAGAGGAGAGAGGAGAGAGGAGAGAAAGACGGAGGAGGTGAGGAGAGGGGAGGCAAGGCGAGGTCATACATGGGTTTCTGAGTGATTCAGGAAGCCATCTAGAGATCTTGACCAAATTCTTTAACTTCTCTGGGTTCTTTAGAATTAGTGTCCTCTCGGGTGAAATGGAAACCCCAAGCCCCCTTGTGAGGCTGTTGGAAAGATGAAGACAGGTGCTGGGTTCAGGGTCCATGAGAGAGCCAATGAGAGGAATGACCTCTGTCACCTGTGGGGAGTTGTCCCCTCTGGCCCGAGTGTCTTGTGAACCTGTAGGAAACTGCCACTGAAATTTAGCTTTCCAGAGGAGAAAAAAGGAACACAATCTAGAAGAACATGACTTCTAAAGATGCCTGGCCACTGCCTCCAGACTACATGGAAGAAGGCATGGGGGCTGAGAGCTGGGGGGGGGGGGGCTAGCTTCCACAGATCTCATGCTGGTCCACAGTTGTAGCTCCCAATCAGACATATGCACCAGAGTCTCCTGGGATTTTGTGAAAAAAAATTCCAGTGCCCAGGCAACAAGGCCTCGCTTGAGGGTACAACTGGGGGAGCCTGGAATAAGGCCCAAGCAGCTGTCTCTGAACACCGCAGAGGATTCTGATGGTAGCCAGGCTTGGACGGTGCTTCAGGGCTTTGATGACAAATGGATGGACTTCGGCTTCTGAGGGTGATCACTCTGAAAGTTCAAGGAGGGATGGGCACTGGGGGCCTGCAGTGTGGGCAAGGAGTTTACCCAGGCGTTTAAACAACTCAGTCCCTATTCTAGGAGGAAGCTGAACCCAACATAGCCCTCAGTTTATGTCTTCCTGCTGCTAGTAGACCTGCTTTTTGGCCACCCGTCCCAGCCCATCCTCCACCTTCCATCAGGAGCCAGGCCTCGGCCTTCTTTTCTAGTGCACTCATGGAAGTGACTGCCCTCAGGTTCGGTTGCTTGCTCGCCCTTCTGTCCCACGGAAGTATCTAGACAGACATAAACATGCGAACCCTCTTGGCCCACAAAACTGGCTTTGTGCAGTAGGGTGACTACATGTTCTCTGTGGTTACTGTGGGTCCCCTCAGTCTAGGGTGGCTAACTGAGAGACTGAGAACGTGAAATCTAGAATGAGAAACAGAGGTCCTCTAGACAGACACAACTGTTATTGGCCTATCCTTGGCAAGGACTTGTTGACAAGGACTCAACTGAGAAGTGCTACAATCTCCCTAGGTGTCCAGCAGTGGTTCTGGTACTTTTGCTGGGCCGTGGTGTATGTAGAGTTGCTGAGGCGTTGGACCAGGGGTCCTGGCTGTCCCTAGGAGGAAGATGCTGGGACTGGGACAGGGCTGTTACCATTGGGAGAAGAGGGAGCTGCAGGGTCAGCTGTGGCAGAGTAGGAACACAGCTTACAGTGCTGTGGACAAGGCCCCTGAGGCAACGTGGCAGAGAACCCAGGCAGGACCTCCATCTTCCCACATGGAGCAGGCTCCTGGCTGTAAGAACGAAGCTCCCGGTTACTGACATTACCTTAGTGTTGTGGATGGAGATTCTAACCTTACTGAATGATCTGACTTTCTTAAAGAAACCTGTGGACTTGAGGCAAGGAGGGAGGGGTTGTTTTTGTTTGTTTTGGAGAGTATACAGAATGAAATAAAAAGCGAGGCAAGGAACAGAGAAGGAAAACAAGTCCCATTCTTAGGGAAGACTCCGCTTTAGAACACACAGTATTAGTATTCCAGGGAGTAGAGTCAGGACCACACAGTCAGAGCTGGAAAGAACCAAGGACAATCCAGTCCAACTTTAGCATCTTAGAGAAGAAAACTGGTCCTGTAGAGAGCTGGGTGGCATAAGACCAGAGGCTTCCTGAACTCTGAGACCTCTGTGATCTCAGCCATTGGCCTCAGCTTTTTAGAAGACCAGATGGAGGACAGAGAAGGCTTCTGGTCCGGGCCTGGAATGAAAGAGCTGCCGACTCCTTGTCCCATTTGAGTAGTCTAGAGGCAGCCAACTAGGTAAAGGGGCAAGGAAGCAAGGTTAAGTTCAAATGCTCAGAGGGAGAGGGCACATTCATACCTGAAGGCCAGCCAAGAACAAAATTCTATTAGGGTAACATGAGACCAGGCCTGCATGAAGCTGTATCCCAATGTGAGCTGGCCCCCTGTTCACAGCAGAGCCTGTGTGGATTTTAGAGCACCTGGAATCAGATTGACCCAGGTCTCAATTCTAGCTCTTGGCTACATGACCTTGGGTAAGTTATCTTCTGTCTGTACAAACCTCCTCATAAGTCATGCTGGGAGAATTCAAACTATTCTAGCACTATTGGGCAGATTTGCTGAGACAATAGATGCTGTATGTGACTGATAAACCTGGCCTCACCTGGGATACAGGCCTTTGGGTAGGTTTACAGGCGATTACCTTGCTTGTACTAATTGAGTTGGGAAGAGCAGCCCATTGTGGGTACCATTCCTTGGGCAGCAGATCCCCCACTGTACTGTGAGTAAGGAAAGTGCAGCATGCATTTGCTTATCCCTTTCTGCTTTCTGATTGTGGTTGTGTTACTGGTTGCTTGACTTATCCCACTCAGATGGGTTGTATGCACGGTTGAGTGTTTGAGTGAATCCTTTCTCCCTTAAGTTGCCTTTGTTAGAGTATTTTACCACAGCAAAGATCACAGGAAAAGGAATGAAGCCGTAAGATAGATGCAGTGGAACAGGCCCTGTGAATGTATGTGCCCTGGCTTCTCACAGGCACATTGCGGCATGGTTTCTGAAGAGCTTGCCAGCAAGGCAATTAGGAGGGCTATCACTGGCTCCTTAAGTTGCCTTTAATAGAAGTGCCTCTATCTAAGTACAAGTCCCCATATGGAGGCAGATCCTGAGAGATGGCCAATCTTCAACTGAAGGCCTTCCCTCTAGGGACAGAAGAACTCTTGTCACCTGGGAATCTATAAAGACCATAGCCTTCTGATACTATTCATCATAGCTGCTGGTTGTGGGGCTTCCCTTTGAGGGAGACTTCATGTTAATGTCTCTTTTACCACTATACAATGCAGGAACCCCCAAGCTCAGCTCGCCAACTCAGCAGACTGAGGTGGCAAGACTCCTTGACAATGGGGAAATCTGCTCAGGATAGTATCTAGGTGTCCTGAGGTGTCCTGACTCAATGGGACAACAGGGCTGCCTGGCCTTGAGACTGGGTCAAAGGTAGCCCCAGCTGGTACTCACTGCATTATAAAGGGGGGAGGGGGACTTCCTGCCAGGCCATATGACCTACATTTGATCTCTGGAACCCATTTGATAGAGGAAAAAACTGATTCCCACAAGCTATGCTCTGACAACACACACACACACACACACCACGGGGTGGAGTGGGAAATAGTTATAAAATCAAAATGCAAAAAACAAAGGTGGCTTTTTCCTAACCTGCTCGGGGCCCTAGAGGGGGCACCTGCCTGGAGAGGCCTCATTTTGTAGGGTTGATCCTTCAGTTACAAATAAGCCCTGAGAGGGCCTTTTGGCAGTTTGACTAGGCCGAGCAATGCCCTCTCTCTTCAGGGCCAAGAATCTCTTCAGCTTTTCTGTTCCTTTTCTCTAGAGTCCTGCACCATGAAAACAGATTTAACTTCCCAACTCCTCCAGGGCAAACCCTTTCTCAGGTGAAGCCCAGGACATAGCAGGCTCACCCCTGGAGCCTCATCCTATTGGTGAGGAATCAAGAGGCCCAGAGTTGGAGCCTAGTGGGAGAGGCAGGGAGTGCACCAGTGAGAACAGCCAGCTGCTTGAAGATGCCCAATTTTGTTTCCCTCTGGGCTGAGTCTAGGCAGCGGGTGCTCATAGGTCTGGGTACTTCTGAGACCCATTGGGCGGAGGACAGGAAAGGCAATGGTCTGTCTTAGGACAGGGAACTCTGAGTGCCTTTATAAAATGTCCTTTCTTAGGTGTCCTAAGCTACCCCTTAGACCTACCCCATAGCTGCATCCAATGCCCATGGACTGTACGGAAGCTGTGAACAACCCTCCAGAGTGCTACCTAGCAAGCTTGCTCAGAGGGTGGAGCGCATTCTCTTTGCTGCTTTTGCACCACTCATGTCAGGCTATAGTCAGCCAGTAACTTCTCTTGATAGTGACTTTGAAGTTAAACGAAGGGAAAGCAAGGAGCGTTTCCTGGGTTGGTAATCTCTGGAGACCTGAGACACTGAGGCAGGGTCTGTCCAACAGGCCCCACTGCTGAGAAAACAGGTCCAAACTAATGTGGGATCCAGCAGGGCCTACTTCCTGGTCTCAAGGGTTTGATTCTGAGAGAAAGACATGGCTGCTATGGTCCTGATGTCTCTGCCAATAATGATGTTCTTTCTGCTTCTCTCCCTGGACCTGAGGCAGCCAGCTGGAATCCTTCCTCAGCTAGTATGAGGGATGATGCTTCAACACTGTGGAACATGCTGACGACAGGGCTCTAAGGAGCAAGGCTGGCACTGAATGTCAGCTTCAATCCAGGGCTTCTGGGGAGGTTGAGGGAGAGGAGGAAGAACATGCAGGGCCACTCCCCACTCTCCACTGCCTGGCTTTCTAGGACATAGAGAACACAGGTTCCTTAGCCTGCTCTGTCCAGAGCATCCGATGTTTAGGTGTTGGCTGGAGAAACTGAGGGGAGAGGGTTGTGGCAGACTTGAGGCTCATCTTGCTGAGGTCATGTGTAACTCTGAGGTCTTCTACAGAAATGACCTCCAGAATCCAAGGAGCCAGTGTACTAGAGTCCTCCTGCATACTGGGTTCTGTGCTGAGCTCCATGTGAAGAGACTGTTTACTAGAGTCCTCCTGTGTACTGAGGAACTCATTCTGAGGAGCTCATTTATTCTTTACGACAAGCCTAGTGTGAGGAGCGTTTGTTATTTCTCCCTTAAGGGAACAAGCTAGCTTACTTGCTCCAGGTCAACCAACTATTAGGTGACAGAACCTGGATGGACTGATCTTAAGGCCCGTGTACTTAGCCACTAAGGTGCACTGTCACCCAGGGAAAAAACATTACCAGGAAGGGTTGCCATTCTAGACCACAACAAAATAAAAATGTTGTCACTTTCACTGATTGTGAATACAATCCTCATATAAAACCTCAGTTACTAAAGGACAAGATGACTTCCTGAGTATAAAGCCTTGCTCCCGTGCAGAGAAGTCAACGTTTTTAAAAAGTTAATTTCTCAATAGATGAACTTAGGACTGGAAGGTGGCTGTGGGGCAGGGTGTAGGGAGAACTGTGTCTCTGCATTCTGTCTGTAATGTAAGTGTGGGTGTTACAAGCCTCACCTCATGGGCTCAGGAAGGTTAAATTTCTTATGCAAAGCCACCATGCAGGATAGCCCAGAGGTAGGATTCTGACCTGAGGCTGGAGGCCAACTGTCCAGGGTGTCCACATTCACTCAGAGGGAACGTATGTCCTTCCAAGCCCTTCTGAGACTGAGTGGTCCCCACTCCCATGAGAATTCTTTTTTTTTTTTTTCCTTTTGGTTTTTCAAGACAGGGTTTCTCTGTATAGCCCTGGCTGTCCTGGAACTCACTTTGTAGACCAGGCTGGCCTCAAACTCAGAAATCCGCCTGCCTCTGCCTCCCAAGTACTGGAATTAAAGGCGTGTGTCACCACCACCCAGCTCCCATGAGAATTCTAAATGTGGGCTGGGAAGTACCTATGCACAGGAGGGAAGAGTCATCTGAAGTCTCTGGACCCAGCTCATCAAGAAGGTAGAGAGGATCCTGTCTCAAGAAACTAGCAGCTGACACCTTCTGGGCAGAAGAAGCAGCAGACCCTAACATGGAGGTCCGTCAGGAAGCTCTGAGCATATGGCCTGTTGGGGAAATCAGGGTCACATTCCTCATAAAAAAGAAGTTACTGGATCTATAGCTAAAGGGAGGATTTCTACTTCAGTGCCAAGAATATTAATTTGACACCTGCAAACTGTTTCTGACAAAAAAGCATTCATATAATGTCTACAGAGAGCAGACTGTAGAGAGGAAACAGCCACTTATTCTGAATAAAGGAAGAAAAGACAAGGATGTTAGAAGGGTGTGGCCTACCAATCTGTCACTCTGGCAGAACTGAGGAACAAAGGCAGACAAGACATCCTATGAGGCTACAGGCTAAAAAGACTGCAGATACAGTGTGTGGGAGTGAGCCAGGTCTCTAAGCGCTGTCTTCCCCATGCTTGGCTCTTGCATCATCAACACCTGGTACACACTGTCTCCTGGGGTTAGTGGCTCTAAGCCACAGTGAGGAAGAATATATGGATTTATCACAGTAGTACTGAGAGAGAAAAACATTTGCAACATATGTAACAAATAGAAGTCCTAAATATACAAAGAGTTTCCTCATATCAATAAGAAACGTGGACAAAGGATTTAGGGCTGAAGTGGGAGGGACTTTTTCAAAATATAAAAACATTCCATACTGAACCGAGACTCTGCACAGAACAAAGGGCCAGTGATCCTTCTGGAGAACTCGGGATGAGGTGGGATGATACCATTAGCCCAGTGCCCACCTCTCCAGGTGGCTCTTTAGGTGATGGGCACAGGGTGGGAGTTAAACAGCTGGGGGATGGGGCTTAGCTTCCAACAGAACTCAGCTGGCCTCTGGCCTCTAGCACCTCTTAGTTATGGGTAAGTAACAGCTTTAGTTTTGTGTGTGTTACAAAATGGAAATAACAGACTACTTCCTCTTTCCCCAAAGGATTCTCTAATTCTAAGACCAGAGTCCAGCATGGTTTGTGAATCTCAGGGAGCACCAGGAAGATCAGAGCAGCTTTTGTAAAATTCACAAAAACTTCACCAGGGAACACTTCCTAGATACCCTACAGAGGACCCAGGAGGAGTGGACTTCCATTGCCAAGTTCACAGTGTGTCCTCAAGGTCAAATAGAACTGGCTGGGGACACTCAGGAACAGGATCCCAGTGAATAATGAAAGTGTGGCATAAACCAGACTCACCAGTGATTATCAAGGTACCCAGGTCCAAAAGGCAGGAAAGGTAAGCCATTCTCTCATAGCACCCCTCCCTCCCATCCACCACAAAACTGTCCCCCAAGATCAGCTTTAATCTGTCCTCATGAGGCCCACAAGATGTGCCCCAAAGCCCTGACAACATTTAGCACTTCAGCAAATCGAGTTTCCACAGCCGCAACCTGAACAGAACAGTTTAATGGACTGCATCTCCTGTGCTCCCGCTAAACACACACACACAAAAGCCAATTCCAAGCAAAGGCGGCTGGATGGGATTAAACAACTCAATTTAAAGGACTGAAGACTCAGCTGCTCCCAGTGAAGGCCCGGAAAGAGCCAATCAGCAGAGTCTTCTCTTGCTTCTTGCTCGGAACTGTAGGCCCAGCTCCCTGGTGAGTCACTCCCAGCTCAAGGCAGAACGGGCCACACATCCACCTGGGTTTCAAACCGCAAGGGGTTGTGGAGGGGGAGGGGAGTAGTCTGTATGTGTCTATGAGGAGCCAAGGGTATGCATAGACCACCAGTTTGGGATTTTCTGGAAAGGTAGAGAACCTGAGAGGTCCAGGAGGGTGATAACCTGTTTGTTGGCTTCTCTCTCCAGCTCGGGTTCAAGAAAGCAAGTTCAGGCTGCAGGGCCGTTGCCAGGGCCCTAAGTGAGCCTCATACCAGCCCAGGGAAGACCAAGCTGGATCATTCCAAGAAGCTAAGCAATGTCCTCTTCTCCCAACCCCAACCCTGTCTGCCCCCATGCTCCTATTGGGTAAACCATAAGGCAGCTGCTATGTGAATACAAGGCTCTACCCATCCCTCATAGTGACTCCCCAGAAAAGGGAGAGGGCTACACCATGGCTTAGACCATAAATTAATATCTAATACACAGCCAGAAGGATCCAACTGGATGGTGGAGGACTGTATCCCTGCAAACAGGCAGGCCCTGCATCTTGGCTGGGAGGCAGGGGAGCCCTGGCAAGAACCTGCTGTTCAAACTCTGAGGCAGAGGGATGGCGAGCTGGAGAGCCCCATCTCCACTCAGGCTACCCTCTCCTTTTCACATTAGCATCTTGTGAGCACCTCAATAAAGCAAGGCTTTGGGACCAATTTTAAGTTGGTGGCTCAAGCGGGCTGCAGCTGAAACAATAGCCACATAGCCCTCCACATGTCCACTTCATTCCAAAACCCAGACATTACTGCTGTCCTCAGCAGACAGAGGGAACCGAGGCCAAGGAGCCTGGGCAGCAAGGCGGGGCTATTCTTAGGCTGACCTTAAAGCTACACTCACAACTACCTTCCAGGGACAACAAACTCAGGCAGAGTTGGTTATAAACTCATGTCCTGTCACAAGTATTCCAGAAGGACCTACAGAAGAAACATCCTTCCTCAGAATGCTACATGCAGTTTTGGTTAAGAACACAGCACCAACCAGTCAAGCATATCTAAGCAGTAAAAACTCCCATGGCTTACTAAAAGGAAGGCTGGATAACTGGTATTTCATACAGAAGGCTGGGATTGAGGACCTACCTCATCAGATTCATCAGATAATGTCTGAAGTAGGATGGGGAAGAGGCTGTCTGTGTGCCGGAACATCTGGAGAGCAGAGAAGGGACACTCTTAAGTTCCCTGACTCAGACTGGGCTCAGTAAACAACCCCAGGAAGCTACTGGTCTGTCATCCCCCGACTCCCTCCCTGGCCCCTGAGCACCTGACACTCTTCTGCTTGTCAGGCTTTCCCTAGCTGGCCATAACCCCAACACTGAGCCTGCGCAGGCCCTAGAAACCCCAGGTGGACCTTTAGATGACCACTGGCCCTCTGCGGAGTTGGGTCCAAGCTCACCTTGCGGGGAGTTTTGATGTAGAGATGGTAGAGCCACTTCAGAACAGCAATCCTGGTCATCATCCCAATGGTTGTGTCACTAAGGTGGCAGTTCAGGACTTGCACAATCCCATCCAGGTGCAGGGTCACTGGAGCCCTGTCAGTGCTGTAGGTAAGACCAAAGTGAAGCCTTGAGTCACTGTCCCCATGAGCCATAGCACCTTGGGTCTGCACACTCAGAACCACACGTCTACCCTGGGGACTAGCAAGCAGCTAGGCAGATGGCAGGCACTTGGCTCAGTCCAGTGGCCCGAGGAGGGCTTGCTTCTCTGCTTCCCTTTGCACTTTGAAGGGCCCGAGGAGGGCCTGCTGCACTTTGAAGAGCCCGAGGAGGGCTTGCTGCACTTTGAAGGGCCCGAGGAGGGCCTGCTGCACTTTGAAGGGCCCGAGGAGGGCTTGCTGCACTTTGAAGGAGCAGAGTTTGGTGCAGCTATGCTGTCCCTGTGTGGGGAGGAGAAAGCCATCCAGCTGGACTCCTCATCACGTCACTCTCCTTGACCAGCACAGCTCGACTCATAGGCATAGACTCTGACCTCAACATTCTAGATGCTTGGCATCCTCAGTGCACCAGGCCTGGGGAAACCAAACTAATGTCCAACGGCTTCAAGGACAGGTCCCTGAAATACTCCATGGCATCCAAGACCATTCACAGGCAAGTGAAGGACACTGGCTTGTCATTTTGCCACCCCTGCACCCGGCACAGGATCTGCCTAGAGAAGCTGGAGGTTGCCTTCCAAATAGAAATGCTCTTTGGGACAGGGCATGAGGTAGGAGCCTGCCTGAGAGAACACATGATTGTTCAGGCAGTGCTGTAGTTCAGGCAGGCTTGGAGCTCCCAAAAGCTGAAGCTCTCTGGTCTCTACTAACAGGGCACAAGAAACCTGGGCAAGGCCAAGTGCTTGCTCAGTGGCTGAGAAGCTCTCACCAAATTGGCTCTCCTGGAACGCAAGAGATCCACCTGCTTCTGCCTGAGTGCTGTGATTAGAGGCATGTGGCACTCAGGTGAGGCTAGATTTAAAGGCAGGGGCAGCACAGGCAGGAAACTTTAGGAGCTAGAAGCTCCTCTTCTAACATCACACTGCATTTCCCCAAGGTGACGGCAGTGCAGGCTGTATTTTCTGAGTACTGGTGTCAGGCAGCTCCACTGTGCAGCTGTGCTCAATGGTCTTCCTTGGCCTTTCCAGCTACTCAGTTATTCATCTGACCAAGAACTTGATGGCCGTGCTTTCCTCATGTGCCTGCAGACTCTCTGAAGCTCATGACTTCTAGGGGGTGTGGCTTTATTACTACAAGGCAGAGTTGCTGTTTAATACATGCTGGTATTTCTCTGGTGCCTGTTTCAGGGTTGAGTGTGGGCATTCCATTCTCAGGGGATCAGATGATCTCAGTATGTGACACAGTGACAGAACCCAGAATAGAGCCTTTGCAGAGGAAGGCAGCCACTGTGCTATTCCAGGAGTCACATGGCTAGGAGTTCCTGATGGATTTTGAGCATTTCAAACTGTCAAGGCTTTGGCAGCAAATGATAGACAGAGCCAGGGTGGCAGAAACAGTGGCCATTCAAGCCCTTTATCCTGCTCTCTGTCCAACAGAAACACAGTTGAGGCACAGATGAGCTTCGACAATTTTTAGTTTCCAAGCCGAAGTTAGCTTTCACGTTTTAACTAAGCCCCGGCATTAGCATATCAACATCCAATCAATAAGATGAACATAAAGATGCTCTACATCCTTCTTGAGTCCTAGTCTGAACTCTAGCATGCATTTTCTATCAATAGCACATCCCAGGTCAGGGGATCCAAAGTCACGGGGTGCTGCTACAACTAGCCAGGATAGCAATCCATACTTTTCGGATTTCTTCATAGCCCACCTCTCTCTGTTGCTGATGGCCAGAACTTGCCGTCTCCTGTCCAGGTCTTGGTTCCACTCTTTGATAGCCTCATGCCCTAGGGTCTACAGTGGGTCCCTTTTCCAGCAGGAGTCATAGGGCAGTCGGAATGCTGTGTGTGTGTGCGCGCGCGCGTGCCTGCGTGCGTGTGTGTGTGTGTGTGTGTGTGTGTGTGTGTGTGTGTGTGTGCGTGCACGCACGTGCCTGAAGACCACTGCTACACTTCAGCTGAACCAGCCCTGGCCATCCCTTCAGGTGGTTGGTGCTATGTCAAGACTACACAGTAAGGAAAGAAAGTTGGTAGTGCTGTAGATGATGACACTCTCCAATGACACCTCTTCCCCCAACTACATCCATGTGTCAGCTTCAATCAACAATCATGAGGTCATGGAAGGGATTTCAAGATTCAGGCAATCTGCCAATACACAGAGGAGGAACCCTGGGCCCAGAGGCAGTGTGAGATGTACCTAAGTCAAGAGGCCAAGGGCTAAGAACTCTCTCTCTTAGCTAGAGACATCCTTCTGAGTCTTCTGTCCTCAGCTAGTTCAAGGTGAAGGTCACGGGCCATAGGGAAGCAGCTGCATGCTTATCTCTGCGGCCAGCACAGTGAGCTCCAGATCCCCCTGCCCTGAGCAGGCGGCTCTCGGCCGCTCTGGTGGGTGGTGCTGGCTGCTGAGCTCTGCCTGTGCTTGTGGAGAACCTTGCCAGAGTGGGGTGTGCTTGCTCAAAGTGGTCGGCTTCCTTCTACTGGGCCAAGCCTGAGACGCAGTGTCCTTGGTTCTGGCTAAGCTATCATGAACAGAAAAGTACTCACAGGAGGTTTAAAATACATTTCTATACCAGTTCCAATATGTCTAGACAAGTCACTCCTAAGAGATTCCAAGTTATTTCAAGGCATCTTCAGCAAGCATTTTTCCCTAAAGCATCTTATAACGAGTCTTACATGAGCATACACTACAATATCCATGTGCACTGCACTGCTGCCGCTTAAAGCACAGAACCGCCCAGCCATGCTTCTGACACCACCAGTCCACAGCACCCAGTGAGCAGATCTTTCTGGGAGGCAGCACTGTATTTCTGAAGTGCATAATTTTCTCTTCCACTCACATTATAGCTGACATCAAACTGAAGAAAGGTAACTGCGAAGACAGCTTAGGAATCCAGTGCTGCCTCTCTAAGACATCATCAGGTCAGTGCAGCCTTTTTAATTGGTAGTGTCACTCAAAGTTGGGCAGCATCAGCTTCTAGCCTTTTCTGCAGGTTGTGGCACAGGGAAGACAACCACACCAGGAGAACAGTCCTGAATAGTCATTGGCAACGTCATGGCTCTTGGCAAGGCCCTAGGTGTCAGGAGGGAGATCTGCAGTGACACCTGTCCAAAAACCTGCCAAGTGTGTCAGAGAGGCCAGTGTGCACCCTCCTAGAGCTCTCCAGCAACAATCCAGCAAGCTCAATGCTGGCGATGTGGAGCCAGAAAGGCTTGGACCTTCACCTCACCACGAGTTAGCCGGGTGGCTTCCAACAAGAATTTAACCTCTCTGTCCTATTCCATCTCCTCATTTTGATTATGAGGATAAGGAGGTTCTTGTGATAACCAGGGTAGCCAGTGCAACCAAGTGTGTGCTGTCTGCCAGGCACTGCTCCAGGCTTTTCACAGATGTAACTCATTGACATCCTATTCCTCTCTGGGGTCAATGCTGTCACTACCCCAACAGTTTACACAAAGCTCACAAGATGAGAACGCCAGAGGGTTTCTCTCCACCCGGCATACAGACAGCAGTGGTGAAATCCTCCCTCGGCTTTGTCTTGCTTTCTACCACACTGCCTCCATTCTGCTGTCTTCAACCTCCCATAAAGCTCCAGCATTGTGGAGGGTAGAGGAGGTTAGACCCCTTTGACTGGTGTTGCTTGACTGTCTATCCACTGAGACAGAGATGTTACCTGTTTATTCAGTGGCTCTCTTAGTGGCCAAGCCTAGGCCCCAGACAGGGGCAGAAGGCATCTGTGGTTTTAGTGCATTGACTCCCTGTATCCAGTTTGATTCCTGACTGTCTATGGATTCAGAATTTTGTGTGGGTATGTTCCTACACAGCTTTCATTAGACTTTCTAAAGGCTGGTGACCACTAAGAGTCCAAAGACCAGGAACAACCTTCCCTCTAGCCACCACTCATAGTTGGCTACCTGGGTAGTGCTCTGGGTAAGCATCACATGAGAAGATGGGAGGGCAGCTTGTTTTGTGACACCCTGAATGATGCCATCTGTGGGAGCTCAGTGGCCCTGGAGGGAGCAGGTCAGAGACTCTGAGAGCCCGATCTGTTCTCACAACTCCTGCAGCTGCTGCTTTCAAGCACAAGCAGGGCCTCACACGATGGTGCTACCACAAGATGGTCTTCCTGCAGCAGTGGAGCACATGGGATAATCTTGTGTGTTGTTTCCCTGCGTGTGTTCTTAAAAGGTTAGGTTTAGCATTGTCTCCTGAGTGACAGGTATGGTGAATTGAATTGGCTCCAGCTCACTGGTTTGACCCACAGAGAGGAAACCCAGTCTCTGTAGGCCCATCCAGTTGAGCATGTTTTCACACTGAAAGAGAAGTGGTAGAAGGTCTGCCGCCCCGCAGTCCATCAGCTACACGGTCTCTGCTCTTCCATGTTACCGTCCCCCCCAGAAGCATGACAGCCTCTGTAGCCCAGAGTACAATGCTAAGTAAGTCAGACAGTTTTTTGGCTACAGTGGGAGCTAGCTCATCAATCCCCTCACCGACTCCACCAGTCTTCTGTGCTTAGTGTTCAGACCTCCAGAGGACTCACACATGCCCTACACATCTGCCCATTCCTCCAACCCTGAGTTCCAACACCCAGTGTCCACACTGGACTTCCTCCCAGGATGCCTTGCAGGCCTGGGCAGAGTCTAGATAGTCTGAGTCACACTTCTTTTCTCCTTGCAGCCAGGAAAGTCTGGTTTAGCGTTAGTTAACACCTAGAGGCCGCCCCTCCTCCCATTCCTCTCATCTGTTCCATCCTGTCCATCAGAAAAGCTGCCAAGCCTACTTCTCAAACACATCTTCCATCCTGCCAGCTTCTCAGCCCAAGCCGCTGTCCATTCTCCCCAGCCACACGACTTTCCCCTAAATCCATTCTGTATAGAGTAGCCTATTTCCCCATCCTTCTTCATCCCTAAAATAGATATAATGGTCCTGTCAACCCCGGGACTAGCAGAGCCAATGATCTGACACGAGGTAAGCAGAGCCTGGCTGTGGGAGCACTGCACCATTCACAGTGGCTTGGTCCTCTACCCCTCTACAGTTCTCCTGTCTCCTAGAAATTTGCTGGTTACTTTGTTGTCTGCCATTAAAGTGTATTGAAGTCAGGATCATATTTAAGGGCTGACTCTTTACATTTTCTCCTTATGTTGACTGGCTCCCCAGGCACTGGTTCAATGTTAAGTTCAGAGGAAATCACTGTAGGAGAATTGTCACCCACTTTAGGCACAGGTGCTAATGCTTCAAAGAAGCAGCTTCAGCAGGCAGGTCAGCAGACACAGCCCAGGAGAGAAGCATGACAGTTCTCTCCCAAGGGGTTGGCAAGGCAGGCTATGACTTTGCTCCCTGGCCTGCACTGCCCCCCTGTGGAAGCCTGTCCTATGACACCCAGCCTGGGAGAAAGTGGGACGTTCTTTCTGGTGCCTGTGCCTGGATCACTCTCCTGCCTGCCGTGCCCTTCCTTCCTTCTCCTCCATGCCTCCCCTGCCCAGAGTCTGCCTTGCCTTGGATAAGAAAAAGATGCTGGGCAAAGGGACCTGCAGCCTCAAAGCCATCACCACACATGGCTGGGTTTCTAGGATGTGCATTTACAGACCTCCAATGGCTCCCCCATCTTTTCCAAAGGCCTTCTGTCCAGAGGAACTGGGGAGAGGGTTCCTGTGGCCCTTCAGGTTTCTTCAAGTACCTCCTTTGTGTATCAGAATCTCCCCAAAGAGTGGCCTCAGACAGTTTCCTTGGGTCTCTGCTGCACTCTCTTGCACCCAGAAAGACTTGGACCACTGGCTTGTCATAGAGCACTTACCTGGCTGAGGTGAAGACATTGATGCCACTTCCAAAGCTGGAGTCACAGGAACCTGGACCTCCTGTGGGAGGAAGAGGGATAAGGTGATGCTTCCTGAAGCCTGCCTACTTGTCTGTAGAGACAAGACCCCACTCTCCTCTTCAGCACCTACTCCTCCACTTAGGCTCCTGAGAAGGAAGCCAAGGATCCAGCGCTTCTGCAGACCCCAGTGCTCAGCTAGGCTCAGGGCTCTCACAAGCTGGGGACACACTCATGCTGAATACAAATGGGACATTTCAGAAAGGTCTGAAGGTCCAAGGGCAGTGGCTGTACATAACTTAGGTTATGCAACATCGTGGCCAGCAGGGAATGCAGGCCAAGTTCACACCCACCAGGAGGGCTAATGATGTAACGGAAGAAAATGCAAGTGCTGGCTAGGTACACATCACTGGCAGAAATGTGAAGTGGTATTGCCACAGGCTGTACAACAGGCTGGCAGCTCCTCAGAAGATAGACGCAGGTGCCCAGCAGTCCTGCTCTAAGAGCCCCACCCAAGAGCAACACAAGTCTGCATCCTGCATCTTATGCCAGTGTGACCACCTACCATAGTCAAAAGGTGGGCACAGCACACATGCCTATGCATGGATAAACAAACTGAAATATTACTTAGCAATAAAGAGCAACAGGTTACAGAATGGATGAACTTTGACATGCTGAGTCAAAGAAACCAATTCCAAAACTACATAGTAAGATTCCATTCACTGGAAACAATTAGAACGTGCGAGTCCTGGAGACAGAATTTTGGGAGTGTGGGGTGTGATGGGCCAAGGACTTTAGTTTGTTGATGATGTTCTAAAATTGGTTGTGATAATTATACAACTCAGTGAATAAACAAAAGTTGCTGAATTGTACATGTTCAGCTGGGTATGTAGGTCTACAAAACCTCAATAAAAGGGTTAAAATGATTCTGGGGAAGAATTGTAACCTTGAACTCTGTACAAGTCCCTTAGCACGTGGCCAATTCAAAACCTTTACTATACTTAGCTTTCTGCTGCAAAACTCAAGCAGGACAGGACTGAGATAATACCAACCTTTTTTGGGGGAGCGCCTAATTAAGTTACCTAAAGAGCCAAGACTTTGTGCATCTGGAAGGCTGCCAGTGGGCTCTCTTCTAACCCCAGTACTGGCCAGGCAATGGCCACAGCTCAGAGCATGAAGGAAAGGAGGAGGGGTCAGCAGCGTGAGGTGCTCAGATATGGGCCCAGTACCACCAGTCAGTGCTGAGCCAATGCAGCCCCAACAGGATGCACTGTAGACAAAGGACTTCGGTTACATCTTTCCAAAGTGCTTAACTTCAGGGTGCATGAGAGAAATGTGAGTCCAACTCATGTGGAGAGGTGGTCAGCAAAGTGACCAGGCAGCCCTTCATAAGTGTCAAGATTGGAGGTGATTCAGAGGACAGAGATAGGTGTAGTGTGGAGTTTTACCTACAAAGGGACAGGGGGGGACAAATGAGGTTAGCAGTGCCCTAACATATTTCCAGATAGCTCAGAGAATATACATAAGGATCTCTTTTATTCATTTTATGTACACTTAAAGTGATCTTCTAAACTGAGGAGAATATTTAGACTATGGTGTGGCAGTCGTGTGGGGCTGAGAAACTGAGGATACTTCCATGATGTGCTCTAAACCAGACAATATCAGGAGCCTGCAGTTTTCCTAGAGTCACACACACACACACATTGAGAAAGAACAAGAGGAGGCAGGGGGCAGACAGAGATGGAAAAAAAACTGTCATAGTTTCTGCCTGGGATTTTTGTCACAGTTATCTGCCCCCTGTATTCTAAATTCCCAGTGCTTCTCAGTCAGGCTTGAGTTCAAAATTTCTTGACAAGGATGCATGGTGACAATTTCTCAACCAGGCCAACAGGCAAAAATTATAAAGGAAAAGACCTGAGAAGGTAATTGAAATTGAAAACTGATTTTAAAGTTGCTGGGAGAATATATTTATAATGCATTTCACTGTCAGAACTAACACTCAACACAGGAAACAGTCCCTCCAAGTCAAGTCAAGAAAAGTCACTCAGGGATGTATCTGCCAACATGAATGACGCCAAGGGTTTGGTTTCTGTTGCACACCCATGTGTACACATGTAGTGTGTGCGCACGCGCGCGCGCGCGCGCACACACACACACACACACACACACACATAAATAAAATGGAAAAAAAAAAAAGGAAAGCAGATGAGAGGTTCAAGAGAAGGTTCAAGTCCCTGACAAAGCCATCTATTCATTTCTGTAGCAAATGCTTCCATAGCTGTTGGGATGCATGAGCAACACTTGTAAACAGGTAGCAGATGTTAGCTCACTCACTCTGTCAGGTTGACGGTGCCAGGACTATCATAATAGAGGTGAAGAAGGGAGGCAAGGTCAGAAGATTTGCTCTAACAGGGGCCGGGCTCCAGACCCAGGGCTGGGTGTCACTGTCACTGTGCAGCGTTCTGAGGAGGGCAAGCTGCTCTAAGAGGCCAGGAACCATGGGAAATCATCTGACTGCGGAGTAAGATGTTCCCGCTCACTCACCAGGGCCTGATCATTTAAGAAACGCCTCACTGCCATGGAAGGCTGGGAGGGAGCTCAGGCGTCTCCGCCGGAAGTGCTTTGCAGCCATTGGCCCTCCTAGGGGTCAGTTCAGCACTATGGACTCACATGGAAAGTGCTCCATTCTACAGGTTCCTGTACATGCTAAGCAAGTGCTCTATGACTAGAGTCACACCTCCAGTCACTCTTCCTGCTTTAGCTGGAATGTCCTGTAAGGAGGAGCTGTCCTTTCTTTGTCATTAGTTCATTCATTCAGCCATTTATATCAAACATTAGGGAGCCATAGTTATTTCTTATGTGAGGTTTTGTTTGTTTTATTCTGACTTTTTAAAGACAAGGTCTCATGTAGCCCAGGCTGGCCTTGAACTCTCCATGTAGGAAGGATCAACCTTGATTTCTTAATCCTCCTGCCTCCATAGCCCAAGGATTATAGTGCAGCATCAATCCAGCTGTTCTGTTACAGGTGACAACTACCATTGTCCCTACTGCCATTCAAAGACTTCTTAAAAGTTTTAAAGTTTACAAACAAAATATTTTCTAAAAATAACAAACCAAGTTTTTAGCCTATTCCAAAAATAGCCTATGGTCCTTCTTCCTCCTGGTAAAGGGGATCTTTATTTCTGTGTTAAGAAGGGACCCACACTGCCACCTGGCTTCTCTAGTCATAGGAGCGGAGGAGGGAAGGCTATGGCAGTAGGCCAAGTCTGTTGTGGAATTCACCCTACTTATGTCATGGCGTGCAGGGCCTGGAGGCCTGGAAAAAGGATGCAGGAGTGATGGGAAAGGCAGGCTAGGATCTGTACTCCTTGTCTTACAGGAAGCTACACATCTGTGGATAAAATGTCAGGGTACCAAGCCTGAATCTCCAATCGCCTCAGCCAGAGCTTGTTTCCATCCAGTCCCCTTTCCATGAGCAACACAACCCAGACAGACATGCCTCAGACTCGGCAGGAACACTGCTCCCTCCTGCAACTCTGGCACTCCAGAGGCTGACACGGGAGGATGCAGAGTTGAATCCTGGCTTGGGTGACACAGCGAGGGCCTGTCTCAAGAAGAAAGAAGACAGGTGCAGGTAGAAACTCACCATGAGGCAGCTTGCCACAGGATTATCTGCTGTAGGTCAGCTCTGCCAATGGATGCATTGGCCAGTCACTTACTGGGGAGGTGGTTTGTGGGGGAAAACAGGACCTTTGTATGGTTTCCAGTATCTTCCCCAGTATAATTTTTTGCATAAGTATGTGTGTGTTGTGTGTATACATGTGTGTGAGTCCACTTTTGTGGACAACCCTGTGTGTGTGCATGTGGAGGCTAGATGTGGATGTCAGGTATCCTCCTTTTCATTTTCTGTATTGAGATATGTTTTCTGCTGAATATGGAGCCTGCTGATTAGACATGGCTAGCTAGCCACTTGCTCTAGGGATCCCGTTTCTACCTCCCTAGAACTGATGTGTGCCACCATGTCTACCTTTTATGTAAGTCCTGGGGATTCAAACTCTAGGCCTCAGGCTTTATCTACTGAGCCATCCCTTCAGCTCCGATCCAGTTTCTTAACATTTTGAGGGAGGAAAGAAGACAGTAATATAATTACCATTCAGTCAAGTGCACTATATGTATTTTGTTCCTGGCTCTAAGTAGAGAAAAAAAACAAAACCAAACCAAACAAATCCAAAAGCCCAACAAAATAAATTGCAAATCCATGGGGAACTATAAGCCCTGAATGGATACTGGATCACATTAGGGCAGGGGTTCTCAGCCTTCATGTTGCTGGGGTTAGAGACTGGCATTCAGCAGCAAGCCTTAAAAATTTACTAATGTATCTTTAAGAAACAACCACACAAAAAACCAAAAAACAAAACAAAACAAAACAAGCCGGGCGGTGGTGGCGCACGCCTTTAATCCCAGCACTTGGGAGGCAGAGGCAGGTGGATTTCTGAGTTCGAGGCCAGCCTGGTCTACAAAGTGAGTTCCAGGACAGCCAGGCCTATACAGAGAAACCCTGTCTCGAAAAACAAAAACAAAAAAAAAAAAAAAAAAAAAAAAAAAAAAAAAAAAAAAAAAGAAACAACCACAGATGTTTCTAAAAACTTTTTTTTCCTGCATGAAAGTTCTTCTTAGCAAGGATTATAGGATTAAGATGGAATTAGAAGTAGCTAAGTGATTTATGATAGATTGGTTAAACAGATTAGAGCTTTATCTATCTGATGTAATGATACAAGGTCAGTGCATTAATAGGAAGCACAGTTTAATAAATTGGGAGATGATGAATTACATCCTCAAAGACAAAAGACATATTTGAATTACCAGTCCAGAGACTGGCTTTATTAATATACCTAATTATACAATGCTGGCTAAGAGGGAAAGCCAGCATATATTGTGATTTAAAAAACTGTACAGAAACAGCCCCAATATCCACACAGTGGAAGAAATAACTCTAATATCTACTCACACAATGGAACAGTATTCATCTATAAAAAGAAGTGAAGTACTAATGTATGCTAACATGAAGAAACCTTAAAAAGTGAAGTGAGGGCTGGCGAGATGGCTCAGTGGGTAAGAGTACTGACTACTCTTCCCAAGGTCCTGAGTTCAAATCCCAGCAACCACATGGTGGCTTACAACCATCTGTAATGAGATCTGACGCCCTCCTCTAGTGCGTCTGAAGTCAGCTATAGTGTACTTATAAATAATAATAAATGAATCTTTGGACCGGAGAGAGCAGGGACTGAGCAAACGGGACCGACCAGAGTGAGCAGGGTCGGCCGGAGTGAGCAGGGTTGACCGGAGCGAGCAGGGTTGACCGGAGCAAGAAAAAAAAAAGTGAAGTGAAGGAAGCTAGATATGATCAGGCACATATTGCATGATTCCATCATATGAAATACTCACAACAGGCAGCGTAGGGCTGGGGAGGGTATGAGGATCTTACCGGGTGATGGTAGAAATGTTTTGGAATTGGATAGTATCAATGGTTGTATTACTTTGTGAATATATTAAAACAACTAAGTTGTACACTTTAAAATAATGTTAATTTAAAAAATAAATTAAGGCCGGGCATGGTGGCGCACGCCTTTAATCCCAGCACTTGGTAGGCAGAGTCAGGTGGATTTCTGAGTTCGAGACCAGCCTGGTCTACAAAGTGAGTTCCAGGACAGTAAGGGCTATACAAAGAAACCCTGTCTCGAAAAACCAAAAAAAAAAAAAAAAAAAAAAAAAAAAAAAAAAAAAAAAAAAAAAAAAAAAAAAAAAAAAAAAAAAAAAAAAAAAAAAAAAAAAAAAAAAAAAAAAAAAAAAAAAAAAAGTGCAGATTAGCGCTGACTAACCTGGACAGATGTGTATTATTGGTGAAAAAAAATTCAAGCTGTAAAGATTCCATTTGTGTGTGTGTAAAAACAAAATACAAGAGATACAAGAGTATATTCAGACATTAAAACAAAGCAAAAACACCAAGAAACAACCCATTTGCAGTCCATTGCACACTGTAGCTGGCAGTGGGAGTCCTGGGTGATGCCCTTCAAGTACAGCCCTTCTGCATTCCCTTTACAGTCCAAAGTCTAGAAACAAACATGCTGTTTCAAGAGCTCTGGGAAGCTATGCCTGCACACTGCCCGTGCTCCCTCTCCTTCGTCTAGGCACAGGCCCTTGCGACCATCCCCGGTGTCGGGGTAACCCTGCTCTGGAGCTGTTCTCACAGGCAGATCTGCATCGGATTTGTCTGCACTTGCAGCACCCAGTCAGAGCTGACAAATCCTGCCAGAGTCAGATTTGCCAACAGGTGGATTTTACTACAAGTACACTGGAGCTGCCACAAGCTCTCTACTGGAGTCCTCTGCACAGCCTCCCTTCTCACTCTACTGGAATCCTCTGGATAGCCTTATCACTTGCTACTTACTCATTTAGAACTCAACGAAGAGAAACAAGACTGCAGAAGGCCCAGCTGAGGGTTTTGCTATGGGAACACATATTTATACTCTGACTTACAATGGTTCTCGATGTCCTAGGACTTTACTACCTCGTGCTGCAAAGGAGGTATTCTTAGAACTGTGTTTTGCTTTCAATACAGAGTTCACAAAACTCCACATAACACCTCCAACAGGCTTTGTGACGAATGGCTTTGGCCAGCTGTAAGTGCTCTAAATGTGTTCAAATGCATTGACTCCCAGTATTTTCAGCCAATGGGTTTGTGGATCACAATTTAAGTCAACGAGCATCCATGTTTAAAAAATACTACAGCACCTGTTATGAAGTGTTTGTTACACAAGCAAACATCTATTTTGGAACTCACAGCCACCCTTCAAAGTAGGAGACAAGGGTTACCCCACTCAACAAGTAAGGAAACTAAGCTTTGGAAAGGCTAAGCAGCAAGGCCAAATGTGGAAGCTAGGGAGGCTGAGATCAAAGGAGGCCAAGCAGTTGTTTAAGGGCAGAACATGCCAGAACCAGTGCTGCAACAACTAAGACAAGTAGCAGATGACAGAGCTGGGGGGGTGGGTGAGGTGGTAGTGTAGTGGGATCAGGCCAGGCACACTGAATACCACAGGACAGCGTCAGGGAAAGGACTTTGCACTGCAATCCCATAATGGTAGGGTGATGGGAGCTGCAGGTGGACATGGCTTGGGACAGAGGGTGCAGAGGACGGGCTCTTTGGTTTGGGAGGAATAATCAGCTTTGGAGGGTTGGAACTGTACATGCATGTTTGGATACATGCAGACATACAGAGGAGCATGCTGCATCAGCATCAGCTGAGCATGCAAGAGACTCAAAGAGGAAGACCAGACACAGGTGGTCCTGGGCAGAATAGAAGGAGCAGACAAGGATGGGCCAAACGTGCCCATTTCCTGGCTGGGTCACCTGTCTGCTAGCATGCTAGGACTCTGCCTTGGGCATCCTAGAAAAGAATGTGATTAGCTATAAGGTGAGCAAGGCTGAGAATAAATGTAAAGCTGTCAAATGGGATGTTCCCATTTCTAGAAACTACTATAAAGTTTGCTGTTCATCTTTTCCAATGCTGTTTATGAGGTAGTAAAATCCAGGGCAACCAGCTACTCTGGTTTAGGGTAATGTTCTCCTGAGCAGACAGCTGCTTAAAGGTGGCTTTGAAGAACTGGTTAAAAGGATAAGGACACTACTGGCTGGTAATCAAACCCAGGGCTCCAACGTGCCAGTAGAGAATTCTCCCGTTAAACCACCATCGCACCAGTTCATAGGGCACTCTAGAGCTGCTGCCACAACCCAGAGTGGATCGGCTCCGCTCCAGAGAGTTCACTGCTGCCTCAGAAGCAAAAAGGAAGGGGCAGGATTGCCAGTTCCGTATATATATTAACTAAAGTAAAATTTACACCATAAAATTTTGCTTAATACAACTTTACCATTGTGAAGTATATCAATGGGTGGTTCTAAGTACAATCACAAAGGTTTTGCTCTATTCAGTTCTATAGTATTTCCACCATCTTCCAGAGCAACCAGGATTTGTCCCAGGCAGTCCCAGGCCCATTGTCCCTTCAGCCCAGGCAACTACTCTTCTACTTGCTGATGGGAGTTCAGAGACACCAACCTTCATGTCAAGACAAAGTCGGAAGGAAGCCAAGCAAAAACAAGAAGAGAAAGAAAGTTCTCCGACAGAAAAGCAAGATGTGGGTCTGACGCGTCATTTCAATGGTGCAGTGTTAAAGAGGTGACACTGCTCGGAGGCGGCACAGGCATCCTGCTGCTTTCTAACTTTTCCCTTCTGTGCAACGTTTCTAAAGTGAGAACCATTAACAAGAAGCTCACAAACTGTCTATTACTGAGACTTCTAGCTTATCCTAGAAAGAGAGCTTCTCCTCTGCAAGACCTACACTAACCTACCAAATTTTCTCTTTCCAGGAGTTGTCAGAAAGTATGCAAGCTACTGCACTGGCCAGGTCTCCCTCTTGCTGGTGAGAAATCTACCACAGAACCAACAGTGCTCCACCAATGCTCCTGCCATACGCTCTTCTGTCTCCAGGTGTTTTATTGCTCTGGCACAGCTGTAACCTGATACCCAACATAGGTCCAGCAAGGTAGCTCCTTTTCCCTTCTATCAGCCACACCCTCACCACAGGAGGTGACCCTGTGACCTCTGCTATTCTGTCAAGGAGTCAGCAGGCACGTGCCATGGCTATGACGTTTCTCTTGCCCAAATGTAGGTTCCAGAGCCTGCTCTGCCATCCTTAGCCAGGGTGTGCATTCACTTACTCTCTGACTAACTGAAAAGGAGGACGCCCCCCCCCCCTTAAGATGGTCAGAGACACCGAGGCAGAGGTCCAGGAGATAAGACCAGCAGGGCCTTAGAGGCAAAGTCTATCTCCAATCAGCATAAAAGGAAACTATGTCAAAAAGCATTTGAAGGACTATTTAAAGGCAGTGACTTGTGCAGTAGAAATTTTCAGACTTAATAAACTAGTATTAATAAACTAGTATTTCCCTAACCCAGCCTCCCTGAGAATGACCATGGCAGAGGGCCAGATGCTAAGAATAAAATGAACTGTGCAGCCTGGTGCTCTTATGTTCTTACCATGTTCCCAATAATGACCTGATGGTGGCTGATCCCAGTTGGAGATCAAGGGCAATGTGTCATGTTTTTTGAGGTGGCAAGGGCTCTGGGTGCAGCTGCTAGACTTGAGTCTGCTGTCAGAGCCTGCAGGAGTGGGCTAACAACAGTGCCAGCTACCACAACTAAACCAGTCAACATATGTAAATGATACTTTAAGTTTAGTCCCAGGACCTCTGTCTTCCCAGGAGCAGAAATGGGGACTCTGACGTCAGGGTACTCACCGCTGGCTGTCCCCTCCTGCTGTGGCAAGGAAGCCTCAGGGTTGGGTTCTGTCTGCTTCTGTGCTACTGGCTTTGGCTCATCGGGTTCATCATCCTCAGGGGTGACCAGCTTCATCAAGCTCTGGTTACACACATTGGCTACCTCCTTGATACCTGTCTACTGATGTAAGGATCACCCCTATGCAAAGACCTCCTAAAGCCCAAGGCAATCTCCTGGTCATAGACTTAGTCCTCCCTAAGTCCCATTCTTATTACATGCACCCTTGTGATATAGTTCTCTTTTCTTCTCACAGGTGGTTCCTCCTCCATTTGGATATTTCTCATCTAAGATACAGAGGGATGAACTCAGAAGGGTAGAATGTTGGTATATGAGATTGCTGCTTCATATCTGGAAGTAAGCAAGTGAGGACTGGGGACACCCAGCATTAGTCTTGCATCTCTGGCTTTCCTAATCCACATTCAGCTTCATCTCTTGCTTCCTAGGAGTGAAGGAGCCTAAGGGAATCCTTCCCATTCACAGACCCACCACTTCAGTCTCCTCTACAGAGTGAAGGATACTTTTCTTTCGGTCATCATAGGCCAAGCATGGCAGGACAGCAGTCAGGATCCCAGAGGAATAGGGCAGCATTACCCGGCCCGCCAGCTGAATGAATTCCCGCATCCAGCACATAGCCGTCAGCTGAATCAGGTCATCTGGAAGAGAAATTGATGGCTTCCAGTGAGGCTGGCACATACACTGAAGAGCTCCTCCTACCTCCCAAGCACAAAGGCTAGGCCTGGAGGCTTGTGTATCAGGGGCTTGACTGCTTCTAGCTATATGAATACAACATTTCCTGGGCTCCCTGCTTTCTACAGGGTTGTAAGGATAGGTTAAGAGTGAAAATCTTGCCCTGGACTTCAAAAACAGCAGCCTGCTGCAATATGACATGCTTCCTTTCTAAGTAGAATTCATTTTCCTATCATTGGATCCAGAAAACTAGCTGCTCTGGCCAACAGCATGTAGTTGTGTCTCTCTCTGGTTTAAGCATAGGAATCAAGAGTCCTGACAATGTCTGTGTCCTGTGTCTCTTGGAACCCTGCCGAGGCCATCCAACCTACTGGATGCTGAGCTCGCATGTCAGATGTGGGTCACTGCACAGCACACCTAGCTCCAACTAAGCCTGAAATCATTGCGCCCGGCCTGGACATTGGAGCCAAGTCACCTAGTTGACCTGTAGGTTCTTGGCCAGTAAGGAGCAGCCACTGCTGTGACTGTTTCATGTGGTTTGACAGCCAACAGATGCTGCAGGAAAGGTGATTCTGACCTCCTATCTTTACCTAAGGCAAAGCACATCCACGAGGTCTTCAGGCCAGGTCAAAGTGTATGCTTATCAGAGATCATTCTGACTCACACCCACTGCTTCCAGATCCAGAGTCACATGCGGTGGCTAGCCCACATGGGTCCCTTCGCCCCATACTGAAGTCTGGATATGAGAGACAGGGGCTTCTGAGGCGGCAGTTGTAGCTACAGGGCCTCCACACACTCACCTGTGGTTTGGCAGTGGATCACTAGGATGTTGGCCATCTCAGCAAACTTCACACTGGACGGGTTCTTCTTAATTTCTTTCAAGAACTCACCAAGAACCACCTCACACCTACCAGTGAGAAAAGGAAGCATGAGCTAGCATGAAAGCCCATTTCTGCTCTGGGTCAACCTTACACTCGTCAGGAGGACACTGAGCAGGGGCTGGGAAGATGAGCATTCTACTCCTCCATGGGGAAGGATATAGGAAGAAGTTCCCACAGGGACTCAGCCAGGGGCAGCTGCCTGCCGTCCCCCACAACTCACATTTTCCGAATCTCTTTGCCATTGTCACCCAGGATCTGGAAGAGCCCGTCCAGGATCTCTGGCAGGTAATCCAGCAGGTTAATGTCTGGCACCGACACCAGAACCAGGATCTGATGGAGGGGAGCAGAAGAGGGAGAGCTGAGAGCTGGCCCGGGTGTAGCCTGGTCTCCTACTCCTCCCCTGGGACCAGTAGCAGAAGGACTAGGGTCCTGTGTCACAGCATTGCAGTATCTACATTGCAGTGCTGGCAGGAATCTTTCTCTTCAATGTGCAAGGAAGTGGGAGTCTGACTCCAGGAGGATCTGGGTGCTAGAGGAGAGGGCGACTGATAGAGAGGGCTGGATGAAGCTAGACGGTTCACAGAGGTGGAGCTGCTGGATGTGGCACCAGGGGCTTCAGAGATCCTGGGCAGTTTTAGGACAAGGAAAGAATCACACCCCTTCAGGGGCAAACAGGACATGCAGTCAGACAACACTAGGCAGAGTGCTTTTGTGGGTTTGCTTTTGGAGACAAGGTCTCACCGTGTGATCTTAACTGGCCTGGAACTTGCTTTATTGACAAAGCTGGCCGTGAACTCACAGAGCTCTGCCTGTTTCTGCTTCTCAAGTGTTGTGAATAAAGGCATGTGCCACTATGCCTAACCCACAGTGTTTTTGGTGATGAGGTGTTTGAAGGTTATTAAGAGATAGAGACAAAGAGCTGTCTTTTAGTCAAGAGAATCACTGTGTGTCCCCTAAGAGTCCACACGATTCCACTTGAAATTCTTGGTTGTTGGAAGAATCTACCAAGGACTGGGCCATACCCAGGAGATGATGAACTGTCGGGCGTATTGGTTGTTGGAGTAAATCCTCTCCCGCAAAAGGGGGATGAAGCCCACCAGGTCGAACTTGCTGCTTTCTGTCACAATGTCCTGTGGATTGAAGAATGAGGGTTATGAAATGCCAGCAGTGGGTTTGCTGTGCTGCTGACCCTGGGCTCATTTGAGGGTCAGGTAACCATGGAGAGAAATGGCAGAGCCTAAGCCAGGTAGGAGAGGTCCCTGGAGAACTGGCATTGTGATAGGCCCAAAGCCTAACAAAATAATGGATGGTCAGCAGGGAAGTCAATAGACCTAAGTGAATGGCAAAACCCTACTCTGAAGTCTGGTCAAGGCTTGGCACCCTGTCTTGGAAGGCTGGGGTTGAAGTTCAATTTCATCATTCTGAGTGGGGCATTAAAACATAAGATTCTTAATTGCTGGCTCAGCAGTTATGGGCACTAGCTGCTATTCTTAAGGATCTGGGTTTTATTCTCAGCACCCCCAGAGACTCACAACCAGCTGTAACTTTAGTTCTAGGGGATATGACATCCCTTATCACCTCTGCAGTGACCAGGCACACAGGTAGTGCACAGACATGCAATCAGGAAAAACACCTATATACATAAAATAACAAAACAGATTCCCATCCCATCCCCACCCCAAACAGAAGATCTTCACTTAGGGGGACGGCCCAGTTCTGTACTTTGACTGTGGTAGTAGCACAGCTTTACATATGTCACAGAAACTGTGTACCAAGCAGTGAGCTTTAATATGTGTGTGCTATATATAAAAACAACTTACATGAGGAAAACCACCATCAACGCCAGCACTTCTACTCTACACGCACAGAGGGACTAAAGTCTAAAATACAAGAGGGATGGAGTGGAGTACCTTTAAGAGACGGTCCAGGAGCTCAGATCCACTTTTCACATTGGGGTCTGGGTCAGCAGCCAACTATGAGGCACCGAAACAGAGAAACAGAGAAACAGAGGCAATGTTCAGTCACAGTGAGACGTAAGCCGAGGGACCGAATGCAAAGCAACAGCCAAGGCCATGATGCAGATCAGCACACCATGTGGTGTCTTTCCCAGTGTCTGACTCTGAGAAAGGGAGTAAATCAGCCAGTTACAGGAGAGTTCCCATTTGTTCAGGGATAACCCAAGCTCCACTGGGGTTCCCAGGCCATGCTGGAGCTGGGTCACAAAGTTGTTTCTACTGGCTGTTCCCAGGGCACACTATCTTAAAAGGCCTGGTTCTCTCACGGGCCCCCGAGACAGCTGTGAGGGTGGCATTGAGAAATGTTCATGTTGTTCATTCTACAGGGGTAACATTTTCTGGGCCACTCTGCACAACTGGGTAGGGGGACTGCCCCAGGCTGAGGAGAGAGCATCCCCACCAGGGTGAGGGGAAATGCAACCCACCAACCAGGCTGAGAGCCAAGAAGGAGAGCAATAGAGACCCTATAGAGGGGATCACTCTTTAGCACAGGGAGCTTGTCATCACTGTCCTTCAAAGGGACAGCCTGTACTATGGAGTCATCACTGTTACCTTTGCCTGGGAGGTTAGTGCTTCTAAAACTATGAGCCTTTCTGATAATGTGTACAGCATGCAGACATTTCCACAGAGTGGAGTGAAGGGGACTAAACGATACACTGATACAGGTCTATGAAAAATAAGACCTGGGCAGTAAGTGTCCCATGTAGCAGCATGCTTATCTGCTCCTGCTCCACCTGCATCTGGGCTGTGTCCCAAGCTCTCAGGGTCCTAGAAAGTCAAGTCAGGTAGGTAGGCAGGCTGTTCTTAGCTGAGTCAGAAGTTACCTTACTCAGTCCATCGAAGAGAACATTGAAGTGTGGCAGCACGGCGCCTCGGGCCACTTTGACGATATTGTAGAGGGCCTCACAAGCGTAGTAGCGCAGCCTGCTGTCTGCATCATTAAAGCAGGTCAGCACTGGCTCTATCAGCTCCTTCAGGTAGAGCCCTGAGTCCTGTAACGAGCAGCCAGGACTAGTCACAAGGGTTTGTCCCCTCCCTTGGAGATGCTCAGGCCTCCGTGTGAGGGCTGAGCTAAAAACACTCATCCCAAGCCAGCCTCCCATAAGTAGAACCACACCACTCTAAGGGGACATGGCTGCCAGGCCACACGGTGATATTTGCTAGTCTTAAATGCAGAAGTCTTGATAAAATACATATCTGTAATGGTCCTGCTGGGGCTCAGGTAGGAAGGTATTTGGACACCTCAATCAGAATGAAGACGTACCTTGCCTAGGGCAATAGAGCAGGCTGCCAGACCGATGAGGCCCCCTTTGCGGCTGTGGGGGTGCTGGGACAGGGCAAACTCCTGAGACAGGGTCTGGATCACGTGCTTGATTTGCATGGTGTTGTTCTGGGCCACAAAGTCCCGCACCAGCCTGGAGAGAGGAAAGAGAAACCATGGGACACACAAACCCGGGCTACTTCTGCTGTCTGGGCACCAGGGCAGCTCCTCTCAGTTCTGCTGTCTGGGCTCCAGGGCAGCTCCTCTCAGTTCTGCTTCTGGGTAGGTCCTAATCATTGCCCTGCTCAACGTTCAGTGACGAGTAGTGGGGCCAGCTTACTTCTGGGAATCTGAGAGAATATAAATTACTGTCTTTAAAAAAGATAATACCCATCTTTATCAAATATTTGCTCAGTTCTGCACTCATGCACCTGAGGACTCCTTCGTATCTGTGTTGGGACACATGGCAAAATCAAATCACAAACAGAAAATTGTAGCAAAATAGAGTAGTGATGCCACAGAAACAGAATATGCTATCTATGTCCAGGAGACTGATGACAGGGTAGTCCCACTTGAGATATTATTTTAAAAACATTAACAGGCATTGCCTAGGTAAAGGAAGGTAGGTGTATTACTCCATTTTGCCTACTGAAATGAAATTGAAAGGCAGGATCACTTGCAGAAGGAAAGGACATCATTATGGAGTTACAGATGACTCAAGGGCTTTTAAGTGGGAGGAGTTGTCAGATCACAGGCCCTGACTTCAGAAGCTTATAAGAAGGTTGGGAAAGAACCAATCCTGTGTGGTTTCCCTAACAGGACAAACCAGCCAGGTGAAGCCCAGTGTTTCTTCAATGAATCAGCCCTGAGAAGAGCTCTAAAGACACCACACCAAGCAGCTGGAGCATTGGTGGTTCAGTGGTAGAATTCTCGCCTGCCACGCGGGAGGCCCGGGTTCGATTCCCGGCCAATGCAGAGCTTGTTGTCTTTTCTTAAAGAAATTATATATTTTAAATTTTATTTCCTTTGTCACTATTTATTTGTTTGGGGTTTGTGTGGGTCCCTTTCTGGTCAGTTTCCTCACAGAAATCATGCCAGAGGAACCTGGTCCCTCAACCAAACAAGGCCTGAAGCAGCCCAAGGACTACAAATTTCTGCTCAGAGTTCATAGGGAGTTGCTGGGCTCTTTGACAAGTGTGACTGGCTGCAGAAGTCTGGCTTCCTCGCCTCCACCTGAAAGAACTCCACAGTGCTGCCCTTGGTCTGGGCCAGTCGCCAGCAGGAAGCAGTGTGAAAACTTCGAGCAGCACATTAGCTCCACAGCAGAGGGGAGGCTCGCCCACAGTCTCTGTGGGTTTTGCCGCTGACTGAGGAGGAGGGAGAGGAGCTCTCTTTCCTGTCTCAAAGCCCAAAGGCAGATCTACTTCACATGCACACAAACCCACACTCACCCCTCACTTCCTTCTGGCTCTGGAGCTAGCTGCTCTTCTTGAAGCTAAGCTGATGTGGCAGTATCATAAACTGGGCTGTGACTCAACATATACACATGGAGGCCCAGGAATGAGGTTATAGGGAGGTGCCACACAGCTGCTCACAGCTGGAGCATTGGTGGTTCAGTGGTAGAATTCTCGCCTGCCACGCGGGAGGCCCGGGTTCGATTCCCGGCCAATGCAGTAGCAATCCTTTTAATTCTAAGATGAAAATTTCAAGCTGCCTAATAAATTTTTAAGTATAGTAAAAAAAAAAAAATTGGAAATGACTTGGTTTTGGCCTGCTTTTAAATGTTCCTCATGGAAAAGCATTTTCTAAATTCCACAAAGATCCAGAACCTGTGCGTCCTTCTTGAAGAATCAAGAACGTAGGGCTATACCACAGTTACTGAGAGTGAGCTATACCACAGTTACTGAGAGTGGGCTATACCACAGTTACTGAGAGTGAGTACTGTGCCTCCCACTCCTGTCCAGAAGCTGAGTTCTGCTTTTGCCTGCACAAGGCGCAGCAGCACCTGGAATGTTGATACCGTCCAGGCTAGGCCAGGACTCAAGAGGAGAGCTAGTCTCCCTCTCAGTCATCCCTGAGACATGCTCCTCTCCTGTCCTTTACAGATCCCTGGACATTCATGGAGCAGTTGGGGAGCACTCCTCCCAGATGTCAGCCCTGCACAGACTCATTCCCTGGCTTTGAAGGATGCTCTGCTGGGGTGGGTGGAGGATGACAGTACAAACCCATCAAGAGTGAACAGTGAGGTGAGGAAGGCAAGAAATATGCTGGGGTAGATATCTAATAGGCGAGATATATTGTGGTCTTATGTGAGTATGCCTGGGAGAAGGTTCTGAAGCACGAGGAGGTGTTCATTTGGGCTGAGGCAAGATGGGCAAACATTTGGCAAGGCCAAGGTGAAGGAGAAATAATAGGTCTGGAAAGGTGCAAGCAGTGGGCAGTCCTGAAAGCTTGGCAAAGCAAACCCATCTCCCTCTGGTGGCCATGAGGAACTCCCTCTGTGGGCCATGGAAAGTGGCCCACAGGAGATGGATGGGAATCTGAAGAGTGATCTGTAGTTGTGGGGGCTAGAAATCTGAGAGGCAGCAAGGAAGTTCGTGAAGACAGCACAGGCTGCCACAAAGATCTACTGGAAAGGGGGAGAGCCTTGGTGCCAGAGCCACCACTTTCAATAACAGGAGGTTTTAAAGAAGACAATTCATGGGGACAATTCATGAGCTCAGTGGCACCTTTCTCCCACCAACTGGGAAACTTATAAGGGCTTAATTCAGTTGCCCCAGGCCACAACAAAGCGCATTAAAGTCCCATGGCCACAGGGACCATTACATTAAGTGTAAGTTTCTGTATCTTCTGGGAAAACAAGTGCAAAGCAATTGCGCCCCCTGGAGGGGAAACTATTCTAGCACCTTTCAGCAGAATTACAAGCTCAAACAGCACAGGGGCAGCCCTTGGGCCAATCTTGTTTCATGAATCAAGGCCACCCTTAGCAGTCAAAACAGGCCACATGACCTTCTAGCCGGCCCACTCTCCACCTCCCACTTCCACTAGCCACAGCTTCCAAGGGGGCCTGCTCCTCTCACATTCAGGCCTGTCCTCAGATGCTCTGTCTCTACACCTTCCTGCACATTCATGGTGTGAGGTGTTAGTCCTCCTTGGCACCCAGAAGTGTACTGACCGGTGCCACCATCTACCACCATCTACCACCTTCTACCTCCATAAAGGTTGATCAGGGCTTTGGCCACTGCCCCCTTTGCAATTCTAGTACCAGCTGTCTCCAGCCCAATTTTTTTGCACCCAGCAGCTGGCCAGTCAGTAAGCACCCGCCAGTGGAGTCAGTCTGCAAAGGCTGGCAGAGATGATGGGGGCACAGCTGTAGGGCAAACATGGGCAAAGCCTTGTGCTGCCATGTTGCTTGCATGGGAAAACATGACCTGGGGGTTAACTGATGCAGCTTCCAACAGTCCTGAGGCCCTTCTAATCTTATCACAAGTTAGCACGAGCAACGGCATCTTTCCTGCAAACTCAAAACACACACTGAGAAGAGCCCAGTCTGCTATAGCCATGGCTGCTGACTGTAGAAACATGCACACACACTCACTCACACACACACATACACATACACACACACACACACACACACACACACACACACACACACACACACGACTTGAAGTGCTCCTACTGAGGGTCAGCTGCACTCTAAAACTGTGCCAGTTCCTTGTCTCATGACTTCACAGGGACAGTGCAGAGAAGAAAAGCAACAAGGGAGTGAAGTCCAACAGCAGGTTCCCAGCTCCAGGCTTAGTCTTCTTCAAAGACAACGGCTGCCTCGGCTTTCATCTACTGCTTGGGAGACAGAGGTGGGGGTCTTTGGCTGAACTAGTTTTTGAAGTTAATATCTGGCCTAGAGACTCTCCTATCCCTGGGGTCCTTCAATGACACAAAGGACTCAGGATTTACTGTTCTATACTCCAAAGAAGAGATGCTGCTACTGCCTGGTTTCCCTACAAAGTACCAGGGGAAAAAACCGGTTCAACAAGCCGATTCCCTGGTAGCACCATGTCCTTTAGTGGATTAAGAGCCTCTGCTTGCAATTGGCTGGAAGTATAGGAGGCTGGAAGAGACACCCAAAAGGCATAAGCACCAGGGTGGGCCAGCACCGAGTTTAACAACTGCCCATGATATCGAACAGGCTGCTACACGGACTGATCCCTTGGTAGAGGGAACTACAGCTCCATAGGATACTTTTGGATTGCTATCAGCCAAGAGAAACCCTGGAGCAACATTCTGTACTACATAGCCCCAGCCTGCACTGACAGCCCAGCCTGCACTGACAGCCCAGCCTGCACTGACAGCCCAGGCTCTGGAACACAGTACAGGACATCACAGGCTACACAGGCTTGGTAAGTCAGCCAGCACTCTTGCTATGCTGCAGACTTCCCCGGTCAGTTACTGTAGCTACACCATCCTCAACTTCAGGATCTGAACAACCTTAGGGAGAGTAAGGCCATTTCTCAGAATCACAGACGTTTTGAACCCTTGACATCAAGAAGGTATTATGTCCTTTAAACTATAACACAGTTTCTGCCTCCTGTCTCCTGAGGCCCTTTTAGTTGGAAAGTGACCACATTCTATAACAATTCTGTGTAGACTCAGCCTATCAGATGACAGGCAGCCCTTTCTGTAGGTCATCCCCCTGCTGCTTAGTGTTTAGACATCTCCCCTCCATGTACACATCGAGTGTAGACAAGGCACATCCTCAAGACATTCTGAACTAAGCCTTCTACTTTGGAGATAAAGAACTTACTGTCCACCAGGCAAGTACTGGCTGTTTACACTAGTGTACTGTCTACTTTTATGTCAACTTGACACAAGCTAGAGCCACCTGAGAGGAGGGAACCTTAGTTGAGAAAATACCTTCAGATGATCAGGCATAAAGGGACCAGCCCATTGTGGCTGAACAAGCCACGAGGAGCAAGCCTGTATGCAGCACCCTCCATGGCCTGTGAGTCAGCTCCAGGTTTCTGCCCTGTTTGAGTTCCTGTCCTGACTTCCTTTGACGTGGAAGCTAAGCCAAATAAATGCTTTGCTCCCCAAGTTGCTTTGGTCATGGTGTTTCACCACAGCAAATGCTAACCCTAAGATAATGGGTAATCAAACTTAAAGCTAAAAGCTGCCGCCCAGTCTGGTACTTACTCTTTGATCTAGTTTACAGATGAAGAAGCTAAGTAACACAAGGCCACACAGTTTTGTGAGAGAATCACAAGGACTTCACTTTTAAAAAGAGAATTGGGTAAGGCGTATCACATACCCTGCACTGCAGGTGCTCAAGTCAGAACCAGGAGATAATGTGCTCTGCACACCACCCGAGACACTGCTCACTCAACGCGCTGGCTGAGGAGCCTGGCTCCCTCTGGCTCTGAGGATGAGAAAGGTAAGCCAGAGCTGACACTCATGCCTTGCTTGTGAAGCTTGCAGCCTATGCCTGGGGCAAATACAATTCTCTGTCTCAGCTCCCCATGTGACTGACATCCGTATTCAGATGGCACATCCAGCCAGCGATTTCCCAAAGAGAATCTGGGTAAGTATGTCTCCATCTGCTCCACCGAATGCCGGAGTAAGTTGGTTTCCATTTGCTCGCACATCACCAGAAAACTGAATGGAAATGAGCGCGTGCCTCTGAGGCCAGGCCAACTGTCTTCTGACAAGGCCTGAGATTTATCTCACAAAACACACACTGAGTTAAGGGACAAAGCCGGGGGTGAGTAAAAATACATGGTACGCATGCAAGAAATTATCAAGGAATAAAAATATTGTATTAAAGAAACCTAAGGGCTGGAGGGATGGCTCAGCAGTTAAGAGCACTTGCTGCTCTTCCGGAGGACATGGGTTTGATTCCCACACTCAAATGGCAGCACACAACTGTAACTCCAGTTCCAGGCTATCTTATGGCCTCCGTGGGCACTACCCACACATGGTGCAGACATGCAGGGAAAAGACTCATTCACATAATAAACAAAAAGTCTAATATTGCTCCCTAACCAAAAACCAGACTGAACACTCACTGGCTATGGCCGGGACAAAAGGGGATTTTGACTGTAAGTGACAACTGTGACCATTAGTAAGTGCCCCCACCCCCACCCCGTAACGATGTATCATCTATTTTCTTACTTTCAAAGATGAAATATGATCTACAAGCCGTCAGTCTTACTTGCAAGTACACAGCCCAGTGGTTTTTTATCACGTGCAGACTTGTAGCGCTCAATCACTTTAAGGCATTTCCATAAGCTCTAAAGAAAGCCTGTGCCTCTGAGCTGTCACTCCATCTCCCCTAGCTTCTTCCTCTCAACCTCTGGCAACCACAATCTGCTGTCACTAGAGATACGGTACTTCTGGCCTTTGGTGGCTGCCTGCTTCTCTCACCTAGCATGCTTTCAAGGTACACTTAAAATAAACAAACAAACAAACAAACAAACAAAAGCGGTAAGCCAAGGCACAGAGACATTCAACCAGAAGTCACAAATGTAATCTTTGCTGGGTGGCAAGAGTGCACACTTTTAATCCCAGCACTTGGGAAACAGAGGCAGGCAGATCTAGTTTGAGGCCAGTCTGGTCTACAGAGTGAATTCCAGGACAACCAGAGCTACACAGAGTAACGCTGTTTCAAAAAACAAAAGCAAAACAAAAGGCAATCTTCACAGTGGGTAGGGAGAGGAGTCAAACAAAGCCAGTGGAGGTTCTGGTGTGGGAAGCCTTGGTGAGCATGCCAGCAGGAGGCGGGTGGGTGGCTCTTGTTGAACAGGAATGTGGCACCCCCAGCCATAACTCTACAGAAACCCAAATTTCATTGTGAACTTGCTCTGAGATTTAGACTAAAACAGTCTGTAGGCAGAACGTAGTAACCACCAGCCTCTGACACAGGTCTACGCAAACTGCTGTAGATCCCACAGCTGAAAACAGCAGAACTGAGCCCAAACTCCAAACTCCACAAATTGCCTCAAACCACTCTAGGCCATGCCCAGGAACTGGAACTATGCGGTTAGCACTCAGAGCTCTGGTCCCTAACTTTGCCTGGGTTCTCAAAGGGCACCACATTGATAGGCTTTTAGAATTCCAAGTGCATGGAGTACTACTCAGCTATTAAAAATGATGACTTCAAGAAATTCTTAGGTAAATGGATGGAACTAGAAGATATCCTGAGTGAGGTAACCCAGTCACAAAAGGACACACATGGTATGCACTCACTGACAAGTGGATATTAGCCTAGAAGCTCAGAATACTCAAGATACAATTCACAGACCACATTAAGTTCAAGAAGGAGGACCAAAGTGTGGATGCTACAGTCCTTCTGAGAATCGAGAACAAAATACTCATGGGAGGAAATACAGAGACAAAGTGTGGAGCAGAGCCTGAAGGTAAGGCCATCCAGAGACTAGCCCACCTGGGGATCCATCCCATATACAGACACCAAACCCAGACACTACTGTGGATGCCAAGAAGTGCTTGCAGACAGGAGCCTGATAGAGTTGTTTCCTGAGAGGCTCTGCCAGAGCCTGACAAATACAGAGGCAGATGCTTGCAACCAACCATTGCACTGAGCATGGGATCCCCAATGGAGGACTCAGAGAAAGGACTGAAGGAGCTGAAGGGGTTTACAACCCCATAGGAAGAATAACAATATCAACCAACCAGAACCCCCAGAGCTCTGAGGGTCTAAACCACCAACCAAGGAAAAATCTTGAGTGCCTTCGCCTTTATGAAATTGTGGCACCATGCTGACAGAGGCAGTGGCAGAAAGTTCTTTAGGTCTAGTGCCCAGCGGGCACCCCATGGGTACTACTAGAGGCTGGTCACACCATGCTAGCAGAGTGGAACCACACATGCCTTTCCTTGGACATTTAGCATGAGGACCTGCAATAACTATAAAACATCTTACTTCCCACAGGAATACCAAATGCAGTACTGGCTGTCATATGAGCAGATGGCTTTGTAGAACTGAAAGCAGCAACTAATGTCACTACAGAGATGTCTGAGGATGAAATTCATTATACACACATCCCCCTCTTTGGGTGGGGGAACCCACTAACAGGAGAGGGATTTCTAGTCCGGAGACAGGGTTAACATACCCAGCTAGTGGGGATGCCCTTTAGGACAGATACACCCAGGTTCTAGCTGTAAATCTTGGAAAGATGATTTGATAAGAGGTCTCCACTTCCTCTTCTGTGAAATGGGTTGGCATCATCTGCTTTGTAGGGCAGAGAGAGGAGGGGTGGGTAAACAATGGCTAACCCCAGGGATGCTTCTCTCCATCCTCTGTACCCCACTTCTACCCCAGGTGATAGGGCAGATGGAACTTTACATACTCATGATCATAGTGACTGAGTACCCTTTAGGCTCCAAATTCACATGATGAGGTACTAACCGCACCCCCCCCCCCAATACCTATACGTGAAGAAAAGGCTAGGCAGGCCCCTAGAATGGCTATTACTGAAGCCACTAGCCTATGGTATTTTGTTACAGCAGCAGGGGCAGACTGTGCACTTAACAGGGGTTGAGAAAAGCTCACTATACACTTATCATCCCTCAGCTTCTCTCCACCCAACAGGCAGTTCCAGCCAGAAGTAAGGAAGCCTGAGACTCCTGCCTCCGTGAAAAGCACAAAGCACACTCCAGTTCTGCCTGAGATGTGAATCTTATTCACTGGAGGGGTACTCTAAACGGGCTCCTAATCACATCTCACTCTGACAACTAGGCCCAACTGTTTATGAGGCTGAGGGCTTCTTGCTTGGTTTGGGAAAGCCAGAGACAAACTACTGGCAGCCAGGCCTTCAGTCTCTTACTGAGAGACAGCATGGTATGAAGCTGAGTTCCTGCTTCCACAGAGCTCAAGGCCTCAGACAGACAGCAGATGTAGAACAACAGAGTGGTCTGGAGTTCTAGACAAACACTGTACCACTCAGAGTTTATCACTAGTCCCTCCCAGAGTTGTACCAGTTTTCTACTGGCTCCTGTTACATACAAATGGCCACAAACTTAGAGGCTTAGGACACAACTTATGGGCCTTAATGAACTAATCAGGGTGTGAGCAAGTTGCTGTGTATTTGGAAGCTGTACAGCAGTGTGAGTGGAGAGGCCTTTGGGGGTTGCATATCAGATAACCTGCACATCAGACATTTACATTATGATTCATAACAGTAGCAAACTTACAGTTATGAAATAGCAATGAAACAATTTTATGGTTGGGTTCACTACAACATGAGGAACTGTATTAGAGGGTTGCTGCATTAGAAAGGTTGATTTTCCTGGAGAGCAGGAAAACCTTCCTGCCAGCTTATAGATGATGCCCACATTCTCTCACTAGCTGCTCCTTACAACTTCAAAGCTAATGATGGCTGCTGGAGACTCTGATATTCTTCTTGCTTCCCTCTTTCACACTAAAGGATGCTTAGGGCTACACCAGGTCCACCTGGGTAATCTAGGCTACTCTCCCATTTTAAAATCACCAGATTAGCAACTTTGTACCTGCTATGTTTCTCCCTTTGTGGCTCTGTGATGTAGAGTAGGAGCCCGCACAGCTGTACTTGCATACATGAGTGCATGTGGAGGCCAGAAGCCAACATTACATATCTGTCTCCTTCACAGGAAAGGTAAGTAGAACTTTACTTTTTGAGACAGGGTTTCTCACTGAACCTGAACTTCGCTGTTTAGTTAGAATGACTGACTTAAGTCCAGGCACTTGAATTTCTAGGTACAGGCTGCCAAGCCCAGGTTTTACATAAGAGCCTGGGGATCCAAATTCAGGTTCTCATGCTGGTGTAGCAAGGATATTTGAATGCGAAACATCTCCCATAAGCTTGCATACCGAAAACATTTAGTTGCCGGTTGGTGGCACTGTTTAGGGGGAAGCTCTGGAACCTTTAGGGGATAGAATGTCACTGGAGGAAGCCACATCCTCACCCCACTTGCAGTTTGCTCTTCTGCTTTATCTGAGTGGACAGAAATGAGCTCTTGGCTTCTTCTAAGCTGAGGGCTGCCATGCATCCACTGCCAATATGGGCTTGCCCTCTGAAACCATAAACTAAGACAACTCTTCTCCTCCATAAGTTGATTTTGGCTTATGAGCTTTTACTGCAGCAACAGAAAAATAACTAACATTGTCACTGAGACATTTCCTCAAGCTCATACCTGCTATCTTAAATTCAAACATTCACAGGTTCCAGGGATTAAGATATCTTTAGGAGGCCATTATTCTGATAACCAAAGAGTGGCAAGAAAAGTACTGATATAAAACAATTATAAATATTTAAAAATAATTATGTAACAGCTGTTTGCACATTACATAACAGTTGCAATGTGTCTAGGACTGCATTAACCATGTCTGCATTAGCTCCAGTAATAAAATGAATACTATGCCCCAATGAGTACTATTATTAGTTTGCAGATGAGGACACTGAGGTTAATTAGCTTGCTCAGGCCAGGCATACCTAACTAGCCAATAGGAAGAGTTAGAATCCCAGCTCCCAGGCTTTAGTGTTCTTCACCAACATTCCATGTGGCCTCTTAAGAAACAGCGGTCTTGGAGGGGTCGCTCAACTAAGAACAGGGCAAGCACGTTCACTTCTGCAGCACATGAGCTGTCACACGCCACAGGCAACAGTCAATGCTTCAACTTTTCTTTGATAGGGTGTCTGTGAGGACCGATTAATAGGCTACTTGGCCAAGGATTAGTCTGATGAAGAATATATGCAAATATCGAATATTCTATGCCCAGAACAGAAGGTCTTTGAAGTTAGCACTTGCTAAGCTTTAACATGTACAACAGTCATGCAGAAATCTTCTTCAAGGGCCAATTCTAACTCACACAAGGATGAAGCCAGAGTCTCTCTTCAGTAGCTGTCTGCAGGCCACTTTTGAGTAGCAAGTTCCTTAGGCTACAATGTTACTCTCCTATCAAAACTGCAAAGCTATTGTTCATGTGTACATGTGTCAAATGCCACTAGGCACTCACTGTGTTAAGAGAAGAGGATAAATCAAATGCTTTTTCTCTTAAGGAGGCCATAGACCCTTACCACCCTAGAAATTTTCTCTGAATTTTACAAATCGAGGGCAATGTCTAATACAAAACAAACTGGGTTAACAACCAAGCCCTACAGAACCACCTGCAGGGAAGTATTACACAGACTGTGCTGGAAGCAGCAATGTTGTGAACACCTCTGTTGAAGGACCTAACAGATGACTCAAGCCAGGATAAAAGCAGATACTTCTGTGACGCTGAGTGGGTGGAAAAAACTGGTGTCAGTGTGCCACTGTCTGAATCTTAACTGTTTCTCAAAGGTCTGTGTATGCAAGGTGTAGGTAGTCCTCTGCCTGGTGCATTTGGAGTTGACAGAGTTGGAGAGTTAGGCTTAGTGAGAGCTCCTTTTGGTGTGTGCCTTTGAAGGGCTTCATCATGACCAAAAGCTACAGGACCAACTGACCACAGACTACCCTGTCCATTTAAATCTTGAGTGTTTGATACAGCAATGAAAGCCCGACTAATATACACTGCAACTTCACAACCAACAGAACTCACGGACACATAATCATACCTAGACACCATCTTTGGGTCCCACTATTCAGCATGACAACAGAATTGTGCTAAGCACTGCAATGCAAGGCAGTAAACAGAAAGGTATATAAAAAGAGGCTTAAAAAAAAAAGGGTGGCTGAGGAAAGAAAGCACTAGCTTGAGTACTGCAAACAAGTGGGAGGGTCTTCTTACTTAAGTCCAAAGCCATTAGTCTAGGGCAAAGCAGTGATTTTATAAGGGACATTTGGCAATGTCTGATGACAATTTGGGTTGTCACAACTGATGGAGTACTACTGGCATCTAGTGGGTAAAGGGCAGAGGTACTACTAAAAAAAAAAAAAAATCACACACAGTACAACTGCCCATCACAACCAAGAATTCTGCTTCCCCCAGTATCAACAGCACCGAGGTTAAGAAACCTTGAGTAAAGAGTCTATCCTAGCCCGTCGTGGTGGTGCACGCCTTTAATCCCAGCACTTGGGAGGCAGAGGCAGGTGGATTTCTGAGTTCGAGGCCAGCCTGGTCTACAAAGTGAGTTCCAGGACAGCCAGGGCTATACAGAGAAACCCTGTCTCGAAAAAAAAAACAAAAAAAAAAACAAAAAGAGCACCACTCCATAGCTTAGGGTTGGCCATGTGACCACTGGGCAACGACTGAAATGTTCTCTACTCTGCACTGGGCAGCTGTAGTGCTTGGCTACTGAACACCCGGATTATGGGTAGTGAAACTGACGTGCTGGACTTACAATTTGTACTAATTTATTACTTTGTTGTTGTTGTTGAGACTGGGTCTAGCCTCATGACCAATGCCAATCTCAAAACCAGTGCAGTATTTTTGCCCGAGCCTTCCAAGTGTCAGAATCACAGGCTTGTGTCACTACTCTGGTTAACTTAAATTTAAATAGATACATATGGCCCGCTCTTATCATGTTGGATGTCTTAACTCATAATATTTTTCTAGTTTTACAGGCTGCTTCTTTCTACTCTTCTGAAACCACCTACTCAACCGACTGTTACTAAGATTTGGCTGGGGGAAAAAAAACACGTGCTCTCTCACACACCCTGAGCAAAACATTACCAAATTAAACATTCCCTATTTCGAACACCTGGAAACACCAGTGCACCATCACACACACGTATACTATCGCAGAAGAGGGGAAGGGCAAATCTCCCCATTTTCACTTGCAAGGGAGGGTGACGTGACAATCTTCTGAGCATCGGGTCACGTGCTTTGACCTATTTCTACACTTGGCCACTTCAGAAGCTGAAAAGAGCAGGCGGGACACCACAAGCAAATTCTCCACCTCCTCAGAGAGGCCACTCTCTGATCTAGCTGGCTTTTGACTGAGGCTACACTGAATGTGTCAGGTACTGTGCTAGGTTCTGCACATACCTTAAGTCAATTCATTTTCGCTGCACCAGGAGGTTAAGACTTGCAAAGACAGGGATCTTGGATTTCCCGCTCTAAAGCAATGTGCTAAGAGTCGAAACTAGAGGGGTCAATACCGAACCCCCGCCGCGGGCAAGCAGAACCGCTAGGAGCTGCATAGCCAGGGCGGGGTCCCAGGAGCTCTTACTTCTCGATCTCCAGCGCTGCAACCTTCCGCTTTTCGTAGAGTTTATCATTCAGGGCCCTTACGATGTTGGGAGTGAGCGGCGCAAAATCCTTCTCTGGGTTCATGGTGGCAGCTCGCGCTGCGCCTGGGAGCCTCCAAACACCTTAGCCCGAGGCTGCCTGGGCCGGGCCAGGGCCGGGGGAGTGTGCGGCTCCGCGCGGACACCGGAGCCTGCTCATGGGCTACGCCGCCCAGGGCCCGCCTGCCTCGTCCCGCCGCCGCGCGCCGTCTCGGGTCCCCCTACTCCGACTCTGTTCTCCCACGCGCAACCCGGTCCACCCCACGGCTCACGCGACCAGCTCCCGCCAGGAACCGGCAACGCTCACTGGGCCGCGGCCATGTTACTCAGGTCACGTGACGCCGCGAGCACTTCCGCCTTCCGCCGCCCGAAGGTTCCGCCCACCCCACCCCGAGGCCACGCCCTGCGTGCTTGCTGTAGCGGATTGGCCACGCTTGTCAGGGCTCCACCCCCTCTTCACCTGCTGCTCCATTCGGTGCGGAGGTTTTTGCTGAGAGTGAGGAGCAGGTGGTGGGAGCCGTAGCGAGCTTTGCGCAGGGGAGGGGGGGGGGGGCTTCTGCAAACAGTTTACAGAGGGAGCCTAACTCAAATTTAATTTATGCATTAGTTCTTTGGTCACTTAACAGTCACTTTCGCGTATGCCAACGTTTCCATCATTTTCACCATATCTTAACCATCTGTCTGATTTTACATTTTCTTTCTGTGTGTGTGCATGCACCAACGTGCGCCTTTGGAGGTCATATGACCACTTGGGGGAGTCGGATCTCCCCACCCACTCACCAAGTGGGGGGTCCCAGAGTTGAGCTCCAGTCTGCCAGGTTTGGCGGCAGATGCCTTTGTCTGCTGAGCCACCTCTCTAATCCAATTATTTTAGAGACAGGATCTAAAACTCTATATAGCTGAGGATAGCCTTGAACTCTCGATTCTCATGCCTTCATCTGCTGAGTGCATGGATTACTGGCAAGCGTCACCACAGCTGATCTTATGTGGTGCTGGGCATGGAACCCCGGGTCTGGTCAAGTCTACCAATTGAGTCATACCCTCCGATTGTATTTAATAAATGTGTGCTACTCAGATGTGTGTGTACATATGTATGGAGATCCGAGGTCAGGTGTCCAGTTTTTTTTTTCTGTTTTTTGTTTTGTTTTTGTTTTCTGAGATAGGGTTTCTCTGTATAGCCCTGGCTGTTCTGTATAGCACTCTGTAAAACAGGCTGTCCTCGAACTCAGAAATCCGCCTGCCTCTGCCTCCCGAGTGATGGGATTAAAGGCGTGCGCCCCCACGCCCGGCAAGGTGTCCTCTTTTGCTCTTATTTTTTCACCCTTATTGAGACAAGGTCTTATGTGTCCTAGGCTGGACTCAAACTCTATGCAGATAGTGATAAAAAAAAAAAAAAGAGCCGGGCGTGGTGGTGTACGCCTTTAATCCCAGCACTCGGGAGGCAGAGGCAGGCGGATTTCTGAGTTCGAGTCCAGCCTGGTCTCCAGAGTGAGTTCCAGGACAGCCAGGGCTATACAGAGAAACCCTGTCTTGAAAAACCAAAAAAAAAAAAAAAAAAAAAAAAAGAAAGAAAGTCCTGTTTAATTTTTATGTCAACTTGATACAAGCTAGAATCATCTGAGAGGAGGAAGCTTCCATTGAGAAAATGCCTTCATAAGATGGGGCTGTATGCGAGCCTGTAAGGCATTTTCCTAATTAGTGATTGATGTGAGAGGGTCCTGTCCACTATGGGTGGGGCCACACTGGGCAGAGATTCCTGGATTCTAAAAGAAAGTAGGCTATTACAGACACAAAGTTCGGACCTGAGACAGAAGGAAGGACCATTTAGAGACTGCCCTACCCAGGGATCCATCCCATAAACAACCACCAAACCTAGACACTATTGCATATGCCAGCAAGATTTTGCTGACAGGACCCTGAGATAGCTATCTCTTGTGAGACTATGCCAGTGCCTGGCAAATATAGAAGTGGATGCTCACAGTCATCTATTGAATGGAACACAGGGCCCCCAATGAAGGAGCTAGAGAAAGTACCCAAGGAGCTAAAGGGGTCTGCAACCCTATAGGAGGAAAAACAATATGAACTAACCAGTACTCCCCAGAGCTTGTGTCTCTAGTTGAATATGTAGCAGAGTATGGCCTTGTCAGCCATCAATGGGAGGAGAGGCCCTTAGTCTTGCAAAGATTATATGCCCCAGTACAGGGGAATGCCAGGGCCAGGAAGCGGGAGTTGGTGGGTTGAGGAACAGGGCAGGGGGAGGGTATAGGGGACTTTCAGGATAGCATTTGAAATGTAAGTGAAGAAACTATCTAATAAAAAAAGAAAGGAAGAAAGAAAGAAAGAAAGAAAGAAAGAAAGAAAGAAAGAAAGCTGAGCAAGCTTTAAAGAGCAAGCCGGTAAGCAGCATTCCTCCATGGCCTCTGCATCAGCTCCTGCTTCTGTGTTCTTATCTTGAATTCCCTCAGCGATATAAGCTATATGGTGAAATAAACCTTTTCCTCCCCCAAGTTACTTTTGGTTTTGGTGTTTTTATCACAGTAGAGTCAACCCTGGTGTTGGGGACACAAGGAAGCTAGTCCAGAGGGTGAGAGCACTGGAGAGCTGAGCCCCACTGCTAGTCCCCTGTGAGGCAGCTCAGGGGCGCTATGCCCTCCTCCACCTTGCCTCTTTGCCACCCTTGGCAACCGGAAGAGCTGGCCCTGGCGTCATGAGAGCAGGTGAACTGGCCCTATCCCTGGCAAGCTGCAGTGTACCTCACCCCCCTGCCTCATCTTGACAGCACAGTAGGGCTGGCCCTGGTCAAGGGACGTGGGTAAGCCAGCCCAGAGGATGCAAATTCAGGAGAGATGGCCCCATTACTCTGCCATGGCATGGGCCCCGCCCCCAACTCATCACCTGTGGTAATAGAGCAGGTGAGATAGCCCTGTCCCTTGCCAGTTGTAGCACTTGTGAGAGTGGGCCCTGCACCGTACCTGGGCAACACAGTGGAGCTGGTCCTGATGGTAAAGGCATGGGTGAACCAGCCCCAAGGGTGAGAGAATGGAGAGCTAGCCTAGCTCCTCACAGGCTGCAGCACAACGACCCTGTATCTTGACTGGGCACAATGGAGCTGGCTCTGGAGGCATGCAAGTAGGTGACCCCGCCCTGAGGGCATGACAGCAGGAGAGCTGACCATGTCTCCTGCTGATGGTGGCATTGGTTGACCTAGCCAGAGCAGTGCTGGAGTTTGCCCTGTTGGTGTGGATAAGGGAGAGCTGGTGGGCTGGCCAGCTCTGCTACCACAGGGCCTAGATCCAGGGTTCTGAGATGCCACATCCAAAAATCTATATCATATGCAAATGGTTGGGCTGCATAAAAGGGCCAGTCCTGCTGTCCTAAAGCTACAGGATCTCCATGACACAGGGCAACAGTGGGATGACTGGGAGGAATGACACCATTATTGATGTGACACCATTATTGTGGCACCATTATGTGACACCATTATTGATGTGACACCATTATTGATGGTGTCACAGAAGCCAGAGATCTTGAACCAGATTCATTGTAGTGAACATTTGCAGTTAAAGATGAAACTGAAGCATATACTGTGGGACACACTGTGGCATGCTACAGTTTCCACAATGAGATGTTTTCTATGCTTTTCTGGGGGGTTGTTGTTTTTCATCTTGATGCAAAGGTGAAGGGCAGATATGAGGGAACAGGGAGACAGGCAAGACTGGGGTACATAATGTGAAACTCACAAAAAAATCAATAAAGTGATATTATCTCCTAAAGTTGCAGGTACTAACTGTAACAGACCCCTAGACCTTGGCACAACTGATCCCATGGTGGAAGTACCACTCAGGCCATGAAACTCAGCTTGCACACAGCACCACCTGTCAAAATAAAAACAAAGGTCTAATCCATCAAAGCCCATAGTCCCGGAAAAGTCTCCAAATGTACTAACCTTGTTTTTGGCTTCTGTAGTTCTGCTTCTGCCTAATCGTTCTTGCTAACTGAAGTATGTCAACCTAGGAAGTGGTTTTGTACTTAAAAATTCATTCTGAGAAAGGCTCAGGGCTACACTGGGATCCCACACACCCAGTGTAGTCACTGACCAGCTAATGAAGACTTGGCTTAAATTGATATCTGAGTAGTCTTCTCTGGTGGGTGCCCCACAATGCTAACTGATAGTGGCTGCCAGCCCACCATGTGGGAGTCAGAGTGTGCGTCCATGCTCTGGTAACCAGGAGGGCGGGGTTACAGATAGCAGCCCCAAATTTGCTGAGGGCAGGTACAGGTGCAGGTCTAGATGGAATCGCTGGAAAACAGCTGCTTTGGATTGTCACATTAAATGGTGGAGAACAAATATTGTGTCTGTGTGATAAAATTAGGGGAGAGGGAATTATGGCTATAGAGTGATTAAAGACGCAGTTAACAGGGTGATGTATCTAAATTCATCAAAATGTCCAGAGTCAAGAAATTAGGACAAGGAAGACTAGCCTACCATTGAGTCCAAAGGGTACTGCATTTGTTGTTAGACCCAAGATGATACTCTTTTTTTGACAAGCAAAAAGCACACACATAAACCTTACCATGATCTTGAAAGCAGAACATCTGCTTCAGCTCATAGTTCCGAGACACAGTGAGTGGGGGGGCTGTAACAGGCATAGTCCTTGGATGTGACAAAGTCTTTTAAATATCGTGAACTACAGAATTACCATGTTGGAGAGGAGAAGAGATTTTGTGAGTGTAAGAAATGTCTGTAACTGATGCTGAATTAAAAGGGAGGGGAGATTATTGTGGGTGGGGCTGATATAATCCGGTGAGACCTCAAAGTGGCTTGAAGAGTCTCCTGATGGCCACGGGGGAATCATGCTGTGAACAGCCGGTAGTAGTAATGACAGTGGTCTCTAGCTGCTGAGAGCAGTTCCCGGTCATCAGTTGCCAAGAAAATACAGTTCCAGCCAAAGGCACAGGGAAATGCATTTTGACAACACACAAGGGGAACTTAGAGGCATATGTTTTCCTATTCCAGTCTTTGCAGGCAGATGAGGTGGGTCCTTGATTTAGCCTTGTGGCTCTCCGGACTAAGAACCCTGCCCAGTCCGTGTGGGCTGACCCTTGACCCACCTAAACTGAGAATGAACAAACTTGGATTCATTTGAGCTTCTAGGCTGGCAGTCATGTTATATGTCCACAGTAAACACATGCTAGGCCTAGGCTGGCAGTCATGTTATATGTCCACAGTAAACAAATGCTGGGCCTGATCCAAAACTCAATAAGTCCACGAGAAATTAACCAACAGGAATCCAAGACAGTGTGCTTTCTTTTTTTTTTTTTTTTCTTTTTTTTTTTAAAGATTTATTTATTTATTATATGTAAGTACACTGTAGCTGTCTTCAGACACTCCAGAAGAGGGCATCAGATTTCATTACGGATGGTTGTAAGCCACCATGTGGTTGCTGGGATTTGAACTCCGGACCTTCGGAAGAGCAGTCGGGTGCTCTTACCCACTGAGCCATCTCACCAGCCCCCGACAGTGTGCTTTCTTACTAATAGGGTTTTACATGTGGCAAAACCTTTCCCAACACAATCCAGGAATGGAGGAAGGAGCCCCTCCACTCCCAGCCAGTACAAAGGCTTGGCTCAATGTAGAAAGACTTATGCCCTAAGAAAACATGTTCTCTACTAGCTTCCTCCTTTTAGCTTGAATTAAGTATTTGTCAAGGACATTCCAAAATACCGTGTAAATTTACACGTTCCGGGCTGGATGATGGTTTGTGCAATAATAAAATTAAACCAAGGTAATGGGGTGCTTTGGGTCTGTTTTCTCCAGGGTGCGTTTGTTTCCAGTGAGCCCATGTCTACTAGAATATTTCATCTGCTTCTTTGCTTTTTGGAGTTGGCTCCCTCATAAATATGAACTGAATTTCCCAAGGGTCGCACTATTCACAATACGATAAGGCCTTTAATAATTTAAGCTGCACAGGGTTTTTTTTTTTTTTTCCTTCCTTTTTCTAACCAGCAGAAACTCTTTTCTCCTGATATTGCATTCTGAATCAGGTTGCTAAGAAACCAGTTTCTCCTTAAAGGCCAAACTAATGCTTTGTCCTACCTTTAGGTCAGAAGTTTCTAGAAAGAAACTTCCCTGATATGTTAGTGATGTAGAGTAATTAAGGTTACTTATTCATACCGGGACTAGCCATGGTATGTGAATGAAGATCTGGGGCCATTTTTGCAGTCTCTGCCTGCCTTCCTCTTCTCTGACCCTGCTAGCCAGCACTCCCTACTCTGACTCGTCCAGGCTACAGGGTAATTCATATGCCTGGCTGCAAGTTCACTGATCTCTCATTGTGATGATTTGTCTTGCAGCCCCATTTTTGTCTGCTTGTTATTATAGACTTTGGAATGGTTCTCTAGCAACTGTTAGTAACTGTTAATAGCCACTGCATGTAAAAGTCATGTCATAATGAATTGAGAAGCCCCAGGTGATGTTGTACCCTAATCAAAGGGGTTTCTTCAAAGACAAAGCAATTTTCAGCCAGGGTTTCAAAGGAACAGCCCAGCAATCTGGTTTTGAAAGTCCTCCCCAGAGATTCTGACATAAAGGAAGACTGGGAAACTGCTGACTTTATAGAGCCTCTGTATCTGCCAGTCATAGCAGCTGCTCACTGATTTTCAACGTCCTTCCAGACTGCTTAGTGTGGCCTTTGCTCAACGGAACCACTGGGGGGAAAAATCTGTCATCTAGGTTTTGCTTTATCCATATTACTTGTATCTTCTAAAAATTATTTTATGACATTCCATGTGCACGTGTGTCTATAGCATGCATGTCATGGTACATGTGTGGAAGACAAAGGACAACTTTTAAGAGTCAGTTCTCTTCTCTCATGTGGGTCCTTGGGATTGAGTTCAGGTTGTTAGATATGGCAGCAATTGCTTTCCCCTGTTGAGCTATCCTGCTGGTCTCTATTAGTAGTTTGTTTATTGACTATGAAATGAATTGTTTATGAACTATAGTTTAAAAGCATTATAGGAAAAACTTAGCTTGGCACTCGTTGTGTGTAGTACGCATTGGTTCAGGGTTTGGGGTGGTACAAAAAAATGGAGGCTCCTTTTCCTGCCTTTAAGTGCTTGGGAGATGCCTCAGTGGGCAAATCACTTGCTGCAAAAGTCTGGCAATCTAAGTTCGAATATAAGAACCTAACTAAAAACTGAAGACAGTAGTGCATGCAATTCCAGCATGCCCACACTGGGAGATGAGAGGCTATTACAGGAGAATCTCTGTATCTCGTGGGCCAGCTGGCCTGGCACAAAGGGAAGTAAACAAGAGAGACCCTGTCTTTAGGTAGAAGGCAAGGACTGAGACTCTCCTCTGACCCCCATGCATACACACACACACACACACACACACACACAAGCACCACCGTTTAAGTCAGTGTGATACCACACAGTGTGATCACACAGTGTGATCCACTCACAAGGCTGAGGCGAGAGCAATGGAGTTCAAAGCTGACTTGAGCTATGTGTTGAGAGTCTGTGTTAAAAGAGCTGAAACAGGCTGGAGAGATGGCTCAGCAGTTAGGAGCACTGACTGCTTTTCTAGAGGTCCTGAGATCAATTCCCAGCAACCACATGATGGCTCATAACCATCTGAAATGGGATCTGATGCCCTCTTCTGGTGTGTCTGAAGACAGCAACAGTGTACTCATATACATTAAATGAATAAATAAATCTTAAAGTTAAAAAAAAGCTGAAGCAAGCAAACCCCAACCAACCAACCAACCAACCAACCAAAGAGAACCCCTAAACTATCCCCCCATGCCTATAATAGGTACTGGGCTTATTAAAAGACACACTGCTGGCTTGTAGCCCACAGTTTCTAACTCAACAAGTCTATGCTGGAGTTCGAGAAATTGGCTCTTTAGTAACTTCCCAGGTGCTGCCTCTGGGGATGGTCCAGGGACCATTTAGACATCCACTTCTTTAGAATCTTCATTCCCGGTGGCCATCTGCTTTCATACCTCCCCTCTCTCTTGCAGGGGGCTGCCTGGAATAAGAAAAGCCGGAGGAGGCGAGGACACTTGGTGAGAGTTGGGTGTCTGTAGAAGCAAATCTATTCCAGGGCCAGTGTTTAATCATATTGATTTAACACATGGCCCCCACAGGTCGGTGGTCCTATTAATAGACTCTATGAGGCCCTGGGGGAAAGAGGAGGATGTGGAGTTAGGCCTCTGGAATGAGGAGGATGTCCACATCTCTGTGTGGGTGGAACTTCCTGAGGGGCATACAGGAAAGACACTCACCTAGGCGGCCACCCTCTAAGAGCATGTGACATAGTGGTAGTTTCAAACATATAAAATTGGAAGGGGGTCCTTACCATGGATCGGATTTGTGACTGAGATGAAGTCACACACATGAACGAACATGTTTGCTGTGTGGTCCCTGTTCTCAACCTGCAATCTTATGTGTATAAGATTATATGATAGCCATGTTCCTCCCCAGCTCAGTTCAATTGGAATTTGGGGAGGGTAGGTTTGGGGTAAGAATAGATGGGTGGATGTGGACAGATGAGCTGAGAACCAGTGTCCTCCAGCTGACTGCTGTATTCATAGCTGGGGAGGGGAGGAGGTAGAGTGTGTGTGGGGGTCTCCATTAGCATTCTCCAGGATCCAGATTCCAATGAGGACTTACCTCCTGCAGGCAACAGACGTGGGATCTGGAGGCTGATGATATAAAACAAAAGAAACAGTGAGGGAGGTAGACTGTGGGCCATAAGCCCTCCTCGTGTGGCCTGTTCATCACTCCAAGGATGCTACTTCTTTGGCTTTTATGAGAAAGCAAAAAAAGGCATCACATCAAAATACAGTCATATCCCGGGGGTGATGACATTTAGGAAGAGTCAGCTGCTCCTTGCACTGGACACTTGTAAGTGCTGTGTGAAGGTCCTGAGTGCTGTACCCGTGTCTCCTTACAAACTGGTATCACTTCAGCGTGCTTAGGTGTGGGGGAGCGCAGCTATTGAGACTGCCAGTGATTCATTTAGCCTGAATGTAGATCTGTTGTGCGCCACTATAAATTTTAATGTGGAACATAAACCTTACATCTGTATTTGTAAAATATAATATAGAAATCACTTCTTTTACAATTAAACACATACAGGAAAGTCCTTGGAAAATTCCCCTATTCTTTGTTGGGACAGCATGACGCATGGCTCATAGGCTGAGTGGACAGCTGCCAGTTGACATAGTTGTGACCTAAGGGGTGATCCCCTTCAGATAATAAACCCATTTGATTCCAGATTCGGTGCCTTCACACTGAGGGCAGGTGACAATCAGCTTAGAAGTGATCGGGGTTTTACTGCCCGATGGGTTCCCCTCAAAGAAGACTGTGATGTTGTTGATCTTCTTGGGCCGCACGGTCTCTGAAGCCCGGATGCTGAAGGCTGGATTCTCCACAATGAAGGAGAAGCTTGTTGCATGCAAGAAGATATTCTTGAAGGGGATGATGATGCTGTATCCGGCTCTGATTAGGAAGGGACCTTGGGGTTTGGGGGGCAGAGCAATTCCGAAGAGTGGGATGATATATTCCCCACCTATGAGTGACGACAGGCACAGGATGCCTTTAGTCTCACCCAGATGGCTGGGCTCAAAGAAGACTTCCATGCTGACTTCAGTGCCACCCTGGGCTCCTGGGGCTGCGTTAATAACTTTTTCTGTGTGGAAATCAGGACAGTCAGTCTGAAAGGGAAACAAAGTACCTTGACTCACACATGGGTCCTAAAGAGAACATCGGGAACTCAAGCTGAGTCCTTCCATTCTTAGATAGCAAAGAACTTGTGTTTGCATGAGGCTAGGCAGGCTGCAATGTAATGCCCTATACATTGTGGAGCTGAGGTGTTTGCAGGTAAGTGTTACTCATCATTATCCCAACTTTGCTACTAAGAAACAGAGACAGAGAGATAGAGAGAGATTGATTTACTCAGCTCACGACTCTGGAAGCTGAGTGGTCTAAGATCAGTGAACTGCATCTGGTAAGGACCTCTTGCTGGTGAGTACTCCCCCAAGAATCCAAAACTCATAAGGGGTGAATCTAAGTGGGGGAGGGGAGTGGGGTGAAACAGAACTGGTTTTTATGAACAGATAAAATCTCAAACCATTAGCCCAATCAATACGTTAATTCGTGCAGGGATTCATTCATACAAGAGGCTGCCATCTTGACCCGTCTTCTCTAAGAGATCCCACATCTTTATTACCTCATCACGGAGATTAATTTTCAACATGAGTTTTAGTGATGACATTCAAACCACAGAAGCCTGTGACCCACTGCCTCACAGGGGTACTATGAGCACTTAAGTGCATGTGTGCATGATAGGCCATCCCCTTAGCACGTAGCCTATAGCAAGCATTCCATATACTTTGGCCATTATAGCAGTTAGAGTGTAAGATGGAAAATAGAAATAACAGCAAATAGGAGAGTCGGTCTGTCACAGTCACTTGGGGTTCCTTGCTAAAGAATAAGTCCTATCCCAAATGCTTCTGGTCAGAACATCTGGGGCTCGTGGACAATTAAATGTGCTAGGATGCAAATGGCGCCTTTTAGTCTTGTTCAGGCCAGAATGCCCCATCTTCCATGCAAATGGAAGGAGAGAAAAACTAGATATGGAGAACAGTTTCAGTCCCCTCACCACCACCACCAGCAGCATCTACCTATATGTCTTGAAGCACATTGTTAACATCTCTTGGCCTCAGTTTCTTAGTAGCAAAGTTGGGATAATGATGAATTCCAGCCCCTGGAATGATAATTCTGTCTCTGTCTCTCTCTTTCTCTCTCTCTCTCTCTCTCTCTCTCTCTCTTAACCATTTTATAAATTAGCCAGTCTGTGGTTTTCATTTATAGTAACAGTAACAGGAAATGGCTAAGACAGGGCCATTATCTCCATTTATAGTTTAGGAAGATTAAGCAAATTACTCTTTTGGAGTGATGGATCAGGATTCAGATTCATGTCTGATCCCACAGCATACATTCATGATGCCAAGTCTTTCTTTATTGCCCCTTGAACACAAGGTGGGAAGCAAAGTTTCCCTCCTCAACCCCAGCTTAACACAGAAGACAGTCTGCAGAGGAAGAGCCCAGGTTCTGGGACCCTCTGTTTCTAGGTGAGATTCAGTTCTTTAAGTTGGAGGTCACTATGACAGTGCCTGGCTGTCTCTGCGTTTCACATCTCTGAACCCTCAGAGATACCCTTCTATAGGCCAGGCACTGACCTAGAACTCTCTATAAAGTCTAGGATGGTCTCAAATTCATGATCCCCTCCTGCCACCTCCTGTGATCTGGGATTATAAGAATGTACTACAGTTCTCGGCCTCTCACTAGTTTTGAACGCAGACTTCTGACAGGGGAAGGGCCGCTCGCTAGCCCTGCAGCCCTTCTCAGTCGCCCTGCAGCCCGCTAGCCCTTCGGTCCGCCCACCTTGCAGCCCGCTAGCCCTGCGGTCCGCCCACCCTGCAGCCCGCTAGCCCTGCGGTCCTTCTCACTCGCCCTGCAGCCCGCTAGCCCTGCGGTCCTTCTCACTCGCCCTGCAGCCCGCTAGCCCTGCGGTCCGCCCACCTTGCAGCCCGCTAGCCCTGCGGTCCTTCTCACTCGCCCTGCAGCCCGCTAGCCCTGCGGTCCGCCCACCCTGCAGCCCGCTAGCCCTGCGGTCCGCCCACCTTGCAGTAGTACTCCGTCTTCAGCCGGGTGTAATTGGTGAATTTTGCTAAGATGCTCTGGCTGCTGCCAAGAACCGTCTGGAAGTGGACGGTTTTCTCAGGAGGTGCAGGCAAGGCCTTCAGGGCGAGCTCGTACTGGTAGTAACCCAAGTCACCGTTGTGCAAGGTCAGTCTCCCACATATTTCTCCAGCTTTCAGGGGCTGGAATTCAAATGAGAATGTTCCCTGGAAGAGAAGACGGAGGCTCACGTCATGCTGGAAATCTGACCCATCTTCTCCCACCAACTGACTTACCCGGGGTCTCAGGGCAGGTGATGCAAAAATGATGCTTCACATACAGTACGGAAGCTGACCCTGAGCTGGGGAATTTCAGCCCAGGTTAGCCCAGGTTAGCCCATTCTCACTCCCTTTCATCCCCCTCTAGCTTTCTCTGTTCCAGGGATTTTCCCATTCCAAATCCGAATCTAAGGAACAGGTACTGGCTCCTTCCTAGGGAAGCACATTTATGGGAAGTGACAGGAGGTTAAAGGTCACCCAGTCGCTTCTTTGCATATAGTCATTCTCAGAACAAAAGCTTTCTGGGTTCTATCTTTTCTGGAAGGGAAATATTCTCTTTCACTTATTCTTACAAAACAAAACAAGAACCAAAGGGCATTTTTTTATAATAGCACAGAGCGAATGACTCAAATGCACTGCCAAAAAAGGAGGTGGTAGAATTGTAAAGAAAGGTGTTGCTATGGTGAGGGAAAGAAAGGAGGTGTGATGGTTTGTATATGCTTGGTCCAGGGAGTGGCACTATTAGAAGGTGTGGCCCTGTTGGAGTAGGTTTGGCCTTGTTGGAGTGGGTGTAGCCTTACTGGAGTAGGTGTGTCACTGTGGTTATGGCCATTAAGACCCTCATTCTAGCTGCCTGGAAGCCAGTGTTCTTTTTTTTTCTTTTTTTTTTCCTCTTTATTAGATATTTTCTTCATTTACATTTCACATGTTATCCAGAAATTTTCCCTTACCCTCCCGCGTCCCCGCCCTGCTCCCCTACCCACCCCCTCCCACGTAATGGCCCTGGCATTCCCCTGTTCTGGGGCATATAGAGTCTGTATGACCAAGGGGCCTCTCCTCCCAATGATGGCCAACTNTTGGTGGCCCTTTTGTCATGTTGACAGTATCTTTTGCCTTACAGAAGCTTTGCAACTTTATGAGGTCCCATTTGTCAATTCTCCCTCTTACAGCACAAGCCATTGCTGTTCCATTCAGGAATTTTTCCCCAGTGCCCATATCTTCGAGGCTTTTCCCCACTTTCTCCTCTATAAGTTTCAGTGTCTCTGGTTTTATGTGTAGATCTTTCAACCACTTAGACTTGACCTTCGTACAAGGAGATAAGAATGGGTCAATTCCCAGTCTTCTACATGATAACCGCCAGTTGTGCCAGCACCATTTGAAGCCAGTGTTCTGCTAGCAGCCTTCAGATGAAGATGTAGATCTCTCAGCTCATTTCATACCATGCCTGCCTGGATGCTGCCATGCTCCTATCTTGATGATAATGGACTAAATCTGTAAGCCAGCCTCAATTAAATGTCCTTGTAAGAGTTGCCTTGGTCATGGTGTCTGTTCATATCAGTAAAACCCTAATTAAGACAGGAGGTCTGAAAAAAATGTACATAAAGCTCATACTAACGGATTCAAAATTAATTTATTGTTTGTGTGTACATGTGCACTGGTTAGAGGGGAAGCTTTCTAGAACTGGTTCTCTGCTGGTTTGATCCTGGGATCCAAGGACCAAAATTCAAGTTGTCAGGCCTGTGTGCAAGAGCCTTTACCAACTGAGCCACTTTGCTGGCCCATTTTTGTTGTTCACTTGTAGAAAAGAGTCTGTAAGAACAGCTGGTTTTGGTGTTACATTTGGGGGAAATGTGTATGGGACTTTAAACTTTTTATTTTGTATACTTCTCTAAAGCTTGAAATGTTTTGCTGTAGTAGCTATTGAAAAAACACAAAATGAACACAGTCTGGGGAGAGGGCTCATCAGTTCAGAATGCAGATTCTGTTTTCCCAGAGGACCAGGGTTCAAGTCCCAGAACCCATGTCAGGTGGCTCGAAACCACCTGTAGCTCTTATCGCCTTAGAGATCCAACAGCTCTAACCTTTTCAGGCACCTGTACTTCTGCGCACATACCCACACGCAGACAGGCATGTGCACATCATTAAAATAATTAAGAAAGAAAAACAAACGACTCTTACTGCAAAAACAATCAGAATAAAAGGGGTATCACTAAAGCCATAGATGTTTATCAAAAGGAACATAATACAGAAATAATTTATAATAAAAAGGGACATGAAATAGACAAATGCAAAACAAAACAAAACAAAACAAAAAACAAATATAGCTTAGCCTGGCATGCCTGAGGCTCTGAATCGAATTTCCATCATTTAAAAAAAAAAAAAAAAAAAGCACAGTCAAACTCTCTTTGCTCTAGCTACCTGAGAGCCTGAGATAGGAGAAGCACAAGCTCAAAACCCGTCTGGGATAGAGAGTGAGTTCCAGGGCAGCCTGAGCAACTTAGAGAGAACCTGACTCAAAAAAGCAGGGGTGAGGCGCGATGGGATCTGTAGCTCAGTGGGACAAAGCTTTCTAGGGATGCACAAGGCTTGGGGTGGAAACCCCACAGCTTCTAATTGTTTTCCTCCTTAAAGAAATTCCAGGTCAGGGCTGAGTAGAGAGAGGGCTTAGTGGATAAAGTGCAAGCACTTTATCACTCTTGAGATTAGGCCGTGAAGGAGTGCGCCTGAAAGCTTCTGTCTTGTCTACTCTGTTCTCTCTTGCAGGCTAGTCCTTTCCCTTACATCTTTCACTCTAGGGAAGTGGGCCATGTTGGGAAAGGCTCTAGGAAGAGGTCCACATGATGACTAACTGAGGCCCTAGCCAACTGCCCACAGGGAGCTAGAAGCCCACCCAGCAACCATATGTCCCAGTCTGGAAGCCGATCATCTAGTCTCGGGTGTGGGGAGAGTAGACATCTGGATGACTGACTGACTCTAGCTAGCCTCCTGAGAGACCCCTGAGAAAAGACCACCCAGTCAAGCTGCCACACCTGCAATCCTATCGTCAGAACCGTGCAGGGAGCAAGCACTTGCTGTCTGACAAAAGGCTAAGTTGGAGAGTAATTTGTTATGGATCACCAGATAACAGATAAGTGATTCTTAAGATGATCTATAGGTTCGATGGAATTCCATTTAAAAAATTCCCCAGTTCTTTTCTTTGCCTTTATTATTTTTTTTTTCTGAGCACCTTGGTTTCGAGATTTGCATAGAAATCAAGAGTCAAGAATAGCTGACATAACCCTGAATAGCAATAAGAGTATAAACTATCACCAGAGTTAACGTTAACTCAGTGGCTGCAGCTTGACTTGCTGTCAACAAGCCCTTCTCTAAGCAGATGTGAATAAGACACAGATGTATTGGTGTGAGAACAGAAATGACTTTATCCCAGAGGAGCTAGAATGGACCCATGGATGGATGTGCTTGGTTTATTCTATAAATGCTGCTGCAGAACTGAAGGGAAGAGATGAGATGGACTTTATTTTTATTATTATTATTTTTTTAAAGTTTTATTTTATTTATTATATGTAAGTACACTGTAGCTGTCTTCAGGCATTCCAGAAGAGGGCGCCAGATCTCATTAAGGATGGTTGTGAGCCACCATGTGGTTGCTGGGATTTGAACCCATCACCTTCGGAAGAGCAGTCGGGTGCTCTTACCCGCTGAGCCATCTCACCAGCCCTATTATTTGTTTTTGAGAAAGGGTCTCAAACAGCTCAAGTTGGTCTTGAACTCATACATAGCTGACAATGAACTTGACCTTCTCACCTCCTTCCTGGACCTCCCCAATGCTGGGATTAGAGGCATGTGCCGCCATGCCCAGTTCAATATGAAAATCTTAGCCTGAGATGACTCACTGACTTGGAGAACAAAGTGAATCTTCTACTCACGTTATACAACTCACACTATACATTGAAACCAGTTTTCTAGTTTTGGGTAACAGGAGAATCACAGTTACAACCTTATTTGGCTTCTCCTCAGATATTCTCCCTATTCCCAGGGATGGGAGAGCACCTAGGCTCAGAATAACAAGAACAAGCTAACGTCTATAATGAGTAAAGGCAACTTCAAACTCAAACGTGAGTTGGGAGAGCCAAATGACATGAACTTGGTGTCATTATAGCTCCTGATTTGTTGGGATCATCAACACTGAGAGCCAGAGAACCCAGCTCACCCCTTAACTGAGGGGGGATCCCCGTAACCTGGAAACCTTGGTGGGATAATCTGACAAGAGCAGTGGAAGCTGGAGGACTGGTTTCAGTTTGACTCTGAGGTGCAGTCATAAGATTAGCCTAGTGGGGGCAGTAGAGAACATTTGATTACTCAAAAACTGAGAGGCCACAACAAAAATTGGAAGATCATGAGTTTCAGGTCATCCTGGGTACCCAGGGAGACACTGTCTCAGAGAAGCCAACACAAACCCAACTTAAAGCAAAACACCATGCACAAGAACTGACCAGTGGCTGTATCCTACTTCAGAAACAGCCCAGCTGGAGAGAAATCTCTGAGTAGAGCTTACTTGATCATACCAAAGACACAGGGGACAAAGGACAGATTAAATCCCACTGTCAATGGGCAAGAGTGCAGAGGAAACTAACCTAGATCCTGGAGGCAAAGGAAGAGGCTGGCGTAGTGAAGGGGACAGGCAGAGTTGGACAAGAGCTGAGGAGGGACATTAGAGCAGGGATTTCAATAACATTTAGACAGTGAATTTTGGAATGATAAGCTGATAGGAAAGTCCATTTTCTCCAGGCTAATGTTCTCCTAACCACAGTCAGAGGTTCTGTGTGCCTCTCCAGAATATTCTGTGAATAAGCAAGTACAGCAACAAGTGTAGAAGCACACATATGTATGTGTGTGCATATAAATATGTGTGTGCTATAGGTATGTATGTGTGGGCACATGTATATATGTGTGTATGTATATGTATTTATGTGTGTGCACACATGTGCACATATAAAGATGTGTGTGGTGCATGTGTATATGCATAGGCATGTGTATATATGTATGTGTGTGTACATTTGCATACATGCATATAAATATGTGTATATGGTACATGTGTATAAAGTATGTGTATGTATATGGTTATGTGTGTATGCATGTATATATGTGTATGTTAATGCGTGTATATGTATGTGTTTGTATGTGTGTGTGTGTGTGTGTGTACTGGGGATTGAACTCAGGATACCCCATGCATGCAGAGCAAGTGCTCCGCCACTATGGTCCACTTCTAGCTCTGTGCTACTTTTATAATTAGCAAAAAAGATTTTTCCCTTTAGTTTGAACAAGGTGAACAATCAATAGACATAGCCATTATTCACAGGTCCATTGTACCTATCCACACCAAAGCCACATGTCTCCAGTTCACATGAAGACTTTGGGTACAGAAGAAAGGAACACAAGGCTGCCTGTCCCTTGTCATTCTTCTTGCTCTCTACCAGGGCTGGCCCACACTCAAGCTAAGCAGAATACAGATCCAGAGGCCCCATGGGTGGAAGCCTCTGTCAATAGCCCTTAAGGGTCCCCTGGCAGCCAGGTCCTACCTCAGAGTTTGGAGGCACGGCAAACTGGGAAGGCAGGCTAATGTCACTCAATTTGCATTCTGTTGAGAAGGTCACCGAATAGGGCAGGGGGTTCTCCAACTTGATGGAGGCTGATACACTCTGGCGGACCGGGCTTGTCATCGGGATCGTTTTTATGATGCCACTAGGGGTGACCCTGAAGCTCACAGTATAGTACAAGAACTCGTTGGTCACCTCGTTCCGGAAGATCACCTGCGTTCACAGGGTGAGTGGGAAGAAGCAGGGGAGAGCAGAGGTTAGCCCAGGGTTCTCTGTCCATACCCAGTCTCTCCTGCTGTCTGGGAGCCTTGCTGCGTACATGAGGTAAGGTACTGGGGTGGCATGACCTGCCAGGCTGGTCCCTGCCAGGCAGCCTTTCTCTTTAGGGTCTGTAGTCTGGCTTTTTTTTTTCAGGCAAGAGATGATTTAAAAATCTTGCTTTGCTTCAGAAGACACTTTGGAGCATTGTCAGCATTTTGCCGGTGGGGACAGCTAGGCAGCCTCAGAGAACAAGTGAGACCTCAGCCCTTCAAGCTGGGGTGGGCCTCACACCTACTGCTGTTGTGGCCAGAGCTGTCAGTGAGAATGACATCACTGACAGACAGCATCTGGTGCTTGCTGGGGGATTAGTGTTTGCCCAGCTACACAATCCCACAATGCATCTGCAACGCCATTGCCCGTTATAGACGTGGGAATGGAAGTGTAGCAAAGCTTAGTGTCGTGGCCAAGGTCACGTGTCCAAAGAAGTATCCTGCGTGGAAAGACATCAGGGCTCACCTGTCATTCTTAGTGACAGAACAAAGCAGCCCCCTCCCCCTATGGCTGACTCTGGTCATCTGCCAAGCATCTTTTTTTCCTGGAGAGAGGGGAAGCTGGCCCTGTATGCTTGTTGGTCATTCATAAATAGAAACTTCAAACACATTTCTTTTGAGACGGGGTCTCCTATAGCTCAGGCTAGTACCCAACTCCAGAGGCAGACCCCAAATGCCTACTCCTCCTGCCTCTACCTCCTAAGTTCTGGGATTTCAGGTATGTGACACCATGCCTGGATTTAATGCAGCTGATTTTGTAAAGTAGAGTCTACTCAGGCTTTTGCTCCTTTTAACAGATTGAATCATCAATCTTATTATTACTAGGTGGCAATTTTATTTATATAGCCTGGCTTTTACATACATTCTTTTAAAGACTTTGTTTAAGTATATACTTTAAAATCTTTCACTTTGTGATTCCATCACTAATAATAGCTTCAAAAACTATGTATAAACAAACAACCACTCAAGCCTCCAGGCCTGACTCCTGTGATCTATGAATCTATACACACTTCCCTGCTTCAAAACACTTCTCTCATTTGAAAGTTACACATTGATAGAATGAAGTCTGTCTCCTCCACTAGACTGTGCTTCTTGAGAGCAGAGACTGTGCCTGGCTTTGGCCATTGCTGTATTGCTAGCACTTAGCACTGAACATGGCTATGTGCTCAATGGATACCTAAGCAAATGAGTGGATTTGGCAACATAGAACATAGTGAACACTATGGGTCACAAGCATTGTGCCTGGAGGACAGCATATGCTGTTCTCTAACACCCCAGGGCCAAACTTCCATGTTTTGGGGAGGTGCCTTAGACGTGGCAATACCTTTGCAGTGTACAGTCCCTCCTTGTAGGAAAAGAAGTTCAGCTTGTAGTCTTTCTTGGAGCCAGACAGAACATCAATGTAATCAAGGCCCTTCAGGGTGACACTTAGGTCTGTCTTCTCTGGTTTCAATATTTCCACAATGACCCGGAATCTGGAGCAGTACAGGAGAGTAGAGAGGCAATGAGAAATGACAAGAGACACCGAGAGACAGTGAGACTGTCAAAAGACAGGAGGGAAAGGGGCTGTGTCTACTTTTCCTTTCATGAAGATTGTGTGGGTCTGTGGTTCCAGTCTTTGTTCTGTCACTATGGATGACAGCAACTGCCATTTATTGAGACCGGTACCCAGCAGTCCCTTTCTATGTTATTTACAGATATTCAGCTGACACAATGTCTAGAGGAGGTTTGCTTCATCAACACCTCTGCTTTATGGAAGAGAAAGAGAGGCTCAAAGAAGAAAGATAACATGCTCGGACAACATGCGTAGCTACTGGCAAAACCAGGGTGCAGACTTAGGTCTGAGCTCTTGTCTACTCTGCCAAGCAGGTGGCTTCCAGGAAGATGCACTTCTAACCTCCTCTCTTTGGAAGGAAAGGATGAAGCTACTAGCCCATGATCTCTTTCAGTCCCTGTATTCCTTAATATCTCCTACTGCAAGCACACTTTGAGGGACCCTCTTCTCTGGCTAGTAGCTCAGACTGTAAGACACTCAACAACAACAAAGGTGTTGGCTGTTAGGACCATCAGAACTATTATTTATTGGGCATTTATTTTGTGTTAGCAGTGATCTATAAGATGTAGAATCTGTAAGAAGCAACACTGAGCAAGAAGACAAGGTTTGCGTGTTCATGAGACACTCGGCTATATTGAGGACTATGTCTCTGACTCCCCTAAATCTGACATTCTTTGTAGGTGAAGGACCACGCTGGATGGTGGGAGTCATCTGCTCCCCTGCCCCCTCACTGCTCACCCCACACTCTCACCTCTGGGGCTTGTTCAGCCAGTTGCTGATTGGCAGGAGCTCAGTATAGGGAGTCTTACATGGAATCTCGCGGTAGATATTGGCAACAGCTTTGGGGAGTTCGGCAGTCCCGTGCAGGGCATATAGCCAGCCAGTCCCATCGGGAAGTGGGAAAAAGAGAGTGCCCTTGGAAGAAGAAGTGACAAATAAGAATGACATAGTAGACCCTTTATTAATAGATATCTGCCTGACCTGGAGAAGAAAGGTAAGCCTAATACTTCTACTTTATCTTTTGGTTTATGTGTATGTGGTGTAGGTGTGTGTGTGTGTGTGTGTGTGTGTTGCACACATGCGTATGTAGATGAGTGCACCTGTGTATAACCATGGGAGTCCAGAGGATGACATTCTCTTCCTAGATTGCTTTCCATGTTATTCTTTTAAGACAGGGTCTTGCTACATCCACTCCAGTAGTGACCCGCCTGACAGGCTGAAAAGCCTGGGTGCGGTCCCAAGGCGAAAAGTTCACGAAAACTTAGTCTCCTGGAATAGTGGCATCCTGTATAAAGAATGCTCCAATGTCCTTGCTTTAGTTGGTAAACGGATCTGTGTGCTTTCCCTTAATATTGCTTCATTATAAGTGCTCCTAAGGATTCATATTTTGACATATAGCTAAGTTAGAGTCTAAGCAGTCATTGATCCAACCTTGGGCATGGATAGCTAAGTACACAAGAATTCACCATTATCTAGGGTGATCTAAGAAGGAACTAGCGTAGATACTTAGAACTATAGCTAGCCGAGTTATACCAATATACAAGTATTTACAATGAGTAGATACTTAGAACTATAGCTAGCTGAGTTACAACCATATATAAGTATTTACAATGAGTAGATACTTAGAACTATAGCTAGCTGAGTTACACCCATATACAAGTATTTACAATGAGTAGATACTTAGAACTATAGCTAGCTGAGTTACACCCATATATAAGTATTTACAATGGCCTAGGGGGAAGATGGATTATGGCAAGGTCACAAAACCCTTCCTCTGGCTTCTAAATTTAAGCTGACCTTAGGTGGAGTTGTTTTTGATCCCAATTGTTAACACTGAATTTTATCCCAGTTGGTTCCTGCCAGTCCTTCTGTGTTTGCATTCCTCTGTTTTATGTAAGAATCCAGTAACCTCATTGTCACCTAACTTCCCTATTTTCTTCTGTATAAAAAGTCTGATGCTCGAGTTGACAAATTACATTCAGATCCACACTCCCTTGTGTCGTGTCTGTTTGTCACCCCACTTTCGCCGACTCTTTGCCCACCTGTAACCGAACCCGAGTTTTGCCCATGGATCGAGGACCCAAGTGAGGTTCATCTGTGGCAGGGTCTCTCACAGAAACTGAAGCTTGCTGTATTGGACACACAGTGAAGACGGAAGAGAATACCATTTGCTGCTTAGAGCAAAGACTGGCTGCTTTCCTTTTCTGAATTTTAAAATTAGATTTCGAAAAAGATTCATTTTTATTTTTGTGTCTGTGTGTGGATGTGTACATAGGCATGTAGGGCCTATAGAGACCAGAAAGGGCATTGGATCCCCCTGAAACTGGAATTACAGATGGCTATGAGCCTCTCAGAGTAGGTATTGGGAATTGAGCTCAGGTCTTCTGTAAGAATAGCAAGTACTCTTAACTGTTGAGCTATCTTCCCAGCCCTTAAATTATGTTTTCACTCATTTGTTTATTCATTCATTCATTCATTCATTATGTATTTCTATGTGTGTATATTTGTGTGTGTGCGCGCACACACACACACACACACACACACACACACACACACACATATGGCATTGCATATATGGAAATCAGAGAACAACTTATGAGAATAATTCTCGCCTTACAACATGTTGGTCTTGGGGAATGACCCTTGGTGGTAAGGCTTGGCGGTGGACACATGTATGGGCTGAGCCATCTCCCTGACCCTCTTCTGATTTTTATTACAGCTACCATTATGCCACTGATGCACATAAACTGAATATGAACTGCTTGGGGCTTAGTCCTAGGGCTCCTTTTCAGAGCCAAGCCCCGGGATTCTTTTTTTTTTTTTTTTTTTTCGAGACAGGGTTTCTCTGTATAGCCTTGGCTGTCCTGGAACTCACTCTGTAGACAAGGCTGGCCTCAAACTCAGAAATCCACCTGCCTCTGCCTCCCAAGTGCTGGGATTAAAGGCGTGCGCCACCACGCCCGGTGCCCCGGGATTCTAAGAGGGCAAGCTACTGCCTGCCAACTGTCATGGTTTCTCATCATCCATGATTACCATCATCCCATGGTCTAGATACCCACTTCTTACTGGGTATTATTTTAACTCTGAGCTCTAAAATGGTCTTCTAGCCGCTGTCCACCCAGCTCCTTGCTTCCCCTATGCTAAGAAAGCAGGCAGGGAGGCATCAGTTTACCTGGTGCTTGCGGTTCTCCAGATTCATGGTTCGGGGCTTGTAGGTGATCTCATAGGGCTTGTTTTGCTGATGGGCCTCCAAGGTGATGAACTCGGGCCCCTCCCAGTGCTCACCCTCAAAGATGGGGTGCAGGTTCCAGGTCTGGTTAGAGCGGTTTGAGAGCAGGATGGTCTGTGTGTGCCTGGAGCGCACTTGGCAGTTGAAATTCACCACCTGGAGGAAGCAGGAAAATCACCTTCCATGTCATCTTTCCTGAACTGTCTTCAGGGTCTAGAGCTACAGTGTGTGTGTGTGTGTGTGTGTGTGTGTGTGTGTGTGTGTGTGTGTATAGAGGTTTTAAGTGTTTCCCATAGTGAATTCCAATGCACAATCTCCCTCCCCTCCATTCAGCCAAAAATATTTACTAGGTATTTCATTTCTTATTTTGGGTGGAGTTGCATACATTTTCCTGCAAATGTCATGGCTTCCCTTTTCCTTATAGCTGCACACAACTGCACTGTGTAGTGGTTACAGACACCATGTCAGTCAAATCGCTTCAGTGCAGAGATGAGGATCTGAGTTCAACCTAGCATCCAGGCATGCCCAGTGTGGCAGGGCATATGTCTGCAACTCCAGCACTGTGGGGATGAAGACAGGTGGGTTCCTGAAACCCCTTGGCCAGCCAGCCCAGCTGAATTCATGAGCTGTACAATAGTCACCTCCTGCTCTCCCCTGCCATCCAAGTCACTGCCATGTCTCCCCTCATCTAGGGGAAGTATTTCTAATTGGTCTCTCTTCTGCAGACACCTGTCAACATCTTGTTGGAGTCCACTGAAGCGCAAATCAAAGTGTCATTCGTCTACTCAAGACTCAAAGTCTTCCTGCTCCACAAGGAGGAAAAGGATGCTCATGTGGCCAAGCTCTCGCTGGCTGAGCTATGCTCCAGTCTGTGCTAACAGTTCTTACCACAGAATTTGATCTAGACAGCCTCCTTGAGAATATAATGCTTGAATCAAAAGTTGAAGAAAGAACATGGATTAAGTAAACCAAGAGAGAAGAAAGATTATCCAAGTAGTGGGCCTGGTATATGCAAAGTCCCTGTGGCAGGGAGGAACAGGACCGAAGGTTTGATGTGGGTGTTGAGGACTGAATTCTCTTGTTGGGCTTACGCCTGCCTTTGGTCCATCTCCAGGCAATGCCTACTTGCCTCTTTTACTATAGGTGGTCCCACGCAGGTTCCAGACAGGGTGAGGCACAGAGGATTTCCTCCTTGGATGAAGCAGAGAATGTTCTTATAGAGACTCTCCTTCCCTATCTCAGTTGGGTGGTAGGTTACTTCTAGAGCAACCTCCGTGCCTGAGATGATGTAGCCTTCTTCAGGGCTAATGGAGAAGTGGGGCTTGAGTTTCTTGACATCCCATTTAAACCTTTTTCAAGGGAAAAGAAGACAAGAGAGATAGTGTGTTAATATTCTAAGGGTATGCAAAACTCAAACCAACCAAGTAACCAACACAACAAAAACTAACAGAAAACAACAAAACAAAAACAAATCAAAAACCTCACCGGGACTTTTGACAAGACAGTCCCTGCTCTGACTACTCCATAGGCTATAGGAGGGGGTGGTTCTGCCAGAGCAGAGGTGACTTAGAGAACCAAGATCACTCTCTGGGTAAGGAGTTTCTGTTTCCTCTTAGAGTTGAACAGGGGTGTACTGGCTGGTTTTGTGTGTCAACTTGATACAAGCTGTAGTTATCACAGAGAAAGGAACTCCCTAGAGGAAATGTCTCCATGAGATCCAGCTGTAAGACATTTTCTCAATTAGTGATCAAGGGTGGGAGGACTCATTGTGGAGGGTGCTATCTCTGGGCTGGTTCTATACAGAAGCAAGCCAGTAAGTAACATCCCTCCATGGCCTCTGCATCAGCCCCTGTTTCCTGACCTGCTTGAGTTCTAGTCCCGACTTCCTTTGGTGATAAACAGCAATGTGGAAGAGTAAGCTGAATAAACTGTTTCCTTCCCAACTTACTTCTTGGTCATGATGTTTCATGAAGCAATACAAACCCTGACTAAGACAAGGGGAGTGGGGGGGGGGAGGAGAAGTGACTGCATGTATCACCTACAGATGACAAGCTAGGGAATGTATATATGAACACATACATACATATGTGTTCCCAAGATTGTATAGCTAGCAAGTGACTGGATTAGGTACCACAGTCTTTTGAGATGATAGCTTTAACTGTGACTCTGCACTGCCTGTTTAGATCCAGGTGGGTGGTGACCTGCCCTTCAGGTGAGCGTTAGGCCTGTTCTTGGTGGCATTGGGATCTTGACAGCTCTACAGGGCCATCCCTGTGGTTAGGCCCTTGGTATGGGCAGAAGGCAGAGGATGATTGACACACACTAGTAATTCCAAAACAGCACTACCATATAATAACCCTCTTGGGGCCGTAACACTAAGTCTGTATGGTGAGGAGCCCCGGGTGTGCAATGTGTAGCCTGGACAGCCATGTCAATTCATGAGCAGCAAGAGGAAAGAGTGTGGGTTCTGGTCCTGTCTCGTATTTCTTGGCTGTGGTATCTCTGAGCCTCTTCTGTGAGGTGAGACGGCTAAAGCACCTCACATGGTTGGTTCCGTGTAAGCTGCCCAACCTCGCCCCCACACTTACTTGTTGCCTTGTGTGTGATTTGGGGGAAAAGTTACTCAATAATTTTTCAATTTATTTATTTATATTTTATTTATTTTTACTCCATCTTTCTTTTTTTTTTTTTTTTTTTTTTTTTTTTTTTTTTTTTTTTTTTTTTTTTTTTTTTTTTTTTTTTTTTTTTTTTTTTTTTTTTTTTTTTTTTTTTTTTTTTTTTTTTTTTTGTTTTGTTTTGTTTTGTTTTTTGAGACAGGGTTCCTCTGTGTAGCCCTGGCTGTCCTGGAACTCACTTTGTAGACCAGGCTGGCCTCGAATTCAGAAATCCGCCTGCCTCTGCCTCCGGAGTGCTGGGATTAAAGGCGTGTGCCACCACGCCCGGCTCTCCATCTTTCATTCTTTATTTTTATTTATTTAGTGTATAAGAGTACACTCACTGTAGTTCTCTTCAGACACACCAGAAGAGGGCTTCGGATCCCATTATAGATGGTTGTGAGCCAGTATGGGGTTGCTGGGAATTGAACTCAGGACCTCTGGAAGAGCAGTCAGTGCTCTTAACTACTGAGCCATCTCTCCAGCCCTACTCTATCTTTCTATATGGAATTTATATTAAAACAGATTGAGAATTGGCTTACTAGTATTTTTTTTCTTTCTAATTCTATCTGATAGGAATGATGCCTAGAGAGCACACTTTGTCCCCATTTTCCCTCTCTCTTTCTCTCTCTCCTTCCCCATCCCTCCTTCCCTCCTCCTCTCCTCTCCTCTCCTCCCCTCCCCTCCCCTCCCCTTCCCCTCTCCTCTCCTCTCCTCTCCTCCCCCCTCTTTCTTTCTTTTGTGATGCTTGGATTAAGCTCAGGGCCTTGTACATGCTACCCAATTGCTCTACCATTGAGCAACATCCCCAGCAGCCCCCATCCCCTTTAACAAGGTTTTCTATAGTTCCGACTGACCTGGCCTTGAACACACAGAGCCAGAGCGGCCTTGAACTCGTAACCTCTCCCCCACTTCCACTTTCTAGTCTCCAGGCGCTGGAATTATATAATGTGTATACCACTACTATGCTCGGCCTTAGCTATTTTTATGTATTTTTATTTTTTATTTAAAGACAGGGTATCACTATGCATTTTAAAATCCTCCTGCCTCATTATCTCAATCACAGAGATTATATTATAGTATTAGCTGTCTAGAGTTATTGTTGAGAGATCAAGTTGGATGAGCTGTGTAATGGGCATATACCAGGCACACACCAATCTTCTTTTTCATGCCATCATGGTAGTAGCTGACATTGTGATGTTTCATTTGAGGTGAGGAGATGTAGCTGTCTACTACAGCATCTGGTGGGAGACACCGCTGCCAGTCCTACCTTGCACCCACGTCGCCAGTGTTCATTATGAGAATGCGCCGCGTGGCTTGAGTCTGATACACAACGGGGCCAAAGGGAAGATGCTCTTGGTCCAGGGAAATCTCCAGGGCCTGACAACAGCCGCTGAGGAGGAAGAGGGGACGCAGGAGCCCCATCCATTCCATGAAGACTTCCTCAGAGAAAGGAGGGACTCGCTTCTTGGGGGCAAAGGTAACCTCTAGTTTACAGACTTCTTTAGGCTTCATGGTGATGGTGTGGAAGGGCTCCAGGGTGATGACCTGCTCAGAAAGATAACTGGCTCAGAAGCTGATAGCAGGCAGGCTTCTCGGACCCCAGCATCCTGAGGCCCTGCTGTGGGGACTGTCTCAGCCCAGGGGTCAAATCTCTTATGTTACCAGCTGGGTCATTTTTGATAAGTGACTCAAACCATCCCTTTGACTCAGTGAAGGGCAAGGTCATGTGTATAGAATGTGTGGCATAGGACAGGGATCCAGCAAATATTAATTTCCTGTCCTGCCCTGTTTTTCAGCTCCACGTGGGCATTTAATTCCTCCTCCTTCCTCTCTAGGAGACAAAACAGGAGCAGGAAACATGAAACAAGAAACATCAATCCGTCTTTCTCAAGAAGTGCTGGCTGGCAGGAGAGCATCGGGTTAAGTGAATTAAGCCAGACGTAGAAAAACAAGAATCATACTTTCTCTCATATGCAGAGTCTCGATTTATATGTATGTATGCATGTATATGTGTGCTATACAAGGAGCAGGAGGCCTATGTGCCATGAAGTAGAGGTCTAAGGAGTGGGGGTGGGGAATAAGGGGAAGAAAGAAATTCAAACTATTGCATGCTTTTTCTCCTACGTAGAATCTAAATTTAACATGTAATACACACATACTCACACACATGGGCATGAGAAGAAAGCAGAGGGGAGACTCTCTGGGGAGGGGATGGGAAGAGCGGAAGTGGGTGAATGGGGACAGATGAGGGCAGTTGGAGATGGGGAACAAGAACAAGGTACCGTCACACACACATACACACAAATTTGTGTAAAAATGTCATAATGAAACCACTATTTTGTTTGCTAGTGAGAAATACGAGTGATAAAGAGTAAGCACGGGGACCCATAAAACCCACCCCATGGCTCGCCCAGGCTGCCTGACTCAGTGTCTCTGGGATGACTGGCAACCTGAATTTTCTAAAGCTGGGGAGCCACAGCATACATTCCTATCTGTCTTCCTCTCTGTTCTTAGTCCTGGTAAGAAGGAAACCTAAATCCGTGTAAGGAAGCCAATTCCTTCACAGAGTCTTTCCCGTGCTCCCGACCAGGGAGCAGTCGGTAGGAACTGGTAGGAATGGAGCGAGCTGAAGGGCAGAGGAGAAAGCAGGACAGAAAAGCAGTGGGGGGCTGGGGGGGCTTCCTGAATGTGGTGACTTTAGGAGCTAGCCTGAGGTAAATGGCTCAAGGTACCCTGAGGTAATGGCTCAAGACAAGTCACTGTAACAACCCGGGTTACTCTCTAAGGGGCAATCTGATAACAGGTATCTGAGGGTAAAGTTGTCTGACTGAGGCACATGCATGCACATCAAATACAAAACTCTTCCCACCCCTGATAAAGAGACCAAGCAAGCACACACTCACACGGTCGATCTGTGAGGATCCCCGACTTGCTGGGACTGAGGATTTTCCTTTTTGATTAATGAGGAAAGGGAAGCGAGGAGTTTTCCTTCTCTCGGGGTGAATTGGTCAGCAAAGTGAAGTCCCAGTGAGACAGTCGCTTGGTTTCATGCTCTGGCTAGCCAGCTTTTCTGCATCTTACAACCTTACCCCACCCCCTCCCATGACCCCTGCCCCCATTCCCCCCCATTTCCCTACACTGACCTTGTCTTCCTGGAGCTCTGGAATGGAGAACAGGACCGAGTGATTAAAGGTGAGCTGGGCAAGGCTGTTGTTGACCAGGGAAACTGTTTTCCTCACAACCTGTCCTGGCAGTACAGCTCCTAACTTCACGATCCTGTTGGCTGGGTCTAGGACTAAAAGCTGCAGTGACCAGAGAGAGGAGGAAGGGTAGGGCTTGTCAGCTGGGACACAAGTGTGTCCTCCTTGTGTCATGCAGGAGCAAGGGCAGCTCCTTCTCTCAGTGTCCTAACTGCTACAGGATAGACACACCTTCATTTCATCACTAGAATGCTTTATGTTGACAAGACACACCAGGCAGCAATGTCCTCCTGTGGCTTGAGGGGGAGGTGCCCCCCCAACACTTGTTGGAATATCTTATGCATTCTTGAGAAACTTGAATTCCTTTTCTTTTTCTTTTTTTTTTTTTTTTCTCAAACCTTCTGTTATAATGCAAATACTGCCACCAGACAAATACCAGATGTGGTTATCAGGTACCGGGAAGACAGGGTAACTATCAGGACAGGACCGTTTTTTTTTTTTTTTTTTTTTTTTTTTTTTTTTTCTATAGATCTGGGTCACCTGGCAGGAGAAGATCCTGGATAATGCTGAGAACCAAAGCTGGCTGAGAATATTCAGCGCCGAGGATAAGGATGGATGGTTCACAGCTGAACCTTGTGTCTGAATAGGACACGCCCTCAAGTGGGATGCTGTATCTGACTCTTCTCCAGGAAGATGTAGCACATTTCTTTAGTGCTTGCTGTTGTGTGAGTTCACAACACAGAGTCTCATTCTGAGTAAGAGCCGGGATTCACTTGAGCCCAGTTTAGAAATTCCTTTCCACTTGGTATGATTAGGGACCCTATCTTGACAGGGCTGGATCTGGGATGGAACAGTTTTAGGAGCAGGGAAGAGGAGGCTAGCGTGGGCTCTAGTGGGCTAGAGTCTGGGAAGAGGAAGGATGGGGGTTCTGAAGCCCCGCCTACTGTTGGGAAGAGGGAGGAGGGTCCTGAAGCCCCGCCCACTGCCTCTTACCTTCATTTCTGTGCCCTTCCCTTTGATCTCTACTGTCTGTTGAGAGAGTCCATTGATTTCAAAGGGGATGAGTTCTCGGTAGCTGATAGCTTCCCGAGGGTAAAAGGTGATTGGGATCTCCAGTGTCTTCCCTGGCTTTATCACGTCCACGTTGAAGTTTACCTCGATGTGTGGGGTGTTGGTGTACAAACAATCTAGGCTGAGGAAGACCAAGAGGGATGGGTGTAAGCGCCAAGAAGGCATAATTGGAGGTTAATGATGGGTCTCTTCTGCTTCTGGGCTGGAAGGTGACAGATTTCCTGCCCCACTGTCCTAGCGTCAGGGGAGTCACCCAAGAACTGGAAGGGATGTCAGCCGTGACCAGAGCATGTTCTTCTAGGTCACATCCTGAGATAGAGGTGGAAGCAGGACTCAGACCCAACGGCTTGCGCTCTGCCAATGTTCTGTTTCCTGAGACTGCCTCTCACGGTTCTGCACTCTCTCACAGGGATGCTTCAGAAGTTACTGTGCGACAAGGCTCAGGGGAGTGCAGTACGTGTTCCAGAGTCGGGCAGACAGGAGTCTGGATCAGGATCTGCCAATCACTAGCCATGCGACATGGGACAATGCCCTCAGGACATTTGGATCTGCCCCCTTAGCTGTAAAATGGGATTAGTGGCAGCTGCTTCCTTGGGTGGTTGTAGGGATTAAATGAGATAAAGTTAAGAAAGTGTTTTGTGAAGCTGGGCGCCTTTAATCCCAGCATTTGGGAGGCAGAGGCAGGCAAGTTTCTGAGTTCGAGGCCAGCCTGGTCTACAAAGTGAGTTCCAGGACAGCCAGGGCTATACAGAGAAACCCTGTCTTGAAAAACCAAAAAAAAAAAAAAAAAAAAAAAAAAAAGAAAGTGTTTTGTGCCTGAGGGTGTTCTAGGCCCCAGTGTAGGGAATGCCAGGGTAGGAAGACAGCAGTGGGTGGGTGGGGGAGCACCTTCATAGAGGCAGGGGAGGGGGGATGGGGTAGGGGGTTTCTGAAGGGGAGACCTGGAAAGGGGAAAGCATTTGAAATGTAAATAAAGAAAATATCCAATCAAAAAAAAAAAAGAATCAAAAATAGAAAAAAGTAAAGACAAAAAAACTTATTTTATTTAAATAATTTTAAAGAGATTTGCTTTATCTTCATTTTTATATGTAAGAGTGTCTTGCTTTTGTGTGTGTGTGTGTGTGTGTGTCTATGTATGCACTGTATATGCCTGGTGCCATTGGTGGTCAGAGGAAAGATCATCCCCACTCTACTCTGACCCCACAGGCAGGAAGATAACTATATTTTTAAAAGCCGGACTTCCCCTCATTTTCCTGATGTATATTTAGAGAAGGAGCCCAGCTAAATGAACGCATAGAGCTCAAGGCCTTAATTGGACTAAAATGATATCAAATTGTGAAAGACTTTAGGTAGATAAGATTAAAATATTTATTTTTACCTTATACACTTGATTGCTTGCCTACATGTATGTATGCATGCCATGTTTGTGCCAGAGGTCAGAAGAGGGAGTTAGATCCCCTGGAACTGGAGTTACAGACTGTTGTGAGCCACAGCGTGGGTGCTGGGAATGGAATGTGGGTCTTCTGTAAGAGCAGCAAGTGCTCTTAACCATTGTCTTGTTGGCTTGAAACTAAATGACACTCTTGTGATTTACCATCTAGAATAATAATTGTAGCAGCAGCAGCAGCACTAGCAAACAGTAACTGAGCACCTCCTAAGTCCCAGGCAATGTTCTAAGTACTGATTCCAGGTGGGTGGTCCTGCTTTAGTCAAAGAGACAGAGGCACAGAGAATTTAAAAAAATTTAAATGTGGGCTTAGCATGGTAGTACATATCTGTAATCCTAGAACTTAGGAGGCTGAGATAGGGTGATCATGAATTGAGGCCAACCTGGGCTACACAGTGAGACTTCATCTCAAAACTAGCAGAGAATATGCACCCCTCCCTTAGACAACGAAAACAGAGAGTAAGATAAAACAAACTTGCTCAGTGTCACAGCTAAGAAGGAGATGATATTTGAACTTGGATTTGTGCCATCTGATGTGTGTGGTCATGGCGGGACACATGTAGTAATTATAGTTAAAACTGCAATTAAATTAAAAGGAGGTTCTTTGGTGTCACCAAGCCACTTATAGTTAAAGGCCATCACACAGGACAAAACAGTATTTTTTTCATTGTACAATGTTCTCTGTAGGATTGAGATAAATATTTGTGCATGAATGCAGGCCAGTGACTGAACTAGATTCTCTCTCATTAGGTGGCCTGAAAAGTGGTATAGAGACCTGGGCTGAAACCTTCCTTAGGGATGATGCAGGCAGGTTTGATCTGGGAGATCTAGGCTCAGTACAGACTTGCTATTTACTGCAGCACAATTCACTTTTTAGCTTTCTAAACCAGCAGGTCACAACCCACAGGTTGTGATGCCTTTTGGGGGAGGGGGCGCATCACATATTGGATATCCTGTACGCCAAATATTTACATTACGCTTTGTAACAGTATCGACATTATGGTTATGACGTAGCAATTAAATAACATTATGGTTGGAGTCGCCACAACGTGTTGAAAATCACTGCCTAAGCTTCTTTCCAAATCTGCTGCATGAGGAAACAAACGGAAGCTACGGGACTGTGCGTCAGGTAGTCATCTGGCACAGCCCTCTACAAATCAAGAAGAAGAAGATGCCTAGCAGGTAGCTCATGGGTGCCTATGTATTCATCTTAATGGTTGGGGCAGGGATCCAGAATTCATGCCACATGTGTTAGATTCTCTTCTGTTATTTCTGTCTTGGTAAGGTGAACTGGTTAATAGTACTTGTTAACTTGACATAGCCTAGAATAACCGGGAAAAAGAAAAGTTTTTAAATGAGTGTCTTTAGCAGGTTGGTCGGTGGGTGTGTCTCTGGTGGATTATCTTGATTGTAAACTGATACAGGAGGGCCCAACCCACTGTGGGTGGCACCATCCCTATGCAAGTGGTCCTGAGCTACCTAAGAGAGTTAGCTAAACGTGGGTCAGGGTAAGCCATGAAGCAGTGTTCGTCCGTGGCTTCTGCTGTACTTCTTTGGATGTAAGTTCCCTGGTTGGAGGTAATGCTAAATGTAGTAGTAGCAAGTAGTCCTGGCTTCAGGTTCCTGCCCCTGAGTTTGTACTCTGACTTTTCTCAATGATGGACTGAGACCCGGGAATGTCAGATGAAATACCCAACCTCACTCCCCAGCCCCAAGCTGCTTTTGATTAGAGTGCTTTATTATAGCAACGGAGATGAGACCAGAAGACCGGAAGGCAGGACTTCACCCCGTGTGAAGTCTGTAGAATTCTCACGTGGTTGTAGAATCCTCTCGTGTCTCTGTGAAGACTACTTACCTCATAGATGTTTCTTCTCTGTTGGTGACAACAAGGGTTTGTTTGTATGGGGGCATCCCAGCTTGGTAGATGAAGCAAGTCCCAAAGTTGTGGCTGGTGAAGGAGAAGTGGACAGCTGGGCTCACAGCGCAGCCTAAGATGTTGCATATGAATGTTGGGCCATGGCTGATCTGCAAGGAAAGATGGGCCAGGGGACTGTAGTTAGAGGCGGGAAGACAGGGCGATTGCATCCTCAGGGCAAGAAGGAAAGAAGATGGTTTCAGTAGGTTTGAGTGAATTTGCTTCCAATTAGCTACTCTAGGCAGGATCCACACTGGCTCTTGCTTTGTTCCTACAGCAGAGGTTCATCCTGAAGGCAGAGAGGTTGGCAGAAATGGCTAGTGATCATACAGGGTGGGACTGGGGTTGCCAAGGAGCCTGGGTGCAAGGCTGATGTCTCATCTTCCCTTACGTTTCGGGGCAGCTACTGTATATAGTTCTGTCATTGGTTGTTAATAAGGGAAGCTGGGTGGCGATGGTGCGCCCTTTTAATCCCAGCTCTTGGAGCTGGGCAGATCTCTGTGAGTTCAAGGCCTGTGTAGTTTACAGAGCTAGTTCCAGGAGAGCCAAGGCTATGCAAAAAAAAAAACCCTCTTAAAAAAAAAAAAACAAATGAAAGAGAAAAAACCCAAAAAAGAGAAAAGGGGGGTGGTGGTGTCTCCTATTCTGTCTGTCAATTCTTGTGGACTCAATGTACACCTGCCAGAACCCAATTCCCCACGGATTGAGAGAGGCCGACTAGGGCCGGTCCGTGGCATCCTATCTTGAATAAATGGGCAAGGTCATTATTTATTTATTTATTTATTTATTTATTTATTTATTATTTAATGTGTTTGGGTTGGGGGGCTAGGGAGTGGTGGTGAGGTGGGGTGTTTGATTCTTCATCTGATACCTTATCTTGGAAAGGGTTGTATGTATACATTTCCTGCCCCATCCAATGCTCTCACTTATTGTGGTGTCTAGGTAGTGTCATAGTGTGTGGATGGTCCACTGCTTCTCTAGTGACACTGGTACGGCCTCTGTTCCGGAAAGCCTGAGGGAGTTTCCAACACAACCACCCATTGGAGCTGCTGGAACTATTCAGCTGGGGCAACATGCCATGGGTTCTTCTGGCGTTTAGAAAACATCGAATGGTCTCACCTTGATTTTGAGTTCCAGGCCCTTCAAAACACACTTCTGATACGGTTGGAAAGACAGGCTGGCCGGTTCAGACTGACCCACGTCTACGCTACTGTCAGTGGGCGTGAAGTCCAAGTACTGCAACAGGAGTTTTGGTCCAGTGAGCTCTGCCTGGTAGCTGAAGTTGAACTTGCCCGTGTTGATGAAATTGAATTCACACTGAACACATTCATTCAACTCCACCTGAGAGACAGAGAGAACAACATGGTGGATGAAAAAAAAAAGCCACACATCCCTTGTCTAGGGAGAGATGTTCATTGGGAAATAAGGGTAGAGAGTGATATTAATAAGCTGGGTGTCATTAGCTGAATGGGCCTGGATATTTCCGCAAACCCCACCAAGTATTAGGGTCCTCTCATATTTCAAGTATAAGTCTGTAATTTAATTCTTAGATCTTTCTTGGCAGTGAAAATATTTCCTGTTTATTTAATGCAAGTGTTCATGTTTCTCCCAATTCATGTCATAACTACATAACCCTGGGGACGGATTTGTCTGGTCTCTCTAGTATTTGAGACAGGACGACTCAGCTCACACTCATTGTATCTATCACATTCCCTAGATAAGGAAAGCGCAATAGTCAGGTCCTTGTCATCCATTACCTCGTAGAAGTTGATGGTGTTGACTTGGGTGGATGTCAGGAGGATGGTGGTGCCCATCCTGTCTCTGCACTTGACCTCAGCATTCATAGTGTAGCCCTCGGCCTTGACGTTGAGGGTCAGAGGGTGAGCTTTCTTTTTTATATTGCAGATCAAATTGAAGTTCACGTCTCCTTCTTGCTTTGGTGTGAAGAAAATATCAACTGGGAACCTGTTTGGGAAACAAAACAGCCAAGTAAGTCAGACTGTGAAAAATCTAACAAGACAAGAGTCCACTGGATTATTGGATACACTATGAGCAAAAGACACCAAAACCAGCACTCCAAATTAAGTGAGTTTTAAGGATTTTCCAGCCAAAGCTAGATACTACTTTGTGTTTTTTTGACACAAGACAAGGAAAACGCTATGGGCATGAGAAAAAAAATATTGAGAAGAAGATTTAGATTAGGGCTGGAGAGATGGCTTAGCAGTTAAGAGGACTGGTTGTTCTTCCAGAGGGCCAGGGTTCAATTCATAGCACCCACATACATGGTGGCTTACAACTGTCTGTAACGCTAGTTCTAGGGAATCTGATACCTTCTTTTGGCCTCATCAGGCACTGTATATACATAGTGTACAGACATAATACACACAGAACAGCCATACAAACATTAAAAAAAAAAGAATTGGAATTCTTAATGCCATACAATTCAAGAAAATGAAAACCAGGAAGTCAGGTGGATAGAGATGAAACTATATTTAAATCTTAGAGTTGGGAGAGGTTTTAACTTTTATTTCTTTAAGATTTCTTAAAACTCTCTCTCTGTGGTGTGTGTGTGTGTGTGTGTGTGTGTGTGTGTGTGTACCAATAGTATGTGTGTGGAGATCACAGGACAAGTTGTGGGAGTCAGTTCTCTCCTCCTGTTTGGTGGGTGCTGGGAATTGAACTCAGGTTGTCAGTCTTAGTGGCAAGTGCCTTTACCACTGAGTCATCTTGATGGCCTACGAGAGATTTTTAAAAGTGAGTCTCTCCAATTGACTCTACTGGCTTGCAGGCCTGGGACCCTGCTGTGTATCTGGAGGATTTCAGTTTTACTTACCTGGACAGTGGCGGGATCCAGCCTTCCATGGGACATACAATGAGGCTGTTGTTGAATCCTTCAGAATAGCGAGAGTTGTCCTGGAAGGCGAAATTGAACCCTTGCTCTTCCTTGTTGATGATCTTTACTGTCTCTCGGGCTTCTCTGCCTGGGGAGGAAATGCCATCCCTCAGCAAGGGCTTCTCTCCTGCTCAGTGAGGTGTTGTAGAAGACAGTACCCCACGCAGAAGAGGAAGGCTTCACAGAGCAATCTCAGCATCCCCTCCCCTCAACTTTCACAGAACAATTTCAGGCAACCCCCAAATTCCTCAGCCACTGACCACTGCCTGCCTGCCTTCTTTCTTTTTGCCTTCCCAGTGACCTTCCTCCTGTAGGGGATTCCACATCATCTGCCCAGAATGTTTCTTCCCTAAATGACTGCTCCTTCTAGAAGGTGAGTTCTCCGACTTGGCCACAGCTAGGCTGGGATTCTGTTGACACCTTTCTTTTCTCTTCAGTCAGGAGTTGTAAAGTCTTCTTGGGTCTCTAATGGGGAACTCCCCGCTCCCCAACCACTTTGATGGCTCACATCTCTATACAGTTTCTACATGGAGTTCTTTTGAATTTGACCTTGCATGGCCCTGGGCTTTCCCGTGGAGGGTCCTGAATCATTATTTTGCTTTTCTCATTGGCTAATGTTAAAACATTTACTTCCCCACAAAACTTAGAATTGTCTTATCCAATTCTCTCCCTTCCTCAGTCCTATGGGATTTGAACCTATCAGATTTAGCAAATAACTTTTATTAGCATAAATGTGACCCGACTATTTCTTGGGACATAGTGTGTGTGTGTCTGTGTGTATTAACATTGAGTCTATCTAAAATTAAAATTTAGCTGTGCATCCTGTACAACCCTAGCTGTGATTCTAAATAAAATTTGATTAAATTTACATTCGATTAAATTTACATTTAATTTTGGGAGAACTAATGGAATGTTTAGCTCCTATTTGGAAGCATTTTAATGTCATTTAACTCTTGACATATAGGTCTTAGGAATTGGATTTAACTTTGGATAGTGTACATTTGGTTAGCAGTAGAGTTTTTATTTTTATTTTTGCTTCTAGGTATTTACAGCAAAAAGGAACACTTATCTTGTTCACTCTACTAAATTATCTTGACTCTAGTAGTTTTTCTCTCTCATCTCTTGGGGATTTACATGTACAAAGTGATCAGCTATAGCAAGTTAGATTATTACTTTTTCTCTCTCTATTAAGATTCATGCTCACCTATTTTATATATATCTATATATATATCCTATAGTATTATATATGTATATATATATCTATAGATATATAGAGATATAGATAGATAGTTTCTGGGCTTACTATAGGACACTATTTGATTGCCTGTTGCTTTAGGTTAATATTCTTTATGTTTTCTCTTCAACTCTTGTTTTATTGTGGCAGGATTGTTGAGGGTTGAAATAGGGATGAAGAATTTAAGCAATGACTATATTTGTTACATTAACATGGTCATATGGTTCTCTATTGATACAGTGGTTATACCAAAATCTGCACCATTGAAGTCTTGGATTAAACCCTTCATATTGTTTGACTTATTGTCAAGAATATTATAGTCTAAATAAACATCTAATGAATCACTTAAAAACTCTTTGGTCTTAGCTGGATTTTACAGGCCCACTCATGTCCATATGAAAGATGCACAGAGCTATGCATTATCTGATGGTCACTTCCTTTACAGCACAGGTCTCTGCTGAATGTTACCTCCTTGATGTGTGCCACATTTCTATTTTTCCTATCCTATAACATTCTTTCCTATAACACATTATCAACCTCTGACTTACTATTTATTTTATTTAGTTTTTGTTAGTCTCCTTCCTATGATTAAAATCTATAACAAATCTCCCAAGTATTTCAAGGTGTTAGGGTGTGGCTGCCAAAGACAGCCAATGGAAATGAGATTGAGAGGGAATTATCATATGGCTCTCTGCTAAGTGACAGGGGCTTTCTGACATACTTCTGGAAGGTTCCAAGAAGAGTGCCCCACTCCTGACTGCCCCTGGAGTCCTTGGTGACCTAGGGTCATGCCAATTCACAATGAGAGATCGTCAGGGCCAGCCACCTTACCAATGAGGAGAGAGCTGAAATTGAGGTGAGACTTGTCAAGAGAGATAAGGGGATCTGTGGTCTTGCCCACCAGCAGGAAGGGGACTGAGATATTATGCTCTGGGATAGAGAAAGTCCAGAACTCTTCCGTGATGTCCAGGTGAGCCGGCAGGAACTGGAATATAATCTATGGGGACAAGTCAGAAAAGGACAGTGAGAGGCATTTCTTCCTTGTCCCTTTGGAGACTTACTTGTATGAGGGCCATAAGAGGTGACATTTTCCCAGGTTTTCATTACCATCTAAAATGGGTGTGGCTCAATCCACATTGTCAGTCTGTTTGCCCTGCCTTCTGAGGAGTGGGGCCATGCACCCCAGTCACAGCTTCTGCTGATTGATTATACAGCTGCATTCTGTGCCATTCTTTGGATGGCAGGCTGCAGCACAGTGAACTGAACTAGCAAAGCGACACAATGCACTTGTCTGTCAGCAGTCAGTCCAGCATGTAGCCCACTTCAATATTATTATCAGAGTTACCACCTCTCTCTCTCTCTCTCTCTCTCTCTCTCTCTCTCTCTCTGTGAGTGTGTGTGTGTGTGTGTGTGTGTGTGTGTGCATGTGTGAATGTGTGCTGAGCACACACATGGAGATCAGGAGACAGCTTATGAAAGTCGGCTTTCACCTTACATCATGTGCGTCTCAGGCTTGGCAGTAACCACCCCCTACCTGCTTAGCCATCTCACCAGCTTCCCGACTGTATTTAAACTCATAACTTTCAATTTGTGGATTTATCCCTAATATAAGATTCTCTGTAAAGCTTACTGGCCATGGAGTCCACACATTTGCTTTGACGGGCAAGTTCACATAGAGATCTGACCGCCTCTCCTATGTTATTGTGGAGACATTTAGGACTAAGCCATAGACAGGATTTCATTCGTATGTTTTGCCTATTTCTCTGGGAAAGTAAAATAATATCCATTTGCTGTTGTCAATCTTTTAGATACAGATAGTTCTTTATGTCCTTGTACTATGAGCCTAGGAAGCCCCAGATATTTATGTCTGGTCCCATTTGGCTCTTTGAATATTCTTATAAAATCCCCGCAAATACCAGAGCTTTCTCCAGAGCCAGCCAAGAGAGCCCAGGTCTATCTTGCTCACTGGGATTGTACATGTTGATGAACAATAATAAATACAGTCAATAAATACATGTTGACCATGGATCCTCATCAATACTCTTCTCCCTTCACACTCTTGCTATGCAGAGATGGCTAGAGTTGTGGGGGTCCCTGTCTGCACACACCTCAGCTTTCTTCTCAGGGTGGATAATACCCTTTTCTGTAAGACACACAAAGGCTGGAGGGTGCTGGAGACTTTCTGTCTCTTCAGAGGTCCAGCAGAAAGAATAGGTGCTGTTGGTCGGGTTCAGAATTGTGAAGGTTCTGGCCAGAGAGGAAAGATGGATGGAAGAAAGTTAGGGGAGATATTGGAAAAGAAAATTAAGAAAATATATGTAAACTCCAGAACTGTCGCAGTCTCCCCATGGGGAACTAGAAATGACCAGAGAGCTTCATTGCTGCAGAAATAAAAATGCCATCTCCCCAGGCATCTAAGGGATAATGAATGATAGCTCTGGAGTTTGGAGTGATGAACTCTCTCAAGGCCATATGTGCCAAGGCGGAGGTGAGGGAACTCACATCTATATACATGCTACAACTTCCCTACTGTCAAATGCAATGCAACACAACGCAACGCAAACAGAATCCAGCTTCACTCATGTATCAGTTCTCCGATGTTAAATCTCTGTGGCACCCCTCGGGATGTCCAGATTGCTTCTAGGTATTAGCACGGGTGGGTTTTCTGGATTCTGCATCTGAATTCTTTGGAAGGACTGATTGGCATGAATTCAAACGATAGGACTCAGACTCACCGGAGATTCTTCCCGCCTACGCCCACACTGGTGAACTCAATCACACGGGTGTTAGGGTCGAGAGGCCCAGCGCCTGGTCCTCGGAGCTCTGGGTTGCGCCGATGACCACTGATGTAGTCTGACTCCTTCAGGTCAAAGTGGCAGAACGGCAGGACGCTTCGCCCTTTCGTTATCAAAAGAGGGCCTTGTTCTCCAAGTGGGAGGTTGGGAATTCTGAAATGAGAAGGTAATTTTTAATTTTGATTTTTCTATTCCATTGTTGCTTTCTTAGCTGGTTGGAAAGAAATATTCTGTCCACCAGAATGTGAGTTCCATGTGAGTAGAGGGTGGGTTTGTCTTGGTCAGCCATACCACATTTTGCCTTGACTGGCACATTCTATATAGTAGCATAATAGGCATTAATGTATTTACTGTTAAATGGACGAGTGGGCTGACCCTGAGGAACCCGGATGTAAGTACTGTCTGTGTGCTTACATGTGGCTCTAGGTTTTTTCCTCCTATCAGTGGTTATGTAAACAAAGTGCTTACCCTTTGGGTTCACTCCTAGGCATCCAATAGATTATAGAGAAGGACCTGGAAACCCTGACAAAGTTATCCGAAGACCTTTGTAGAAGGTGATGCCTGTGAACAGATCAGCCTCGGGGCTGAGCTGAGGTGGTCCTAGTGTGGCAGAGGTCTCTCTGGTATAAGATCAGGGGTTCAGAGGAACTCTGGCACTTCCCAGGTAGGCCTCTGCCACCCTTGGGCAAGGCTTACAGAAGCTTCTACAAGGCAGGTGTTCTTTCTGGAAAATTTTCTGGAAGAAGGTACCATATCAGGGACTTTCTCTGATACATGTTTTTGCTTACTTTTTTTTTTTTCTCCTCTCACTGGACACCAGACCAGACCAGTTCCACCAACTCTATATTCCTTCCTGTCTTTGTTTAGTGAGTTTATTGTGGGTCAGGCATTGCTGCAGGCTCTTTGCTTAAACTAGGTCATTTAGCAGGCCAAATAATTCTACATGAGAAGGATTACTGAGCCGGGCGTGGTGGCGCACGCCTTTAATCCCAGCACTCGGGAGGCAGAGACAGGCGGATTTCTGAGTTCGAGGCCAGCCTGGTCTACAAAGTGAGTTCCAGGACAGCCAGGGCTATACAGAGAAACCCTGTCTCAAAAAAAAAAAAAAAAAAAGGATTACTGCTTGCATTTTATATACGAGGCAATGGAGTCTCAGAGAACACAGAAGGAAGCTTTCCTAAGGGGTAGAAGCTGCCTGGCTACAAATTTCTCTCTTATTTAGTGGAGTCCTACACGTGGCCAGGGAGCAGGGGAGAAGTTGATGGGTGGGGCTTAGACTATATCCTCTTTGTTCTCCGAAGATAGGTCCTTTTGGACTTCGGGCTCTGTGAGGCGGCTAGAGTAGGGAAGGTGGTGGGGCGGAAGAGCAGGGTGAGGGCGGGAGGCTTGGAGAATACATTTCCTTACTGGCAGTACAGGGAGCTCTCGAACTCTCCAGTGTCCATTGGTGAGAACTTCACTTTGAGCTTCTGAGTCTTTCCTACGGGCACAGTGCCTGAGGGGGGTTCCACTGAGAAGGGTGATGGAGAGGCTTCAGTCCAGTGGTTCAGGGCACTGTCCAGGGTGCTGCCAGAGCCCTGACTTAACTCTTTTTGATTTGAACCTGAGGGAGGATAGAGAAGAGGTGATATTCCACAGTGGTAATGGGATGGGCAGGCCGCTCCCAAGTCCCGAGGGACCTTCTGTGATATCTGTGGACTCATGCCTTATAGCAGGTATATTCCATGCTGGGCACAAGTAGAAAGGAATCAATTCATACTTCACAGGTGATGTGTGAAAAACACTTCTGTTAATTTTATGGTGCTTTCAGATGGATTTCCTTTTGGCTCAGGGGGGTGTAGGTCAAGAAAGGGTTTGCAGTTATTCTGCAACAGGGTAATGGGCTATGAATATAATTTGTGGCCAATCATTGATGTAACATAGGGATTTACAAAGTGAGAGTCCATGGATAAGGGCCTGTCTGGAAAACCTGGAGGTCTCCACAACTGAAATAACAATGACTGCTTTATATACCCTCTAGGTGCTAGGCTCTTTGCTAGTGCTTTGTGCAGTATATCACTACACACTTGGGCAGAGCTTTCTATTTCTTCTGGGAAAATGGCCCACGGTTTTCTTTTTTAAAAGACTTATTTTATTTGCACCTGTATGGGTGCTGTGTCTGCATGTATGTTTGTATACTACATGCATTTCTGATGTTGCAGAGATCAGAAGAGGTGTCAAGACCCCGTGGGACTGGAGCAACAGACAGTTGTAAGTCACCACGTGGATGCCGGGAACTGAACCTCAGTCTCCTATAAGAGGCACAAGTGCTCTTAACTGCTGGGGTATGTTTCCAGCCCCATGATAGGGTGTTTGTTTGTTTGTTTGTTTGTTTGTTTTGTGACCTGCAATCTTCCCAAAGGTTCAGAGCTAGAAGACAAGATTCCTAGTGATAAATGACACGAGCCATCACTCTGGAGAGGAAGAGGTCAAGCTACTTATTGCTCAGGTCCATGTGGCTTTGTAAACCCACGAGGCCCATGCTCTGCTGTCCTTAGCTACTCAGAGGCTGTTACGCTGGCCTCTAATGCTTCTCTGAGAATGGTGACTCAGGTCAGACCCTGGGGTTCACGTAGCACTGAGTTTACCTTGATTCTCTGGCATGGCAAAACTGACGGCCTTGGAGGTTTCTTCTGAGATCCAGCAGAATTCTAACACCACCTGTCCTGTGTTAACGAGGTCAAACCTGTGGGGAGATGAGGTGCAGATTCAGAATGGGTTGTCCATACTTTCTGCCCTACCTGAGTATTGGCTGTACTGTTTGTCAAAGGCAAGTCACTTCGTTTCTTAGGCACATTTTTTTTTAAATGTCTGAGTTATATCCTGTTGTGCACACACATAAATATTCATGTTTTCTTTATTCATTCTTTGACAGTGGACAGCCAAGTTGACGCTTTGCCTTGGTATCTTGGCGGCTATGAAGAGTCCACGTGGGAGTGCAAACATTCCTCGACATATTGATTGGACTTCCCTTTGGATGTACACCAGGAGGTGAGCTAGCTGGGTCACACAGTAGGTCTACTTTTAGTTTCCTTTTGAGGAACCTCCTTACTGTTCTCTATAATTTTGTCTTTTTCATCAAAATGGGTAGGACTGAAAGACATCACCCCGAATGAAACAAGCCAGACATGGAAAGACACGTGTGCATTCTCTCACACGTGTGGAAGTCAATACATTTACTCTCATAGTGGAAGAACTTAGCATGACGATTACTGGAAGCTGGGACAGGTTGGGAGAGGCATGGATAGAGAGACATTGGATAATAGTAATAAAAAACAGCACAGAGAGAACAGTAAGTGTGTTCTGCGGTTTATAGACGCCTATGGGATAGTTTATGAGGAACTAGAAAAGAGGAGTCTGGAGATTCTACCTCCAGGGATGGGAATGCTAACTATTCTGCTCCAACCATTACACATCTACCCTGTAAATATGCATCATTATTACATGTTATCCAAAAAGAAATATAAAATAAAAGGATTAAAAAAATACAGCTAGGTATAATGGTGCATACCTTTTAATCTTAGCACTTGAGAGGCAACGGCAGGTTGGTCTCTGTGAGTCTGAGGCTAGCCTGGCCTACAGGGTGAGTTCCAGGCTAAGGAGGGCCACTTACTGATACCCTATCTCAAAAAACGTTTTGAGACTTGAGTCTTGCTATTATATTGGCTATTATGAAGCTCAAGATTTTCTGGTCTTAGTCTCCTACAGAACAAACTATCATGCCTGACTGAGAACCTTTTAAAATAGCAGTTTTTAAGCAATGTCATTGAAACTCATTCATTTGATGCAATTTTTTTAAAAACGATGCAATATATATGTAAAAAATTTAAACATGCAGTTGTTTAGTCCTTAAAGACAGTTTCCATAGTTGTGTAGAAGCTCCCAGTGACTCACTCAAACACTCGGGTCTGGTAAACCAGCGTTTCCTTAAAGAACACTTCAGTTGTTTCACACTGATATGAAGCAAAATCCACGATGGCACTGAACTGGATCTGCAATTCTCGGTAATTTTCTTCTACCATCGAGTGGGCTGGCTCAGGGTCCGTCTCTATGACCTGGAACAAAAGCAACCATGTCCTTAGCACTGCAAAGCCAGCCATGCACAGGAACACTGGGGAACAGCACACTGATCTACCATGGAAAGGCACACGAACCCATACATACAGTTCTGGAAGACATGACTGTCAAATCTCTGATAGCTCTGAATGGAAGAGAAAAACTGGGTAGCAGGTAATTAACCGAGAAGATCAGGACCATGTGGGCATGAGTTTTGGATCAGACGGGCTCTAAAGAAGATAGAAGAACTAGGCATAGTCATGCCTTTAATCCCAACAAAAGGAAGGCGGAGGCAGGTTTGAGGCTAGCTTGATCTATATAGTAAGTTCCAGGATAGCCAGGGCTATGCAGAGATACTTTGTCTCAGAAACAAAGACAAAAAGATAGAGAAAAGGTAACCATAGAGAAAAGACCAGGTATTGATTAAATAGAAAACAAGTTGCAAATGGAGAGGATCAAAAGAATTATTTAGTTGTGAAAGGATTTTAAAACTCTTTGCTAAAATGGATTAGGAAAAGTGCAAACAACAAGAATCAGTCCTTAAAGGTGTGAATCACCACCAACTCCATCTTTTTAGATAGACATAAAAATCTGGAGGTAGAAGAAAAATAATTTAATAAAATTCATGCAAGAACAAAATTTATAGACCCATCAAAGTAACTGAACAGTAAAACATCTTAAAGTAAAAGAAACTGAATAAAAATGTTAAAGCAATGGAATAGCTTTGTTACTCCTAGAGAAGTGAACAGTTGCAAATCTTAGAGAAGACCTAAAACATAGAAATAACCTTTTTTAAAAAAAAAATAGGAAGGATGAGTTAATATTATAATTGTCAACTGTTTCCCAAATACTGTAATCAGTTCCATTATAGGTTTTCATAATAATTGGCAAATGGATTCAGAAATTATACATTAGAAGAAAACGAAGGATCAAGAATGGCTAAAAGATTTAGAACATAATAAGGCAGACGAGGAACTTTCCTCAGGCATCAGGTTGATTCTGAAGATATAGAAATTAAGGTAATATAAAACAGGCTCAGGGATGGACAAGCTGACACCAGAATGGAAGAGATCAGAAATGACCTAGGGACAGCTAAAACTGAGATATGACACAGAGTCCCATCAGAACACTAGGGAACAGAAGGCTCCAAATTTGGCAAGGGAGTTGTCGCAATGGAAAATATGAAATTAAAGCCTAGTTTCACGTCAGAAGGAATTTCCAGATGCATCGAAGGCTTAGGTATCAAAAGCCAAGCTCAAGACTTAAAAACATCTAGTGAGGTGAATATATTTTGGAGAGGGAATGGTTTCAAAAATAAGATACAAAAAGTAATAAACGTAACAAAAAAGAAACTGATAACTTTGACTACATTAAAATTAAGAATATTTGGGGAGGGGTAGAGCGATAGCTCATTGGTTAAGAGCACTGGCCACTGTTCCAGAGGACCCAGGTTCACTTCCCAACATCCTTATGGCAGCTAGCCACTTGTAACCACTCCATCTTCAGTTGATCTGATGTGTGTATACAGCACACATATGTATATGCTGGCAAAACACCCATAAACATAAATTAAAAATAAATGGAACATCTTTTAAAAATTAAGAATAGCTTTTTGTTTATTAAAACATAGAGGGGATGGGGAGATATCTCATCCTTAAGAGCACATGTTGCTCTTGCAGAGGATCTGAGTTTGGTTCCCAGCATCCATGTAGGGTCGCTCACAACCACCTGTCACTCTAGGTCCAAGGTTTGCTCTCCAATGATGCCCTCTTCAGACCATGGAGGACATCTGCACCCTTATGTACATACCCTCATTGCCTCATGCATATAGAGTTAAAATAATGCTAGATCTTAAAACAAAAACAAAAACAAAACAAAACAAAACAAAAAACTGAGTAAAAAGTTAAGCTCTAGATTTTTTGAGACTATGTGGACACATAATACAAATGGAATTTCTCAAAGATAAAAACCTTAAACAAAGGATGAGTGTCATAACTGAAAAATGAGCAGAAGGCACAAAAGAGGCACCCATGTAAGAGGGAGCCTGTGTGCTCAGCGATAGTATGACGTCACATCCACTCTCGTCAGTGACTAGAGAAGTACAATCAAGGTTCATCATGAGCTAACATCCTAGTTGTTCAAATGATAAAAGCTAGACTGCCATGCCTAAGGCTGTGGGTTTCTCTTTAGTATCCCACAAACCAACCAACCAACCAACCAACCAACCAACCAACCTCCTAAATGTCTAGGACAAAGTCAAATCAAATGTTGGAGAGGATGTGGTTCACAAGACTCCTTTGTTGTAAAGATAGAAATGAGTATAGCAAGTTTGGAAAACACCTGGACATCAGCTTGAAAGGACTGGATGTTCACATGATTTATTGAACATCAGCTTGGAAAGGCTGGACATGCACAGGATTTAGTGACCCCACTTGTAGAAATGTAAACATGGATGCCAACATATACAGAAATGCTGGCCAGAAGAAAACATACTTTCAGAAAAATAACTTTCAGAGGAAGAAAAAAAGTCTGGACCGTAAACAACAGTGAAATGCGTATACTATTATAGCCTACACAACTATGATCACATACCATAACCTTAAAAAAACAAAACAAAACAATTGAAAACTATAGCTCCACCTCAATCCTTTTAGAATGCTCAGATTAACAACAATTGATCAAGGGAGTGACTTAGGATCGTGATTTCCTCTAGAGATGGAATTGCCAGAACCACACAGCATTTGGGGGCCTAGTTCCCTCATTAGGCATAGGTTAATTAATTATAGAATTCAAAAAAAAAATGCAAGGGGCACATATGTGCCAAAGATGAGATACCACCATGCACTGGAAGTTCTGACTACTCTAGTTCCAGACACCTGATGGAAGCAGGAAAAAAAACCTAAATGACTAGTGATGCCACTTTTAAAGAAGAGGAGGAGAAAGAGGAGGAAGGAGAAGGGTGGAGGAGAAAGAGGAGAAAAAGAGGAAGAAGATGGAAGAACTTGCTGAATCCTTTACAAAGACTGAAGCTAAGCCTCGTCAACTAAGGTGGTCTGTGTCGTTTGTAAGGGTGGTGGGCATGGGAATACGTTGCCACTTTTGAAACCAAAGTCAGATGCAAACCTTTTCTGTTTTCCACAGCGAGACACTGAAATTGAGAGCAGTGGGTTCCGAGCATGGCGGGCTGGATGAAGTCTGTGTTTCCTGTGCCTTGAATACTCACCTTTCGTTTTGTAGTCAAGGACAGAGGTGTATTTCGGGGAGCATCCACCCACTTGACTGTGCGCATGCGGTCATCCCAGTCAGGGACCTGGTCCACAGGGAGCTGAAACATGATCTTGGAAAGCTTGCACTTGACACACATCTTCTTCAGGGTGATGGGTGATTCTGATTTCAAGGTCACCACCACGTCCTTGGAACAGCCAGGGTGGAGATGCCCAATCTAGGGGAAAATGGGGTATTTGTATTTTGGGGAATTCAATCCTAAGGACCTTTGATGCCCAGTAGTGACTCAAAATATATCACCCAGGCCTGTATAGGTAGATTTACTTAAATCCATGTAAGAGATCCTTTAGAATGTTTCCTTAAGGCTAGGCACAGTGTCTCATGGAGGAGCACCAGCACTTGGAAGCATGAGTGAGGTTTGCCATGAGTTTGAGGCCAGCCGAGGCTACATAATAGGTTTTCAGGCACATCTAGGTTACAGAGTGAGATCTTCTCTCAAAATAAACACACACACACACATCATGATAAGAGCAATAGTAATAGTTACCACTCTCTTTCTTGTCTCAAGAAGTATTCTCAACTCTTGAGCAATTTTACTAATCCCTACAATATCCCTGAGAAGTACAGAGCTATCACTCCCCACTTTACAGATTAAAAAAAAAACCCTGTAAATTGCTTAAAGTCTTTAACACTAGTGATCTGGGTGTGAATTCAAGCAGTATGGCTCCAAATGCTACCCACAACCACCTGATACACAATGTTATTCATACATATAGGTCACTCAACACAGTATAGTAGTTTCTAGAAAGTGATCCAATGACCCTTGTCATCTCCAAGACATTTCTAGGGAACCTGGAGGACAAAACTTTCACTAACATCCTGAGATGCCACTTGATTCTTACACATTCCTTTTCTTATGAGTGACAATGCAACCTCCTAGAAGTTAAAGATGATGGTGCATAGTTAGACTGAATAGAACGAGTAGATAGCAGAAGCTATATGACCTTATTCAGTTATATGGTAAAGATGTATAAAGATGTAAAATGGCTGGGTGTGGTGGTGCACACCCATATTACAAGCCTGGGACAGGAAGACAAGAAGCTCAAGGCTAGCCTGGGATACACAGGAGACCCTATTTTTTTTCTTCCTAAAGCAGAGTTTCTCTTTGTAACAGCCCTGGTTGCCTGGAACTTGCTCTGTAGGTCAAGCTGGCCCTAAACCCACAAAGATTTGCCAGTGTCTGCTTCCTGCCTCTGCCTCCTAAGATGAAAGGCTGCACCACTGTGCTCTTGCAGGGGACACTATCTTAACAAGAAAGGTGAAATGATTCTACACTGACCACATACATTTTTGAAAATATAGTTTTTAAAAATAAAATATGGTATTTTATTTTATTTTATTTTATTTTATTTTTCGAGACAGGGCTTCTCTGTGTAGCCCTGGCTGTACTAGAACTCAGTCTGTAGACCAGGCTGGCCTTGAACTCATAAATCCCCCTGCCTCTGCCTCCCAAGTGCTGGGATTAAAGGCGTGCGCCACCACTGCCTGGCAAACTATGGTATTTTAATTAGAAGATAGTTGGCTTATTGCACTTTAAAACAAATATGTTTAAAAATATGGCTAAGATCACTGTCTGCTCTTTCAGAGGTCCTGAGTTCAATTCCCAGCTATCACACGAGGCCCCACAACCATCTGTAATGGGATCTGATGCCCTCTTCTAGGGTGCAGCTATACATACAGATAGAGTACTTGTATACATAAAAATAAATTTAAAAAATCATTACAAAAAGAATGCTTTAAAATGTCCCTAACTTGGGGTCCTGGAGAGACAGCTCGGTAGTGAAGAGCACCCGGCTGCTCTTCCAGAGGGTGCCGGTTTGCTCCAAGCAGGCACATGGCAGCTCACAACCAGATCCAGGAGATCTGATTTCCTCTTCTGGTCTCTGTGGGTACCGGGCACACATGTGGTGCACAGACATGCATGTAGGCAAAACATCATACCCATACAAATACAAAATAAGTATAAATCTAAACACATTCCTACTTTTAATTTCTAATAGGTTAATCATCAATAATTGTAACTCATATGGACAAAAACTCTTTGAGGGTTCTTAACAATGCTTAAGAGTACAGAGGAAGCCTGGGATGGAAAAGTTTTAAATTGTTCAAATATACAAGATGTAAAGGAGATCCCATTTGGTTTGTAGAATAAAATGATTTATAATCCATTGTAGATAAAGATGTATATACATATACCATCAGCATAATCACTGTTCACATGATAGTCCTCTGGCAGAGAAGACAGCCATTGTCTCTCCTTCCCCTGGATAGTGAAGGCATATGACAGCTTTAGATTGCTCAAGATAAATGCGTGTGTTTCTATGTGCATTTACGTGTGCACAAATGTTGGAAGCCTGGCTGTGTCTTCTTTGACGTCAATTATTCGCTCACACCATTATATGCTTCCGTATCTTCATAGGTCAAATGTTGATAACAAAGATTAGAGAAATTTAACAAGGCTTTGGAACTGGGTCTGGCAGCGTAAGTTTTCTGTAGCTACTCCCCAGGGTTAGATTTGGGCTTGAGCTGGTATTGGAATCAACCAGGAGCCTAGGCTGGCCTGGGACTCACTCTATAGCTCAGTCTGGCCTTGAACTTGTGGGAGCATGAGCTTCCCATGTGTTAGGATTGCAGGAATGAAGCACCATTTTTTTTTTTTTTGGCTTGCTGTGCCATGCACAGAGGGACACAGGCCTACAGAGAATTCCTCAGTTTCATCCCCAAAGCAGTCTATGTTAATCTCCTCTTAGACCAGAGGCCCCTGAGCAGCATCCTCAAGAACTAGGTCTGAGTGCGGAGTGGTTGAGGGGTGGTTTCTTAGTTCAAGATGCATGCATCCCGTTCCACGTCGCCACAGGATGGAGTGACAGTCACATTGGGCTTGGCTTAGACCCAAGGGGGTCTGGGACCCATTGAGTGATGTTTGCTTACCTGTGGGGAGAAGGACAGTGTAGCTAAAAGGGGCCACTCGAAGCGAGTCACATTCACTTGGCTGTGGTTTGTGATGGTGAAGTTCACATTGTAGCCAACTCCAATGTGACAGTACCCAAACTGGATGTGTTCCATCAGGGCAGCTAGGGGTCAGAAGCAGAAGGCTGGTCAGTGGTTCCTGGCCTCTTAGAAGAGTCTGCTATCTAATGGAGGCATGTCCTGATACACATTCCTATCTTATGCACATTTTGCCCTTTCTTTGGATAATCACATAGGAAAAACCTTTGATTCTTGGGTAGAAGGATCTGTCTCTAAGGGATATCCATCCATCCATCCATCCATCCATCCATCCATCCATCCATCCATCCATCTATCCATCATCCATGCATCATCCATCATCTATCCATCTATCCATCCATCCATCCATCCATCCATCCATCATCCATCCATCATCCATCCATCCATCCATCCATCCATCCATCCATCCATCCATCCATCTTCCCACCCACCCATATATCAGTTCTGTCTGTACACGGACCTTGGCTCTTGCATTTGTTCAAGAGAAAATAAAGATTCCAATGTCATTTGTTTCATGAGATAATACAATGAAATGTAAAGACTGCCAGTAAAATATAGGATTCTCAATTAAATTAGAATCATAGACAAACAATGAGTAATTTATTTTTGATAAATATGTCCCATACAATACTTTGGGGACATACATATACTAAAAGTTATCATTTATCTTGAACTTAATTTTTCTTTGGAATACCTGAATTCATGTTGGCTAAACCTAAAAACACTAATAGATATGGAATCTCTAAACTTGGATTACTGCTAGCTCCTATTTGACTCCTGACAAGAATGATGTCATTGTATAGCTTCATACAGGAGTGAAACACTGGTTACAGAAAGAGTATTGATTTCAGCCTCTGATTATACATTCTAGGACTATAATTAAGCTCCTGGGGAAATTTTGAAGACAAATTTACAATTCACTTTAAAGCAATCAGTCATATGGTTACAGTACTTAACCAATGCCTTTTGGCAATAATTATAATGTAAAATGTTTTCTTCCCAGGGTACAGTCCCAAAATGGAAGGTTCAATGGTCGAGAGACTGCAGAGAGCCATGTCTTAAACTTTAATATTCATGTGACCATCCAGGGATCTGGTTAAAATGTGGGTTATAATCCTGCAAGTCGGGGTGGGTCTGAAATTCTCATTTCTGACAAGAACCTAGGAGATGCTGATACTGTAGGCTGCTGGCCTGCTCACCAAGCAGTCAGGCTGTGAGGAGGAGAGTACAAGTCCATCCCTCTCCAGTGAGATGAGTCCACTGTTTCACTTAGAAAGCCTGTTTCAGAGGAAACCCTCAGTGCCAACACAAGCTAGCTACAAGACAGAGGCAGGGGGACTGCAGGGAAGCACGGGTTTGCTAAAAAACTGAGCAGGAACATCAGGATCTAACCGTATGTTCCCTAAAAAAGGCAAAGGCTTTCTTATTAATCTGTAGGTCTAGGGCTCAGTGTAGCGCTTGGTACATGCACTTGGTGCTAAGTAAGAGTTCACTGCGTGAATGCACACATGAATGAAGGGTACAAAGAGTGGCTGAGCCTGGTGTGGCAGAGCTCCTACCGATCAAGAGAGTGACTGGAGTCAATAGCTGTCAAGTCTGCACTTCACCCACCTGTCACCAAGTCCTCCATGGTGCTCTCCTGGGCAATCTCTATGACCTCAGACTGATCCGAGCTCTCCTGGCTGGTGGAATTGATCAGCCCGTGGATGTTATCCAAGATGATGTCATCCTTGTAGCTTTCTCCAACCAGGTGGATCATGGTCTCCTCATATTGGTTGTTGATCACTGATAAGTGGATGGAGCCTGTCATTCTCCCAATCTTATTGGAGTGGAAAAAGACATCGAATTCAGCTGTGTCTCCAGGAGAAACAACCAGGGAGGCCGTGTGGGCTTTCTTGACTGTAAAGTGAAGACCAAAGTTATGATTTAGAAGAATGCATCTCTGGGAAGACAGAGGTTGGATGGAGAGCAGTCCCTCTGCGGGGAACGAGCTTTGGCTTCCGGTGATGTGACTGAGTACCAGCTGCGGCTTGGCCCTGAGAGATTCCTGGTAAAACGGCTTCTGAGTTCACCATCACCCTACCGAGGTGCCTGCTCCCCCCACTCACCTTTTTTGTTTGGTTTATTTTCCTCCATGATGTAGATGTAGGAGGTGGTGGGTCTCCCCTTCAGAGAGAAGACTCCTAGTTGGTCCCGCAGGTCCACATGCAGCTGGAAAGAAGAAAGTAGGGTTGAGCGTGTTGAGCTTTCAGGCTGCTCAAGAATTTGAGTCTGGCTTGCGATACTGCACTGTATTTTGGGTGGCAAGAATGTTCAAAGCCATTATATGCAGTATTCACTTTTTATTTTCTCCATTTTTGCTTGGTATGTGTGTGCTCTCATGTGTGTGGCGACACATGTATGTGGAGGTGTGCATGCATGTGGAGGCCTGATGTTGACAGTGTGCCTTCCTCAATAGTTCTTCTCTTTATATATAAGCAGGGTTTCTTGCTGAACCTTAACTCACTGATTCAGACTTGTCTAGCTTGTCTATGCCTGGTGAGTGTTGGGATTGCCCGTGACTGCCACCTCCTGTCCTGCTTTTACATGGGCTCTGCAGGGGTGGGGGTGGGGTCTGTACTTTGTACTTCATATGTGTGTTTTTACCCATTGAACCATATCTCTAGCTCATGGTCTCGAGAGACTTAAGAGATATATGTAGTAGACATTAGACCCAGATAGGAAAATGAGCATTCGGTTAGGAACCATTCTCAGTAAGTTAGGAGCTGGAAGCCCAAAGGTGATATAGGTGACCTTCCGGACCATGCAGTTAGACAGTGTCAAAGGCAGGTTGCTAATGCTTCTGTTACACAGAGAGGCAGTGAAAAGGTTCATCTAGACTAATGAAATGAAAATGAATACCCATAGTTCTATGAAGCATTGCACAGCTATGACTTCTGGGAAGCCGGCATTTCCTAGGTGCTGTGCATTAGCCAGAGTCATGGTAAATATACTAGCAAGATGACAGGAAAACAAAAAACAAAAAAAACCCACCAAAAACCAAAAAAACCCCACAAAAAACAAAAAACAACTCAGACTGACTCTGGTCTACTGGGAAGCAGGCAGGGCTAAAAGCCAGACATTAGATTTTTAGGTGTGAGAAATTTGATATTTTTTGAAAGTAGCATTGCTCACTATAAAGAATAAAAGATAAAGAGAAGGAAGGTACAGAGCCACTGTACTGCAACCAGAGATTATGGTATTTAGAAATAACCATAAGGGGAAACTCAATGGAGGGGAACCAAGATCACTCAGTGGGTTAAGACACTTGCTGTTTAGCCTGGCAACCTGAGTTCCTTCCCAGGGGCCCACAGGGTGGAAGGAGAGAACTGACTGCCATGGTAATCCTTGGGCCTCTACACTCTTGTGTAGGCACACATACACACAAAATAATAAATAAATGTCAAAAAGAGAAACTATAGAAAGGAACTTACTAATATTTTAGGAATATTGAGATAGAAATCTAAATGATGGAGAGGAATCCCAAATGTTTCCCCCAGTGGACAATTATTCTGAAATCAGGAATTCTCCCCTAGACAACTCATAATCTTTAATTTTGATTCCAATGAGATTAAAACTTCTCTGGATGTATTTTATTGTATGTAAGTGGGTGTTTGCCTGCATGTATATCTGAGCATCGTATGTGTGCTTAATGCCTGCTGAGTCCAGGAGGGATGTTGGATTCCCTGGAACTAGAGTTACAGATGGTTTTGAGCCACCAGGTGGGTTCTGGGGACCAAACAGGTCCTCTGCAAGAGCAGCCAGTGCTCTTAACCATTGAGCCATCTCTGCAGCTCCTTCCAATGAGATTTTAAACGGAACTTTAAAAATGATTCTTAAGCTCACATATGAGCTGAATCTACAAAAATTCTTAAGGAAAGTACAAAAATTCTTAAGGAAAGTTAAAATCAGACAGAGAGACAGACCAACCAGCCAGCCAGCCAGCCAGGTAGTAGGTGGCAGGACCTGTGAACTATACAGGATGACAGTGGTTTTTAATTTGAGGGTTGCGACCCATTTCAGGGGTCTTGTGGTCTCTTCACGGGGGTTGCCTAAGACTGGGAAAACAGATATTTACATTACAATTTATAATAGTAGAAAAATTACACTTATGAAGTGGCAACAAAAATTTTATGGCTGGGGGTCACTACAACATGAAGAGCTGTGTTAAGGGGTTGCAGCGTCAGGAGGGTTGAGAGCCATTGCTGTGGAAACAGACTACAATGAAGACCATGCAGGGTCGGGCCGCCATAATGTTCCTTCTTGCCATGGGCCTCAAATCGACAGAAGCCAGGACTGTGGTCCTGAAACCTCAGAAACTGGGTGGCAGAAATAAGGCAGCGTGGTCTGACCAGCGTGGCACTCCAGGTAACCATCTATGTCACCCTCAGCTGTCACCCCAGGTAACCGTCTATGTTGCCCTCAGCTGTCACCCCAGGTCTATGTCACCCTCAGCTGTTACCTGGGCAGGGATGGTGCCATTGTTCTTAAGAATGAGAGGCAGTTTCTCTGAATGACCAAGCAGAAGTCTCTTAAACAGGAGCAAAGGGTTTCCATGTTGGTTATATAGAGTTGGCCGGATGACAGTCACTCGAGGGAGAGTCCCCTCGCCAATTATATCAAACACAAGACCTCGGCTCCTTGCTATGTTGCTGCAGGGGACAGGAAGAACAAGCAAGGTGGCTGAAACCGATCAGGTGGGGACACTTTTCTACACAGCACGTACACTGTTGTTCTGCCACAGGGGAAGGGAGGGAGGGAGGGAGGGAGGGAGGGAGGGAGGGAGGGAGGAGGTGGTGGTACCTGGGCAGGCCATCCAAAGTGGCCTCGAAGATGCACTGGTAGGTCTGCATGGTCTGGGGTGTGAACAGTACTGTGGCAAAGGCATGTGAGCGGCTCCCGATGCACATCTTGCTGGGTTCCACGTCAAAGATGTCAGTGATGCGGTTGGCTACCTGTGGAAGGGAGATGGGGTTGGGCACTTTGCATTTCTGCTGGGGCTGACTGCTGATCTGTCTGCCCTGCTGTGAACTCTCCTAGACAAGCTCAATTACCTGCTGAGTCATGGGTCCTGGACAGAATGGCCTGAAGTCTGGAGACGTACATCTAGGCGACGTCTGGCTGTACCTGGCTAGACCATGAACTCTGACTCAAATAGACAAACCAAGCCAGTCAGCCAAATGTTCTAAACTACTGCCTAATATTGTGCCTAGCCAACTAAGTTAATATAATGAATGTGGAGCTGAGCTGCTAGCTGGCTGAGATGCTGGTGCTCTGATATGTTTTGACCTGAGTCGGAGGTTCCTGACTCACTGTTGAGATCCTTGTATTGTCTGAGCTAACGCAAAGTCCAAGTACCATGTTTAGATACCTTCCCTTAGCACTTGACCTGTTACTGGTCAAGTGGTTTTGAACCGCATAGACTCCCAGCCTAGCTTTGGAAGAGCCTTTCCCTTCTTCCGAGTACTGGGCAGAACACAGCGCCAGCCTCCCCTTCTCATTCTCTGGCCAGTAGGATTTTACTGCCTTTCCCTAGGGATTCCCTTCACGTCTCAAACTGAAGAGGAAAATGTTGGATGTTCCCAAGTCTACCGTTGTAAAACTTTTCTCTTTAGAAGCCAAGTTGTGGGCTGGAGAGATGATGGCTCAGTTCTTAAGAGCACTAACTGCTTTTCCAGAGGTCCTGAGTTCAATTCCCAGCATCCACATGGTGATTCGTGACCACCTATAAAGGGATCTGATGCCCTTTTCTGGCAGGCAGGTAAAATGCGCAGAACACTCATATATAAAATAAATAAATAAATAAAGTAAACAACAACAATAACAACAAAATTAAAGACAAGCCACCACAATCCAGGTTCTCCCACTTTTCGGAGCTGCTCAGTCTCTACAATATGGTTAGGGAATAATGACTGGATGTCACCAGTGCTTAGGATAGTGACAAGATTAGATGGTCTCCTAACTCTCCCAGATGACAGTCTTCCAGAAATGCATGCAGCTGTAGGCTGAGGCCGACCCTGGGAATCTCCTCCACTCTCACCAGCCATGAACAGTGTGAGGTCTGGGGCATGAGAACCCCATGGGCACAGATTGCGCATTGTCCTGGTAAAGCTCAGTACTGTTTGAAGCATATACTGGAAATTTGGGGTAACAGTGACCCGTTGATTCAGTCCTTCTTTGTGCTATCTTTGAATGTTTTCCTCTTCCACGAGGAAAATGGCTTTAGTATAATCTGACCCAGAGAGCAGGGGTAGTTTTGAGCTTAACAGTCCTCTGAAATGGGGACTCATTATTTTAATATGAATCAAGTTTGGCTTTAATTCTAGCTGTATAGTCTCAGGATGTGGAAAGGGGAAAAAAATTAAGCTTTTCAGAGCCTCAGTTTCCCTAACTGTAAAATAGATCCAACAACCAAGTCTGAAAGAGTCTCGAACTTGAAAGAAAACAATAAATAGAAAATCACTAAGCACACTGCTTATCGCACAGGAAGGCCACAGCACACACTCTCTGTTCCTTCTTACACCTGGAGTCTGGCCCTTTCCTCCCACAGCTCCCTGAGCAGAAGAACTGGAGACTGGAAGCTGATCTGCTGTCATGGTGCTCATCATGGCCCTCTCTTCCAGTGCTTGTATATATCAGTTATGCAGTGAGTTCAGACAAATTTGGACAAATGAGTTGCCCATTAGTATGTACCAGTTTAGTACAAAGGTATGCACAGGACACTGACACACACACACACACACACACACACACACACACACACACACACACACAGTCCCTGGTCTAAGGTACATGGCTTTGCAACCTTACAGAACTTCTAATAAAGCCCCAAGAGCCTCATGGTTCATACCTTGGTGTAGGGGTCGACAGCAGGACCTTTCCAGAGCTCCTTCCCTGGCTTTGTACCAACCAGAGAGGGCTGGGATAACAGAACCTCCTACCTTGTTGGAGATGGGCTTGACGACAATGTTGATGTCACAGGAGATCTTTCCCACGTTGCTGATCTTAAACCGAGCCTTGGCCTGATGACCCACCAGGACATTGCAGAAGATGAACTTGTTCTCATCCTCCACGAACAGCCCCCCACTATGTATGGTCTGTAGGATGTGGTACAGGTTGGGGCTGGTGCAGATCTGATGCTCCTCAAATATCAAGATGTTGTTGTCGGTCACAAAGGCTAGGGGATGAAGGGGAGAATGTGAGGCTGCCTGGCTGCCAGAATCCTGGTTTCCTGTCATGCTAATTTGGATTAAAAACCTTAAAATATTACCCCCCTCTGCATGTGTGTGTGTGTGTGTGTGAGGGAGGGAGAGAGAGAGAGAGAGAGAGAGAGAGAGAGAGAGAGAATTCAATGTGGAGTTCATAGGACAACTTGCTCCTGCAATAGGAGTCTATTCTTTCCTACTGTGTGGATTTTATGGATTGTAATGTAATTGGGTCGTTAGTTTTAGTGGCAAGAATCCTTACCTTCTGAACCATCTTGCCATTCCAGGATATTTGGGTTTTGAAAAAGGAGAATCACAAGGCTAGGGATACAACTCAATGAAACAGTACTCGCCTAGTGTACAGAAGGCCATGAGTTATATTTCTTGTATTGCAAATACAAATAAACAATGATAATCAAAAGCAAGTGTCATGGAGGACAGATAGGGACTTCCACACACCAGTATGTAAGTGACAGATTGGACAAAATCAGTTGGCTTCCTCTTTTTATACTATCTCTTCTGGTCGATCCATCTCTACCAGCCTTTTCCTTCCATTGGCAAAGAATGGTGAGAACCAAGAGAGGAGAGAGTTGGCTTATAATGGTTTGAGGCTCTATGGAGCTTAGAGCTCTAGCTGGGTTAAATGGTCAGTGTGCTCTGTGACTATGCTGTCTACAAGAAGTGACCCCAGCATGAGCCGACTAGATGCTCCTCAATCTTGGGTCACATCTCATGCCAGCTCATTGCTCAGAGCGCACCGCTCAATGGGGAATCTAGGAACAGACCCAGGAAGGCTAAGCATCTAGAGAAGCAGTTCTCTTCTACATGTGCTAAAGGCTTTCAGGATAGATATGGCTGAAGACCCTAAAAGAGGCTCTTAAGGTTCCAGATGAAGTGACCCCTCTGTGTCTGCTGGAAATCATGAGAGAGGGATTTTCCTGAAGAGGGACTGGCTGGCAAATTAAGGGCGGCAGCCAGTCCAGGTTGCAGTACCTGGCAGACATGCTTCAGCAAGCAGGCTGTAAGGGATGCCGGCAGGATTTTCTCTAGGGTCTCGGTCAGAGATATCGATGGCCAGAAACTCTTCACACCTCCCCACAGGGTCTGCAAAACACTCAACAGTGATGATCTGCTGTCCTCCAGAAGGGATGGAGCCAAATCCCGGGTATACAGTGAACATGCCATGGGTGAAGCGGGCCTGCAGGACAAAGGTGGAAAGGACAAGGTAGAAGGAACCAAAGTGGGTAACAGAGTAGGAGACTTTCCCAAGGAGCCAAGAGATGATGAAATGGGGAAATGGTGGTGCCTCTCTCAGTTGGTGGTACCGCCTCTCCTCTTTGCCTGAAGGCAGAGGCCCGAGATGTTTATGGTGGATAGGTTTTTGGTATGTCCTTATCTGTACATCCCTTCTGATCAGACATGGTGGAAGCAGATAATGTGTACATCATACAGTACTTATATAGATGGGGAAATCTCAAAGCAGTGGGGTTGGGGTGCGGCACAGAATGGAATAGTGGTTGAGATGAGGATTTTTGAGTAACACTCTATAGGTTTGAATGATAATGGCCCTTGTAGGCTCATATATTTGAATAAATGTGTGGTCCTTAGTTGGTAGAACACTTTGGGGAAAGGATTAGGAGGTACAGCCTGGTTGGAAGATGTGTGTCACTGGGGGGTGGACCTTATGGTTTTAAAAGCCCACATCAAGCCTGGTCTCGTTCTCTGCCTCTGATCTGTGGATGGGTATGTAAGCTCTCAGCTACTCCTCCAGTGCCATGCCCACTTGTCTGCCATCACACTTCCTGCTCTTTTGGAACTGTAAGCAACCTCTCCCCCACCCCCCACTCCACCCTCCATTAAATGTTTCCTTCTATAAGCTGACTTGGTCATGGTGTCTCTTCACAGCAATAGAATAGCAACAGACAATCTGGGGTTTGAACTCAATCCCCAAATATCTTGTTTGGACTTTGAAAAATGATTTCACCAAGTCTCAGCTTGTGTACTTATAAATGTTCCTTGCATGATGGGTCAATGGAAGGTTAAATGAGAGAATAGTCATGAGGCATGTACTGTAGCATGCAGTGCAGACTGACAGGGTTCCCATGGGAATGATATGTATACATATATATGTATACATATATATACATACACACACACACACATACACACACACACACATATATACTGTATATAGCATGTAGTGCAGAATTGGTGCTAAAATAAAAAGAATGTCATTATAAGAGACTTCTTTTTTTTTTGTTTTGTTTTTTGAGACAGGGTTTCTTTGTATATCCTGGAACTCACTTTTTAGACCAGGCTGGCCTCAAATTCAGAAATCCACCTGCCTCTGCCTCCTGAGTGCTGGAATTAAAGGCGTGCGCCACCATGCTTATAAGAGACTTCTTGAATGTCCCTGCAAACACCAGATCTCCAACCGCCGCCCCCCCACTAGTATAGCTCTCAAGATAACTGTAGCATATACTTAGAACACAATGTCCTGTGAGAGATATTGTCTTGTATAAGCCAGTTTCTGTCTTTACATTTCTATATGTTCTGTAGTGCTTTAGCTCAGAGACCTAAGTTTCTTCCGGGGCTGAAAACCCAGAGCAGAATGAATTTGGGGATTGCAGTGTGAGGTTGGTATGCACATGTGAGATGCACTCTGCTGCCTTGGACAGCTTCTGGGACCTTTGAGGATGAGACTCAGATACATTAGCCATTGTTTCTTTGCTGCGTGAGTGATATTTTGTGTTATGGACATCCCAGTGCAGAACTTGGCAGGTCCAAAAGCCTACAGGTGCTCATGAGACAAGAGTTTCAAAAGAAACTCATTCTCCTGGGAAGACATTCTCACAACCAGTTTTATCCCTGCATTTAGTCTGGCATAGAATCCATGCACTCATTCAGTAGAATTTTTATATTAAGCATAGAATGAATCCTGACATAAGCTAAGACTTCCAGCGCTCCAAGGGTCCTAGAGAATTCTTGATTTTCCGTGGGAATTCAGTATCTAGAGACAGGGACGCTAATTAACATTACATAGGGAGAAGCCAAAAGCAGCTCAGAGCTGGTCTGCAGAATGTTTGCTAAGGGCAATAGTTTTAGGGAACAAATAAATTTCCAGCTGAGAGGAAATCCTCATTATAGCCAGGTAGAAAACAGATTAAAAGCAAGCTGGTAAACTCCTTCTTTAGAACCCACCTGGATCTCGAAGACAGGGGGCTTTTGTTAATACATTATTCATGAGAAGGCCCGATATTGCAGAACCCCCTGATGGCTAGTTCTCACAAGGCTCAGAGAAAAGGCACAAATTGTGACTAGGGTGTGAAATCTTTTGTTTGTCAGTGGCTAATCCAAAACAGAGCTGCCTTACTAATTACTGTAATTATACCTGGTTCCTGTAAGTCCTTTTGATTTATTCATTCCTTTGTATTGTATCATTGTGACTTTGTGAATGAACCTTGCCTGGTTTCTCATTGCCCTGCTGTATAAAAAGTTTGATGCTCAATTCACAATTACACTCAGATCCTACACATCCTCTCGTGTGGTCTGTTTGTCACATTCTCCGAATCCTTTGCCCACTTGGCTCCAGAGAACTCAACCCACGCAGACGGGGGACTTGAGGGGGTCTGTGGCAATTTTGCATGCTGTGGGCTGAGAGTGTCCAGTCTCACTGGGCTCATACTCTGGCAGCTGGGTCTCCTGCTAGATCTAGGAACCTCAGCAGGAGCTGGTGAAGTGGCTAGAATTCCCTCGCCAGGTGTGGTAACTGTGTGATGTTGGGGAGATGCTTATAATCCTTCCCTGGGACTGATAACCAGTACACACCCCGCAAGGGGAATAACCCCAGAGCATCTCCACACACATAGCATATGCCCCTGGTTCCCAGGCTCATCTGTACTCTTGATAAGCTTCACAAAGTCGCACGATGGCAGGCAATCTGACTTCTGATGTCTCGATGCCTCTGTTGTGCACCTTGGAATCTATCTAGCACAGGAGCTGGGTACTGGTGTGGGACAACTTTCAACCAAATTCCACTGTTCTTGCCCTTGGAGATGCGGTTTTCTTACTTATCCCCACTCTCACCCTCTCCAAATCTCTTTTGATGTGCTCCACAGAACTACTGCATCAGGGCATGATTTAGCCTGCATGGAAGGTTCTAGAGACTTTACTGGGTTGCTGCCTACTGAAAATCTGTCATGTGCTGGGAGCTGGACCTGAGCCCTGGAGATTCCCAGATAAATCATCTGGACAGAGAAGGTTTTCTCTCTAGGTATCTGTTTTCTCTAAACAAACGATTCTTGATTTAAAACTGTCTGAAGAATGAAGGCAATAGTGATTCAGTGAAGGTTTTTTCTTAAGCAGGAGAGGATACCCAAATGAAAGGTTTTTCACATCTCAGCTCAAAAAGCGAGGATTTCAATGTAATTCAACATCTCAGCTACAGAACAGTCAGGTTCTGGGGCTGGAGAGATGGCTTGGTGGTTAGGGTCATGGATTACTCTAGCAAAGGAACCAAGTTTGGCTCTCAGAATTCCTAACAGGTAGCTTACAACTGCCTGTGGTGGTCTGAGTGAAATGGCCCTCATAGGCTCCTAAGGAGTGGCATTATTGGAGGTGTGGCCTTTTTGGAGGAAGTGTGCCACTGGAGGTGGGCTCTGAGGTCTCAGAAGCTTAAGCCATGCCTAGTGGCCGACTGTGCCTTCCTGTTGCCTGCAGACCTATATGTAGAGCTCTCAGCTCCTTCTCCAGCATGCCACCATGCTTCCTGCTGTGATGATAATGGACCATACCTCTGAAACTGTAAGCCAGCCTCAATCAAATGTTTTCCTTTGTAAGAGTTGCTGTGGTCGTCATGTCTCTTCACAGAGAATAAAGCCTAAGATATGCCTGTAACTGTAACCTCATGGGACCTGATGCCGTCTGTCTCTGGCTTCATCAGTACCTGCACTCGTGTGCACAAATCCAAAATATATACAAAATTTAAAAAAAGAGGAAAGTATAGGAGAAAAGTGTTTGCTGTGTCTCTGTGGCTTACCTGGTTTGCTATGTTCATGTCTTTCTGGACTGTGTCTGAGAACTTGGCCATTTTAGTTGCTCCAGGCTTGTAGAAGCTTTCACTTTCTCGGGTTCTTCCATGCCTCATGTGGCTGGCTCTGAGCAGAGAAGTAAGAGGACAGCCTCAGATTTTGATGAGGACATGAGACATTGCTTGAGGTCCTTTCTTCTAGGATGTGGGAATAAGAGAGGGCTTTCCTTTGTCTAGGAAGGGGCCAGGGTGGCATTGTAACCTTGAATTCATAGGATAATTATTAAGAAAGTGACATGGGTAATCATACTTGTGAAGTATGAATCAAAAGGATTTAAAAAATCACTTCAAGCAAATTCCATGTGTTAAAAGGTTTGGTCCCCAAGACAACACCATTGGGAGATTCTTAGTTCACTGATATTCCCTTCAAAGGGATTGTAGGACCCTAGCCCCTTCCTCTCCCTTTTGCTTCCTGGTCTGAAAGGAACAGTTTTTCTCTGTTGTATACACTGGTCAGACTCCACTGAAGTCATGGTCTGGACTTCCAGAACTAGGAGCCCAAACAACCCTATTTTTCTTGTGAATTTATTATTCAAGGTCTTTTTGTCACGGGGACAGAAATCTGGCTAACAACAGCAATGATAACACTACCACCCTACCCCTATCCCCCACTTTTACCTAGGACTAGAGAGATGGCTCAGTGGTTAAGAGCACCGGCTGCTCTTCCAGAGAACCTGGGTTCAATTCTTAGCACCCACATGGCAGCAAATTGTCTGTAACTCCAGTTCCAGGGGTTCTGACATCCTCACACACAGGCAAAATGCCAATGCACATTAAATAAATAAATCTTTAAAAAAATAAATCTTTTATCTGACTTTATTTTATGCATGAAGTGATATTTTTTTTGTCTCCATCATTCATGTTTGTAGCCACGGTATGTATAAACAGTAGCTAGATATAAGTTTTCGAAATTTACTTCACTTGAGTTAACCACCGGCTCACAGCTTCATTTTTTTTTTTTTTTTGAAATTTACTTCACTTGAAACCAATGTTGCCAATTGTTTGCTTTCCAGAGACTACTATACCTAGAGTGTGCAACTGTATTAGAGGCACATCAAAAGTAGTTTGAAAACCATATTTATTCATTCACTTGTCTGATGACCAGGACACATCTGAGGTTCAACCCCCTTGTTTGTGTTTTGCATGAATCAGTGCAAGCTAATGTGAAAAATAATTCAATAAATAAATAAATTAAAAAATATTAAAAAATGTTATGTGCACAGATGTTTTGCTTGCATGTATGTATGTACACAGTGTGTGTACCTGGTGTCCATGGATGTCAGAAGGAGTTTTGGAACTGGAAATGAAGTTACATAGAGTTGTGGGCTACCATATGGGTGCTGGAAACTGAACCCCAGTCCTCTGTAAGGATAGTAAGTGCTCTTAACCACTGAGCCATCTCTCTAGCTTACAAATGAGAATAACTTAAAATACAACTTCTGGTTAACCAGAAGCATTAAACTAACCAGAAGCTTACTAAGTCACTATGAAAGAAATTGTGAGGAGGTTGAAATTAAATTTGGAAGAAAGACATTTTAGGCAGTTTAATCCCAAATTTCTTTTCTTTTCTTTTTTTTTTTTTTTTTTTTTTTGGTTTTTCAAAACAGGTTTTCTCTGTATAGCCCTGGCTGTCCTGGAACTCACTTTGTAGACCAGGCTGGCCTCGAACTCAGAAATCCACCTGCCTCTGCCTCCCAAGTGCTGGGATTAAAGGCGTGCGCCACCACCGCCCGGCCCCAAATTTCTTAATAAGTTCAAATTTTGCCAGTATAGAAAAATTAGAGCTGGAGAAAAATACAAGACTATAATAAGCAGTGTGAGGAGAAGGTCTGTTTTAAAATGCCTAGAAAGTAAAAAAATCCAGGTAGGCACATCTTGGGAATTGGTTAAGCCATCTTTAAAATTTGCTTCCACGGAAAATGACAAACTTATGAGACAGGAGAGCTCAAAAGATAGGTCAATTTTTAGTCTCCTGATGAGAGATGCCCTTTGAAGAAGACAGAATGGCTATTGTAACTACTGAGGTAACCATGGTGACCAGGTGACCAGGCAGGAATGGTGCTTGCTGGGCTGATGGCATCACTGTTTTCTCTTGCCTGCATCTCCAGGGTGCCCTTTGCCACCCACCTCCCATAGTGAAGCACGATTAAGCCTTCTCTAGAGTTAGTTTTCTTCTATAATCATCCCTCAGTACCAGAGGGATGCTAGAGAGAGCAATGACTTACCAGAAACACCAGGCCAGAACACAGAATCCAAAATCTTCCCACAGAAGGCTTTACTCCTTCCTCCCTCCCTTTTTACTTTCTCCTTATTCTCTCTCTCTCAATCTATTTATCTATCTATCTATCTATCATCTATCTATAGATCATCTATGTATATATGTGTATATATATATATATATCTACGTATCTATGTATCTATGTATCTACATATTTATCTATTATGTATGTATGTATGAATCTATCTATCTATCTATCTATCTATCTATCTATCTATCTATCTATCTATCTATCTATCTATCTATCCATTCATTTGTGAGAGTCTCAAGTAGCCAAAGCTGGCCTAGAACTTGCTAGGAAGCCAAGGATGACACAATTCCTCATCCTTTTGCCTCTACTTTCTGAGTACTGGGATTGCAGGTATGCACCATCATACTCATCCACAAGACTTTACATTTGTCTCAGTCAAAACCTAGCCTGTGTTTGATGGCAGCTAACCTGAAATCTGATCAGAAAACATGCTTCAGAACCAACCCCTACTGGTGATTTCCTGCTTAATCTTTCACAAGGCAGCTGTAAACCTGAGGGTCTGCTTCATTCATGCAAGAGGACTGGGTGAATTTGTTAGGTACTACTGTACCTAACACAGTATATCACAGCTCTTTGTAGAATATAGAGCACCAAGTCAATAGAACTCGGCTTACTTACATCTTCTTTTGAAGAATTGGACTCTCCCCTGTCAGCCTGTAGAGGACATATTTGAAGTCGATTATGCCTTGGTTTTCTATGGTGAAGGTGATGCTTTTCCTGGTACCGCAGATCAAAGCCCCAAAATTGATGATGGAGGAGGGGGTGATGGTGAATTTGGAGTATACTGCATTCACAGAAAACTTAATTGGGATGCTGGCAATGATCTCCCCTTCTGGGAGAGTTGGCTCAATAATCTAGAAATGGAAGGTTTGAGAAGATGTTAGCCAGGGGTATAGTCATGTTGCAATGTCAAAGGTTAGACATCTATATGTTGTCTTCTTGCCTGCTTCCACGATGGAGAAAAAGACAGTAAGAGAGTTTTTACTTCACTCTCCATCTTAATGAATAAATAAGAACAGTAGAGGGCGCCAACACAGAGATTAGTTCCTACTAGTTACATGTCTGACGTGTAGCAACCATGTCTGCTGCTTGTACTTGATGGTGGAACACAGATCCCTTGCTTCTTATGTACCCCCAAACCTTTTCCCTTTTTCTATTTCTGGTGACTCTGTACATCTCTGTCTTGACCTACCTGTGCTGGTTAGTTGGGACTGACCCCCCCCCCCCCATCAGGATGCCATTGAGTCAGCAGTCCTCTGGGCTCTCTCACCTGGCAGCGCAGGATGGGCTGGCAATCGATCTTCACCTCCTTTCTTGCTCGGAAGAACACATGGACAGTTGTGGGCTTATCTATTGAGGTCAGGGTGCCCCTTTTGGGTTGGACTGAGAGCATGGAACTTAAGTTTGTTGGCAAAACCCCTAAGGAGTCCACAGTGAAGCTGGAAGACAAAGATAACGAATCCATTTAAACAATTATCCAGGATACCACAAAGTCTGAGAGGACAGCTTGATCTGGTGAGGGCCTGCCTGTCTCTAGCCCTTTGTAATTATCATACCAAGCAAAATCCACTATGCTTTTTTTCTGTGTATGTATGTGCAAGCATGACGCATGTGTACGTTCTTGTGTGAATGCACACACACACACACACACACACACACACGTGGAGGTAAACACCAGGGGTCATTCTTTAGCTGTTATCCACCTTTCTTTCTTTTCCTTTTCCTCCCTCCCTCTTTCTTTTCTTCCTTTCTTTCTTTCTTTCTTTCTTTCTTTCTTTCTTTCTTTCTTTCTTTCTTTCTTTCTTTCTTTCAGATAGGGCCTCTCAGATTTACTATGTTGTCAGAGATTACTCTGCACTTCTGGCCCTTTAGCCTCTAGCTGATGAGTAGGCAGGGATTATTCTGTACTTCTGGCCCTTTAGCCTCCAGCTGATGAGGTATATGCTACTACATGGTGCTGGAGATCAAACTAAAGACACACCAGGCAATCATTTCACCAACCGAGCTGCACTCCTAGCCCCAGGCTTGTATTTGTTTGTTTTGTATATGTATAGTGAATGTACATGGAGACATGTATGTGTGTGTGCGTGTGCTGTGTGCTTGAGCACTTGAGGCTGGAGGTCAGTGTTAGGCGTCTTCCTTGACTGCTCCCCGCCTTTTCAGACTGGATCTATTAGTGAAGCCAGCGCTTACCACGTAGGCTAACCTGGCTGGCCAGAGAGCTTCAGAAATTCCCCTCCTGTGCCAGGGTTATGGATGCCTGGATTTTTAATGTGGGTGCTGGACCTAAACTCAGGTCCCCACACCAACACAGCAGGCACTTTACTCACAGTACCAGTTTCTGGTTTCCTTTTTTTAGACAAATTTCAAGACATCCTCTTTTAGGGGATGGTTTTGATGCTTTGGTTGGGAATCTCTGTGTGAAGACTGAACTGAAGGTCCTGTTCCCCAACTGGTTCTTGATGGATAAATAAAGATGCTCGTGGCCAATGAGCTAGGTGGAGCAGGCGGGACTTCTAGTTTTCCTGTAGGCAGGCTAGCAGACTCAAGGGAGAGGAAACATTTGCTTTGGAGAGCAAAAGAAACATCAGCCATGTGAGATTTCTGGTGGAGTGAGTGGCCCTGGGGTAGCAGGCAGGAGATTAGAGATCAAGTAAAGCTGAGGGCAGATTTAGGGTGCTGAGCTGGGAGTGAAAAGAAGGGTGTGATAGTTGAGGAAGGCTTGGAAGAGCCTGACCATTAAGCTAAAACATAAAAAAAAAAGCAATGTATGTGTGTGTTTTTCATCCTCAGAGTCGAGGGAACTGGGTGGGGTGGTCCACCTAGAGCTTCAGTTGAAGACACAAGACCTACATGTTTTATCCTCTTCTCGTCCCGAGTGCATAGGGGTAGTTAGCATGCATACACACACACACACACACACACACACACACACACACATGCATCCCATGTGATTCAGGTTACCTGAATATGATCTCATATTTTCCACGGTTTTTCAGTTGAAGGGGCTGCTTTACCTCCTCCATGACCCTCAAAGTCCCAAAATCCAGACCTCCTTCAGCTCCTGCAAAGGCCAGGGCACAGGGTATGGGTGAGTGGGTAGGAGAGCCAGAGCAGGGGCCCTTGCACTGGGTCCCCTCTATAGATTACAAGGCAAATCATTCCACAATGATGACTTTAGGGAACTACTTTTCTGGAAACTCTTTTGACTAAGCCTCAGCGAATAAACAAAAGCCTTCTAGTAGATCTGAACATCTCTCCCTTGAGATTCCACCACAAGGGACTATTTACTATTTCATGACTATTGTTAGCTAAATTCTCTAGGATATTTATCTATTTATATTTGTTGTTATTATTATTTCTAATTATGTGTATATATGTGCATCTTCATGTGTGTATATATGCAAATGAGTGCAGAGGCCAGAGGAGTGGGATCTTTCTGGGGCTAGAATGACAGGTAGTTGTAAGTGGCCTGATATGGGTACTGGAAATCAAACAGACTTGGATTCTTTGGAAGACCAACGTGTGCGTGTGTGTGTGTGTGTGTGTGTGTGTGTGTGTGTTTGATGTTTTTCCTGTGTATCTCTGACTGTCCTGGAACTCACTTTGTAGACCAGGCTGGCCTCCAACTCACAGAGATCTGTCTGCCTGTGCCTCCTGAGTGCTGGGATTAAAGGAATATTCCATTACTGCCTGGATGTGGGCGGGCTCTTAACTGAGGGACTATCTCTCCAGCTCTCTAAAATCTTGTAAAACAGTCTATTTATTTTTATTTCACACATGTCTGCATTATATATATATATATGTATGTATATGATATACATAATATATATCATATACATATATACAAACATACATACATACATACATACATACATACATACATACATACATACAGTGGACCCCTCAGAGGCCAGAAAGGGCATTGGATCCCCTGAGACTGGAGTTACAGACAGCTGTGAGCTTCTAGGCGGGTGCTGGGAACCAAACACTGGGCTCTCTGAAAGTTAGTATCATTAATTAGTTGCTAAGCCAAAATTTAACAAATTTACCAAGTTACACTCAAAAGTTCTCACTTTGTGTTGCTTTACTTAGTGTCTCAAGATAAGCATTCCCTCTGATTATTAAAACTCTTCATAAATACAATCTTAGTGGCCACTAAGGACAACTATTCTGTGATAAATGAAACCACAATAACATTATTTTATTTTTGATAGGCACTTTTTATCACAATGCTGCCTGTACGTTAAGACAACAGCATCTGATTAATATGTAGCTCTAATAATCTTGCTGAGGAAGAGACCTGTCAGGGAGAGGAGGTGTCATGTAGAATCAGGTGCTCAGAGGGGATACACAATTCATGTGTTATGGCAGAGTGCTAGATAGAATGTCTCAGGACACACATTCTAATTCCTGGGATCTGTGAATACATGACAAAGGGCACTCAAGGTATCGGAGCGGCTGACATTGAATGTGAAGGCTGACATGGGTCATTCTGGAGGCCCAGTGTAACCAACCACAAGGGTCCTTATAAAAATAGAGGGGACAACACAAGTGGGAGAGCCAGGGAGAGGGCAACCTGAGAAGGGCCTGGTGGGATATGGCTGGCTTCAAAGGTTTAGGAAGGGGACACAGACCAAGGAATGGGTGGTCTCTTAGAGGCTGCAAAGCCTTTAGGAAGAGTGCTTATCTGTCAGCACTTTGATATCCACTTAGTGAGACCCAGTAAGACCTGCTTTCAACTGATATGGCTATCATACCACAGGACTATAATACATTGTGGGGTTTCTCTTTTTCTTTGATTTTTCCCCTCCTTCCCTTTCTCTTTCTTCTCCTTCCTTTCCTTCCCATCCCCTTTCTTTGTTTCTTTGTTTCTTTCTCTCCTCTTCTTCCTTTCCTTCTCCTCCTCCTTCCTCCCC